>OY764961.1:145888451-145905951 GCA_963668005.1 Melieria crassipennis | reverse complement strand
TGCGCTGTGTGGCGCATAGCTGCGAGTAGTTAGTGGAGAGTGACTTGTGCGTCACAGCAAATGATGGAACAAAAATATGAAAAATTTTCGTTAAACATTCGAAATTGTTTAGGTTTATACTTTTTTGCTCGTTTGTTTGTGGATATTTGCATGTTTTTGTTATTTTCCTATACTCGAAACTGTTTATTTTCCTCAATAAAACAATTAAAAGAGTTTAACCAGTACAACAACAAATATTTATTTAAGCAAAGTTCTTAAAGTCATCAAGCGACTGCAACCTTCATGGCTGACCCAATTAAGCTGAAACTATCGCTTTGCTGTTTAACGCCCCGAAGCAGCAGCACCAACATAAGCAACAGCAACAGCAACATTGCATAATGCAACATGTCATCAATCATAATTAGGGAGTAATAGTGCATGTGGCACCGTCAGCGCTACAAGCGACGCGTCGTGTGTGCATTCGGAACGCTGTCCGGCGGGTCCTTGTGCCATCGTTTTTGTCCGTCGCAACTTGTGCGGCAATTTAAGCGCGCAGCGCAGCTTAAACGGCGATTTATCATGGCTCCTAATACATACATATACATGCATGTGTGTGTGTGTGTACGCTTCAAATATTTACACTTTGGCGGTATTTGCATAAATGAAGGCGTCGACAGTGTAACATGAACGATTTTTTCACCCACCCAAACCGAGCTGCGACCATAACTCATTGACTCATTGGTATGCGGACATGGCGCTGCCTGCTTATCGACTGACGACTTATTGGACCCGCTGGCCATTTTCCGTCAACTAAAACCACAAACTTGGCTGCTTTGTCGCATTTTCCCCGTTTGTTATTTGTTATTTGTTATTCGAGCGCAAATTCACTTTTCATTATATTTAATTATTTTTCATTATTTCGCTGTCTTCTTTGGCGCTTTGCTGTTGGGTTTTCTTATATTTTTTTGTTTTTGTTTTATTGTTGTTGTTTTATGTTTTGGTGTGATTATGTCTATGCAAATTTCGTTATACTTGAAACCCAATTTAAATTAACGCAAGAAACAAGTAACAAGTTTTTGATTTATGTTGCGCGTCAATAACAACGCGTCGACGTCGCTGTTTGCTGCTACCGAAGTTTGTTGCGGTGCTATACTACACCGCACTACACTCTGTAACACAAAATGATATCCAAGTGGATTTGAATTGAATTTGGTTGATATTCTAGTTGAACGAATGTCAGTGTGACAGACTGTTTGTTAATTTTTTGTGGCAGAAATTCAAGTCCCTGTTGCATTAATTTTGAAATTGTGCCTGAATGTAGATTTACTATTTACTGTATTCAGAAAAAAATTTAAAATGATTTCTTCTTCTAGAATACACTGCCAATTTAATCTTCTTTAAATCTCTTTAACTCTTTTGCTACAGATTTTTAAAACATAAAACTTTTTACGCTTAAGAAAAATTTGAATATTTCTTCATTTACTTCAGCCAAAATTAAAAAAAAAAGTATCTAAATTGAAAGAAAACGTCAAATTAAAAAGTTATCTAATTTTTCTGCTTCTTCTTCCTTTACTATATACCATTAAAAAAACGTGTATACTTCTCTTCTTTAAACTTAAATATTCAGTTTTTTCCTAATATTTTTAATATAAAAAAATAAAATAAAAAAATTTAATAATAATTTTTCCTATATTTTTCCTAAAACTTCAAACTATTCTAAGGACCAACAACCAACCAAAGAGGGTTCAGATGCCCACAAAATAGCATGTTGCCATATGGCAACAAAATAGCGAAAGGGTTAATCTTAAACCAATCTTCATTGAAACAGCGACAACAGTTGTTTGAATAATCTTTTCAGAAACACCCCAACACATGTTGCCGAGTGTTGCGCTGCGTCGAAATCAAACCACAAAGCACCAAAGCAGCGCGTAAAAGTCAAAACGTTGACAATGTTGGCAACTCTGACGCGACGGTCGGCCGCAAGTTGGCCGCATGGAGGTGGGAATAATTGCTTTGGCGGCACCTGCAGTGCTGGCGGTGTCAATGGCGGTCGCTGTTCGCTATTCGCCGTTCGCTTGTAATCACCCATAGCGTCAACAGGTTTTCATGTCGCGCCGAAACGTTTGACATTTTGATGAACTGCCCGCAGTGGCGTTGTGTATTTCTTGTCTCTTTCGCACCCACACAAAGCTGCAGACATTGCATATGTTGTGGCATGGCAACCTCATAAATATTTATGAACTTAGTTGTTGGTGGTGTTTTTTTTAGTACTTTTTCAATTAAAAACTTTTGTTGGCTTGTTATTTGTTGACTTACAAATAAACCAACCAAACCATAGCCATCATCTATTACAAAGTAAATACTATGTAAAATAGTCCAAGGGATCGGCGCCGATAAATAGGTCACCACATCAGACTCCAGCAACAAAGCGCCGCCGGTTCATTACTTGTTAATGCCACGCAACCAGAGTGCGGCATGTCCAAAGAGGGATTAGCTTTGGATTTGGCTCTGACTTTGAGTTGCTGTCTGATGTGGGAGCTGCCTTTGTTTGTGTGCGCCTCGATGCCGAATGCCATTCACAACTGCAGTCGCGCGGACCAGCTGCAATGCCCATAAAATATGCACTCGTGTCACTATAAATCGCAGCGTTGCATGTGTGGGCCGTTGAAATATTAACTGCGTTTGTGTGGTGAACGTCCACCTGCTGCTACAGCAATAACTCAAAACACAAAACATGAATAAACAAACACTATACATTAGATTTGTCACAATAATCAATGACCAAATGACCAATGAACAAATATTATTGTAAAGTTCGAGCATACAATTCATGAAAGTTCAAACTACAAAACTTAATTTAGTCTATAAGCATTCAATTGGAAAATAAAAGAGAAGAGACATTTCAACAATAATTTCCAAACTTTTTTTTGACAACATTAATGTAAATTTGTCACAATAATCAATGACCAACCAAGAGGACAAATATTATTGTGGAGTCCGAGCATACAATTCATGAAAGCATGAATTGTTCGATTCGAAATTCTAGTTCAAACTACAAAACGTAGTTTAGTCTATAAGCATTCAATTATAAAATAAAAGAGCACAAAGAATTTCAAGAATAATTTCGAAACACTTGTCTGACAACATTAATGTAGATTTGTCACAATAATCAATGACCAACCAAGAAAACAAATATTATTGACAAGTTGGAGCGAACAATTCATGAAAGTATGTTCAAGTTCAAACTACAAAACTTAATTTAGTCTATAAGTATTCAATTAGAAAATAAATGAGAAGATTTTCAACAAAAATTTCGAAGCACTTCTTTGACAACATTAATGTAGATTTGTCACAATAATCAATGACCAAACATGAACAGATATTATTTTCAAGTCGGAGCATACAATTCATGAAAGCATGTTTTGTTCGATTCGAAATTCCAGTTCAAACTACAAAACTTAATTTACTCTATAAGCATTCAATTAGAAAATAAAAGAGAACAAGAATTTCAACAATAATTGCGAAACACTTCTTTGATAACATTAATGTAGATTTGTCACAATAATCAATAACAAACATAAACAGATATTGTTGTCAATTCGGAGCACACAATTCATGAAAGCATGTTTTGTTCGATTCGAAATTCCAGTTCAAACTACAAAACGTAATTAAGTCCATAAGCATTCAATTTGAAAATAAAAGAGCAGCAAGAATTTCAACAATAATTTCGAAGCACTTCTTTGACAACATTAATGTTGATTTGTCACAATAATCAATTACCGACCAAGACAACAAATATTATTGTCAAGTCGGAGCACACAATTCATGAAAGCATGTTTTGTTCGATTCGAAATTCAAGTTCAAACTACAAAACGTAATTTAGTCCATAAGCATTCAATTGAAAATGAAAGCGAAGAACAACTTCAACAATAATTTCAAACCAACCGTTTCCGTTATTTTGCGCTTCTATTCGACGCTTTGTGTGGCATGAATTCATTGTAAACTCCATTGACAGCAACATTGTTGCAACGGCTCGCATTGTTAAGTTTCTCTGGGTCTGCTTTGCGTTTTGGGTTTCGGTTTTGTCTTTGCTGTGGCTCAATTTGTCATTCGACATTTCGAAACAAATGCGAATAGTATTGGTTGCGACTTTGCAAGTTTTAAATATTATTAATTGCCTTACTTGATGGGACATTACAGTTTGTGGTGATTTATTAGCTATGCGGCAAAATCACAGCGTGCGAACTGTCAGTTCATTAAGTTGGGTATTATTTCATATTTACTCAACGAAAAAGGAAAAAGCGTGTATAGTTTGGACAAAATCAATATTGAATTTTGACATATTACAAAATGCAAGTCAAGTATGCTGTAATAGCTTTGGCAACAAAACAAAACATTCAAGGTTCACAATTTTTTAGAGTATTTATCAATTTGAGTTCAACACTCGAATGTCCAAAGAAATCAAAATTACACTCCGTTGAGGTTTACAATTTTCAAGAGAAGTGATAATCATTTTGTGACAGGTTTGGGCTTTAAAGTGAAAATTCTCACTCCTCCTAATCAAGTTCCCAAAGCTTCTGGCAAGTCATTATTGATGTGTGCGGCGTTGTTCTGATGAAACGCAATTCCTTAAACCTTTCGCTACAGATTTTTACTGGGAAAAGTTAACATTTTAAATTTTACGTTTTAGGCTTCTATGTGGTTAGATTAGCAACATTCCATAAGAAATTTTTTAATTATTATTTATTTATTTATTTATTTATTTATTTATTTCAAAAAATAGCCTAGAATTAGTTAACAATTCATACAGACTAAAACGAAAAGTAAGATATTATAAAAATTAAATACTTATACTATAAGCCTTTCTAGCAATTTCTTAAATACGCTTTTAGATACTGAAAAATCTGAAATTATACTCGGACCCTGTATTTTAGAGTGTTTTTCTATGAGAGCAACCACATCGTTGTGGCTGTAATTTTTACTTAAACATACAACTTTTAACGCATAACGAAAATTTGAATATTTCTTCATTTACTTCAGCCAAAATTAAAAAAAAATAAAGTATCTTAATTGAAAGAAATCGTCAAATTAAAAAGTTATGTAATTTTTCTGCTTCTTCTTCCTTTACTAATATAAGTCAAGATAAACCATTAAAAAACGTGTATACTTCTCTTCTTTAAATTTAAATATTCAGTTTATTAATTTCGTATTTTTCCTAAAACTTCAAGCTATTCTTAGGACCAACAAAAAATGTATTCTTGCAACCACAGAAGGTGCAGACGTCCACAGAAAAGCATGTTGCCATATGGCAAAAAAATAGCGAAAGGGTTAAGTAGTCTTAAATGATGGGGCTGCCATCTATCGCCACTTAGGAACAACGCCTCTGATATTTTAAGCTACCACTCATAGCGCCATCTATTGTGTAAAAGAAGTGACAGCAGATTGGTTGGGGACTTCGCTAAGATCGGTTTGGTGCCCTGTTTTTCGTTAATACCCGCTTCCCCTTACAGGCATTGCTATTGCACCGTGTAGCTGTATATTTGTTTTATTTTTTATAGTCGCCGTATGTGATCCATTTTTCATTACCAGTTACTAGTGTGCGACCGAATATTCGTCTTCGGCTTCGGTATTAGGCCTATTTGGACAATTTTTAATATCCAGCTTCGGCTTCGGCCAAAATAGCCAAGTACTTTAGCCGAAGGTTTTCGCCCTGTAATGCAAGTCAATTTGCTCTGTTTCGAAGTATTTTACCAAATATTGGTAAAATGGTTTTATCGATATTTCGGACTCAAGATTGCGATTGATAAAAATTATCTCTAATCAGCTATTTATGTAGATTGAATTGTTAAATTTTTTTTTGTTAGAAACTATTAGTAGTAGTTAGTCGTTAGTTTTGCTATACTATTTTTGGTTTTTTTTTAATAAAATATATATAAATTCTTTTATTAATTCTTAGTTAGAACAAAGAAATGAATAGAGGCAAAACGGCTAAATTTGATCAATTTATTTCCTTAAAAGAATTTGTATTAGTATTCCACCACCAGTTACCATTCATTACAGAAATGGTTCAATTTTGATTTTATGATTCAGCACCGATTTGCAGATGGAAATTTGATTTAGGAAGATTTTTTTGGGTTGACTCGTGTGATTCTCATAAATCTAGTTTCGTTTTGCATTTAGCCTTAAGCGAGTATCAGAAATCATATCAATCATACTTAGCTCCTGGGCAATCGAAACTGTGCATACATAATGGTTGAACTTGACGATTTTTATTGGTGGTGCATCTTTGATATCAAAATCACCGAAACAAAATCAACGAAATCAAAATTGTGTGATAATGGTTGTTGTAATATCAAAGAAAATTTAGTAAGAATTCGGGTAGAAATTGATTTAAAAAATTTCATATTCTTTGTTGTCTGTTGTTGAAGAAAAATTGTGAAATATGATGTATTTTCCATACATCTTTGATGCGCACTCAAACAAAACTAAGTCAAGCAATTACAAAATTGTTTGAAAAGTTTATTAACTCAAAATCCTATCTTTCTAACGAGTTCTAGTGTAAGCTGATTGTAGTTATACAACACGACATACAATTTACTAAAGCCATCTATGTATTGGAATAGTAGTGAATTTCTTTTCATTTACACTGACGCACATTCTGGGTTTCAAACCCCTCCACAAATTCCTGTTTGATACAAGAATTGTGGGTGCCAAATATGATTTCTTAAGGTTTTGGCCTAAAAGTGTACATGACTTTCCCCCAAACTGAAATCCTGTGTGCGCCACTGAAACTTTACTGTGTGTTAGATTCGTTCTTTCAAGAAATTTATTTTGCTATATAACATTTACACACTCGCCAAATCTTCTTAAAAACAACAATTAATATATTAAAACATTAATTAGCTAAATGATCTCAGAAAGCAGTTAATGAAAATGTGTCTGGCTCTAAATTTATGTTTGCTCGCTCTGCTAAATATTCAATTGTAATAAGTTTCAAAGCTCGGCGTCTCTGCGCCCATTAGTTGTGTGTATAGCTTTGCTGCCATTAAAAATTTGACGTATTCCTAATTAGTATTTAATTGTTTTGCTTTGCGCAGCTTTGACATTTATGCGCACTCAACGCTACAACAAGTGGCAGCACGCTGACTGGAAGCGAAGAATGCGAAATGCGGTCGCAGCGCCTCACAGTGTCGCGCGTCCATAGTAGCGAGGGACAAAAATAGAAGGAATAGTCGTACGACAATAAAATTTTGTACACATGATTTTGTTATAAAGAGAAGTCGATACGCCAACAATTACTTCAATCGCCCTACGGACACGCCCACCTCCCATACAAACCAAATACTAAGTTGACAGTATCTCGGAAACTATAGAAGATATATTGATGAAATTTTGTACAGAAACTCATATCATCAATGAAAAGATATATACAAAAAATGGTCAACCTACAAATACGCTTGTCATAAAAAAGGAAATATTGACAAAACTACAAATATCTGTGCATACTTCTAAGTAAGTAAGTAATTTCAAACCCAAATAAAAAATAATAACACCTCTTATTAAATTCAGTATAGCATATATTTTCATTCAAAATCACAGTTTTTTGATTTGTAATGCTAGCATAATCGGTTTTCGATCATGAAATTTTGGAAATTAAACCCTCTGCTTCTATTTTTGTCAAAATTTCAAAACTCCTTTCTTCAACTTCCTCAGATATTATATATTGCAGTTTATCAGAGTTTCGGTTTTCATGTTTAACTTTAATTTTCCTATTAACTGATATAATTGGTTCTAAGGACATTAACAAGTTTTGCTTCTTTTCGAAAGTTGCCTTGATTCAATGGCAAGCCACCCAGTATTACCGAAACCTTCCATCGAATATACCTTTTTTTTGTAATTTTTCTAAATCAAGTGATGTTTGCATATTATTACAAACAAAAATTTATAGCTCAAGCGAAGCGCAGCAGTGGTCGCTATGTTTTCCTGCCAACCATGCTGAAAAAAGGTCCCTATTTTTGACTGCATACGCCACTGAAAATTCTAAATTTCTTAAAAACGTGCAAGTTTGTGCAGCTAAAGTCCATGGTTTCTATTAATACATACTTTCAGCTATATCAAACTGTAAAATCTCGAAGTTGTAAGAAGTAGTTCTTTTTTTTAAGTTTATCTAAAGTTTGATGACATTGCACTTTTATTCCTACGAATTGACGTTTCTTCAAGTAGCGGTACAAGGAATATGGAAAGCAAAATAAAAGAGGGAAAGCTTTCACAAAGTTGCAAAAATAGTATATTTATAGAATATATTTACTTCACATAAGGTTCCATGGGACATTTTTCAATAAGGCGCCTCGAACTTACATTCAACAAATTGCAATAATTTCTACCCAAGTCACCAACCTTCACAAAGTGCAAGTTTGGTGGCCTGCCATCGGTATATAAATTGATATTTTTAAAATCCGTTTTCACATTTTAGTAAATTGAGGTATTTTCTGCAGTACTACAAACTTATTTTTCTACATTTACGACATTAATTTTTTTGGATTTTTGTCCCTACTCGCGACACTGTGCGCCCTTTGCAGCCGCGTTTTGCGATTGTAGGCAATCGAGGGAAATGCTTGAAAATTGAGTAATTTGGCGCATGAAATATGCTGCGCAATATGTAAATGAAATTGTGTTTATAATTAGCGCAGGGACACGCAGTCATGCACACATGCACACACACACACACAATGTAAAACACGCCAACGCGCTGCACAGCAATGCTGCAAGTCTTAATGCCACTTAATTGCACTTACAATCGCCTCAAAATCGGTTTATCGACAAACACGCTTCAGCTGGGCGGTCCCGCGGCGACATCAAACCGCCAAACCCCCACCGCGAAGCGAACGCCAACGCCAACCCGACAATGTGTCACATCGACGCCTGCCACCCACATTCGGGGCACTGCTGTTGACATTGCGACTGCGACTGTGGCTGTGGCGGGACGGGGCGGCGCGGGCGGCGAACGAGTGGCCGCAAATCCCCATGAAACATTTTATTATATCATAACACATTCAGCACAAGTGAAATTAAATTATATATTTGTGCGGTGGCGTGCTGTGCGCTGTGCGTTTGACGCTGTGTCGCGTGTGGGTGGCAACACTGGCACAGACGAAACGACAGCAGACATAAAGGACGACAAGCTGTCAAACGACACGACCACTGGACTAAACGGAACGCAGCGCAACAACAACAACAACAACAACAACAGAAATAATATAAACAACAACAAACAAGAGACAACAACAAGAACAACTCATGGCGTCGCGACAAGCGTCCAACAATGTTCGAAGACAAAAGAACTTTCAGCTTGGTGCTTTCAACTTGATGAATGACAAACAATACTCGAATTGTGCGCACCAGTATAAATAAGAATAATACGACAAACACACATACATATACACACACACACCTAGACAGACACTTGTAAACAATCGCAGGCGAACACGAAAGTCTTGGGTTCGCTACGCACGCCAACAGGATCAACAAATTGTTGCTGCTAAATAATAGTTGCAAGTCGTTGTAGGTATGTCCTAACAGACGCCTTCGCCCCAATACAAATGTACAACATATGTAGACACATTCATACTGTATGCATCGGTGTAAGCACGTATGATTACCTTAACATGTGTACGAGTATGCCGGCAGCGACGTTCGGCGATGGCCCACAATTCGGTTTATTAATGCAAACATTTGTTTGCTCGATTGTTGTCAGGCGGAAATTTGCCCAAGATTGAAATTTGCCTTTTTTCTGCTTACGGTTTCATCGGTAAGCAAAGACGCCGTAAAGTATCTGACTACTTATGAATACTTACCGAATATTTATGAGCACACAATTGTTGGAGCCCAGTGCGACCGAACGCAGTTTTCCTTGTCTGGGGACCACTTTCGAGTTAAATTTCTGCCACTTGGCAAAGTGGTTGCTGACAGTTTGCTGCCATAATTAGATGTTGCAAATAATATTCAAGTGACTTTTGGGATTTGTGGGCGTTTGTATGAAAGTAATTTGCGCTTTTGCAGAAACAAATGAAATGGTTTTAGGAGAACGTACTTGGAAGTAAGTTAAAATTTATGTGCAACCAAATTTCTCAGATCAATATCTCTATACTTATAAATGTTTGTCCTGACTGATTGACTGACTGACTGATTCATCAACGCCCAGCCCAAACTGCTAAAGCTACAAATATGAAATTTGATCGGACAAATGAATCTTGAACAACAATTGAATCTTGGACAAACGGATCTTGAAAAATGAATCTCCTTTTTTCTGAAATTCGGAGTTAAAAGAGGCAAAACATGGGTTAACCCTTTCGCTATTTTGTTGCCATATGGCAACATGCTACTTTGTGGACGTCTGCATCCTCTATGGTTGCAAGAATACATTTTTTGTTGGTCTTTAGAATAGCTTGAAGTTTTAGTAAAAATACGAAATTAATAAACTGAATATTTAAGTTTAAAAAAGAGAAGTATACACGTTTTTTTAATGGTATATCTTGACATAGTAAATGAAGAAGAAGCAGAAAAATTAGATAACTTTTTAATTTGACGATTTCTTTAAATTTAGATACTTTATTTTGTTTTAATTTTGGCTGAAGTAAATGAAATATTCAAATTTTCGTTATGCGTCAAAAGTTTTATGTTTAAGTAAATATTACAACCACAACGATGTGGTTGCTCTCATAGAAAAACACTTTAAAATACAGGGTCCGAGTATAAAAATTAAAAAATTTCTTATGGAATATAGCCACATAGAAGCCTAAGACGTAAAATTTAAATTTTTAACTTTCCCCAGTAAAAACCTGTAGCGAAAGGGTTAAGGTGTTGCACGAAGAAACTTGATAAAATAGCCTAATGATTTCAAACTTGGTGAAAATACTCTAAATAAAATATAATTCAACACTTTTTTCAATGTGAACCAAGGGTTAAGGTTCGTATACAGAAAGAATAAAAAAAAACCATTAACCTATTGGCCTATTGATTTTAAAGTTGGCAAAAAGACTTGAAATCAAAAATAACTTGACACTTGGTTTTAATTTTTTTGAAAATCAAAACTCAAATTGGTGAACCGAGGGTTAAAAGTTTGTATTAAGAATATGATTTTTACGCTTTTTGACTTCAAAGTTGGTGAAGGAACTCTTAGTGAGAAATAATTAGAGACGTGTTTTTTATTGTTGTGAAATTTAAAACTTAAAGGGGTCAACAAGGGGTTAAAAGTTTGTAGGGATAAATAAGATATTTTTGGTCTTTTGACTTTAAACTTGGTGAAAGTACTTCAAATGTGAAATAATTTGACACGTGTTTTAAATTTTTTCGAAAATCAAAATCTGACAGGGTCAACGACGGGTTAAGAGTTTGTATGAGGAAACTGTGACAAAAATGAATTAATGGGCCTATAGACTTTAAATTTGGTAAAACCACTCTTAGTGAGAAATAATTCGATAGATGTTTTTAATTTTTTCGAAAATCTAAGAGTTTGCTTGGAGGAACTGTGAAAAACATGAATTAATGGGTTTATTGACAACGAACTTAGTGACTTAAAAAACGCATGAGCCGATTAACTTTAAAATTGTGAGAAAACTTCAAATGATAAAAATAAAAAATAATTTTTTTTACTTTAAACTTGGTGAAAGTACTCTTAGTGAGAAATAATTCGATAAGTGTTTTTCATTTTTTCGAAAATCTAAGAGTTTGCTTGGAGGAACTGTGCAAAACATGAATTAATGGGTTTATTGACATCAAACTTAGTGCCTAAAAAAAGCATGAGCCGATTAACTTCAAAATTGGTGAGAAAACTTCAAATGAAAAAAATTCAAAAAACGTTTTTTTATTGTTGTGAAATTTAAAACTTAAAGGGGTAAACAAAGGGTTAACAGTTTGTAGGGATAAATAAGAGATTTTAGGTCTTTTGACTTCAAACTTGGTGAAAATACTTCAAATGTGAAATATTTTGACACGTGTTTTTAATTTTTTCAAAAATCAAAATCTAACGGGGTCAACAATGGGTTAAGAGTTTGTATGAAGATATTGTGAAAAAAACATGAATTAATGGGCCTATCGACTTTAAATTTGGTAAAAGCACTCTTAGTGAGAAATAATTCGATAGGTGTTTTTAATTTTTTTTGAGAATCGAAATCTAACGGGTGAATCAAGGGTTTAATGTTTGTATGAAGAAACAAGATTTTATGGGCCTTTGGACTTTAAACTTGGTGAAAGTACTCTTGGTGAGAAATAATTTGATAGGTGTTTTGAATTTTTTTTTTAAATCGAAATCTAACGTGGTCAACGATGGGTTAAGTGTTTGTGTGGAGAAATATGGCTTAATGAGCAAATTGACTTCAAATGTGGTGAAGGTACATCAAATGGGAAAAAATTAGATAAGTATTTTTTCATAAAAATTTGACGGGATCAACAAAGGGTTAAGAAAAACTGTATTTTTTTGTTGCCCCATTGCCTTCAAACATGCGTACAAAGCCACGGGGCTCGGCTAGAAACTTTTAGGTATAAAGTTAAAACAAAAAGCAAAAAGGTCTGAGGAACAGATCTGCAATATCTTTCAACTAACTTGGCCAGATTATAACATGAAACAATAAGGGCAACGGCCTCGGTGCTCACGAGTCACTGTCGTATGGGAAAGCATGCTGAAAGATTGGGACTGCAATCCAATGACTTCTGTCGAGGAGGCGCCTCCGAAGAGGAGAAGGAGAACGTTCTCCACCTGTTGTGTCAATGTCCCTCATAAAAATAAAAAAATAATGTCCCTCGCCAAAATAAGACATATGCTTTTCGGTTCAGCTTTCTTCATTAATCAAACTGAATTATAGTCTCTCAATATAAGGAATATAGCCAGGTTTATAATGGAATCCTTTTGGTTCTCAGCGCTTTAAAGGGGAGTCGTTCTATCCACTCTGGTACCACAATGAGCCTTTAATTTATGCTTAAGTGAGCTTTTCACGTAGAATGCTGCCACTCCTACCTAATCAACCTATAGGCATAACAAATCTGTATACAAATCTGTAAATTTCTATAATTGCCTCCTTAGCAGAGAATTGTCACATAAACACAAAGTACGAGTACTTAATACGTTTAAACGCTCAGGCGAGTCATAGGCACAAAGATGCATAGGCAGAGATTTATCTGTCTTTGAAACAATTGTGTGGACAGTGGGCGTGTCCACCCACTGCTGCATGGGAAATGTTGACATTCGTATGTGATGGTTGTGTGCGCGTGCGGTCGTGTCTGTGTGCGTCATTCGTGGTCGAATGCGAATGTGTGTCACAGATATTTGTGTGTGTGTTGTTGCTAATCGTACGGCAATTGTGCAAATATTGAATTGGACACATACACACACATACAACATACAAGTATGAATGGTTTTGGCAGTGGTTTTGCGGCAAGTTAAAGCGGCAATTGCGGTCGAATCACATTGAGTGCCTTCGGGACTTGAGTTCTCCATCGAGACTGCTGCACACGGTGACAATATGAAACAATAAAGCACTTTGGCTAATTTAATGCATTCCAACTTTGGGCAAAAAGCATTTCAACAATCATTGCCCGGTCGAATTTGTGACACTGAAATGCTTTGTCGATCTGCGTGTTATGGTCCAGTTTGCGCACGTAATGGCCACAAGTTGCGGCACCGCACCGAAAGTGAGCTGTGACATTGAAATTTTACAGCCACCAATGCAAATTAATTTGTCAAACTAATAGGCAAGCGCGCCGTTAGTGCAATGCGGAATGTTAAACAAGACAAAAGTTCAATAAAACGCTGCCGGCTTCTTCTTCGTTGACCACAAAACAACAGTCGACGCTTGTTTCACTTCTTGTTGTTGTTCACATTTGTATTAATTTTGTTTTTCTGACTCTTTTACTGATTCCACGCTTTTGCCCATTTGAAGCCGCTACACAACGCTGGTGGCCCCTTCTCTCTCTCTCTCTTTTTTTCATTATGAAATTGTTGTGCTTACATAAAACTAAACGCTTAGCGGAATTTCTGCGCTACTATCGACGATTAATAGTTTTTTAAACTTCTTTAATTTATGCAAACTCTTTTCTTTTTCAACTCGTTCCCCATTTTCTCTCTCTCTCTTTCACTCACTCAGGCGCTCTTTCACTGTGCTACATGTAAAAACAAAGTATCGCCTTTGGGTCTTTGGACGACACTTTTGTTTTTCGACATTTCGTCGCATCGCTCAAGGCGGTGATGGTTTTGTGCAATTTGTTGTTGCTTTTGCATTTTTGATGGCATGTTGACATAAGTCCCAGTGTTGTGGAAATTATTGGTTATATATACATATACTTTCATGTTTATATGTTTTTTTTTACTATTTGCTTTGGTTTCGGTTAAGCTCCTTGCTGTCGAATATAAAATGCATCGGTGCGCGCTCAGTTGCCCAAAATCGCTTTGCGTTCGAACATCTGCACAGAGCAGCTCAAAGTTTTAGTTTTTTTTCCCCGAATTTAAGTCAAAATTGCAAACGAAAGATGCGCAGATTTCTCGTAAGTGTACAGCAAAAGTGCCTAAATTAAGTGTAAATAATGTCAAAGTGTCAGAGCATTAACTGTGTGTACTAGTGTTGTCAAATGAGGAACTGACTTGAAGTGTGCAGACTACAGAGAAGTGTTCAGGCTTGAAGTATTCAGAAGTTCTGCAAAAATTAAAACTTTTATTGATGAAAAAAGGGTCCAGCGTGATACATTATCTGCCAACTGAAACTTTTAACCCATTAAGTGTTAATTCAGAGAGCAGTGTCCAGTGTTTATACCATTCAACCATTGACTCTTTTTAAAGTGAATTAGAATAAGGTTTTTAGTTTTCCGGAGAAAAAAATTTAGGCCAAAACAAGTTGCATAGGTTTGATTTAAAATTTAAGTTCGAACCCCCTTTTCAAAAAAGTGCCGCACTCAGGATTTCATTTGAAAGGAGAGGGGTTGCATACAAATTTTAGGCCCAATACGATTTGAAACTATATTTTGCATCAGAAATTTTTGTATTTGGGGCGCAGGCGTTGAACCTTCGAACCGCAACAACTTCAGGCAGATAACTTGGTTTAGATTGGTTTTTATTAACCAGTTTTGCATCACAGATTACTAAACTAACTTCATCAATTCTAAGTACTATACCTGAAATATACTTTTAACGCCTCTATGGCTTTTAAATTCTCTCTTCTCTACGTAAGAATAGCCTGAAAGCCAAACACCAGACTTGGCTAAAGTTCCATTGACCAGCAGTTGGAACCATTCTGATAATACGAAGTGAGGGAAGGTAAAACATTTTCTTCCTGGATTTAGTTCCATGGATGACCTTACTTAACAGTAGAAAGACCGCAAGTTTTCCTTACCTACAGGGACTACATATCATATCTGCTGATATCTCGAAATGAACACATCGGATTTAACTAATTTTTCACAAAATAAATTTTAAACAGATTTAAAATTTGTCACGATGAAAAAATAAAAGTCACCAAAGCAAAAGAAATACTGACAAAAATACGGATATAAGAAAATATTAAAAAAAACCATCAAAGTGACCACAATGGCCTTTCTGGTTATAAATAAATTATCATTAATTTCAAAAAGAACCTAAGTAAGTGTATCACATTACCTGATTCAAGATCATAGAGTGCTTGAAGAAGATATAGCACAGAGTTTTTCGCTTTAATTTTGAGAGAATCAGGAGTCATAGGACTAAAGTCGGCCACTTTTTCTCTCTTGGAAAAGTGTTGCAGAGTTTTGTACTGTGAAGGTGTAGAATGTCTGTTGGCATGGTAACCAAATAGACAATGAGCTGCTTGCCTAGCGAGATCGAGTGCTTTCGAGCATTGAATCGTGGTTCAGTGAAGCAACGACTCGACCATAACAGCCTTTAAGGATAATGAGGCAAATAATCGTTTTTTTTAGGAAGATAGTAACGATTTGCTAGATATACCCGATTCCGATTAGGGCTTCTTCTTTAATAGATGAAAAGTTGTCTAGCGATCAGAGTCATTAGACCCCCTTGACAACTGCGGCAGAGCTCTGATTACCCCGTGCGACAAAAATTTAAAAAAATTTTCACACCGGAAAAAATCCATATGGGCGTGAAACTAGAGACCAAATATAGTAATACTGCGTACTCAGTTTTTCATTTCTACATCCTTTGTTCTTTTAAAAGGACTTCAAAATTTTGAAGAGGATAAAAATAAAAAAATAAAAAATACTTAACCTCGTTGGAATATGGCGATATGTATATCAGATGAAAGAGGAAAGGCTCGAGAATTTAAATAAAACTGATCTTTTATCTATTTGTAAAAAAAGGATATGATAAAGGTCCTTTGAAAATTTTAATCCTTATCCTTGAAAATTTATATAGAATTTTCTTGAAAAGTAACTATGTTAAAACCCAAAATCTCCTTGATCACCTGTCAAAATTTCATTATTCTCACTTCATTGATTTTGTATCTTTTTATTATTTAAAATACTGATATTCAAATAAATTAGAATTTTTGTACTTCATTAGAATTGCAGCTTACGCCTTTTTTTTAATAACTTTCGAACCAATAAAGTTAGAGTAATGAAATTTTGAAACGTGATCAAGGAGATTTTGGGTTTAACCCTTTCGCTACAGTTTTTACTGGGGAAAGTTCTTCTAGGCTTCTATGTGGTTATAGTAGCAACATTCCATAAGAAATTTTTTAATTTTTATACTCGGACCCTGTATTTTAGAGTGTTTTTCTATGAGAGCAACCACATCGTTGTGGCTGTAATAATTACTTAAACATACAACTTTTTACGCATAACGAAAATTTGAATATTTCTTCATTTACTTCAGCCAAAATTAAAAAAAAGTATCTAAATTGAAAGAAAACGTCAAATTAAAAATGTATCTAATTTTTTCTGCTTCTTTTTCCTTCACTATGTCAAGATATACCATTAAAAAAAATGTGCTCTTTAAACTTAAATATTATGTTTATTAATTTCGCATTTTTCCTAAAACTTCAAACTATTCTAAAGACCAACAAAAAATGTATCCTTGCAACCATAGAGGATGCAGACGTCCACAAAGGAGCATGTTGCCATAACACATCGGCAGATAAGTCCCCGGTCCGACCCATAGTAAGCGCCACAAAACGAGAAATAATATTTTTTATTTTAAGTAGTAACCTTCAAACGGTTGGTTGGTTGGTTTAGTGGCTGCCTCTGTATGAGACACACTTAGGCCTATGGGCCCATTGTGATACCACAAATTCCACCCGTTTGAAATGTGTATGCAACACTGTTTTTTCCAACATGTGATACAACACACATTTCAAACGGGTGGGGAAAGGGAGGGAGGGGACCTACAGTTTAACGCCGAATCCGAACGGCGATTGGCAGTTTTTCTTTCACACTTGGAGGTTTTTGCCATTGCCTGCCAAGAGCGCACTTGTGCGATTCTTGTAATTCTCATTCCCTTCATGTGGATAGCGACAGAAGTAGATGAGTGTTGGGGCGCTCGGTATGAGAA
>OY764961.1:145828118-145888251 GCA_963668005.1 Melieria crassipennis | reverse complement strand
CAACACTGATAATTGCAAAGAGTAACAGAAAATGTCTTAGGACCCTTTAATTTTGCAATAAAAACGATAATAATAGATGTATGTTTTTCATTTATGCAGATTTTTCAATTTTTCATGCTGATTGCATACTTTTAGGGAGAAATAAAATATATTTTGTCGAAAAATGCGTGCACTTTTCAAATTGAATTATTTTCTGAGATCGGAAGATATCGGAGGATGTAATTACATTATACGTCAAAGAAAGAATGCTTCTTAAAATAAAAAAAAATTCAAGAACATACTTTCACATACTTTTTAGATATTTTCGTCTAAGTTTTGCCAATTTTCAGATTTTTAACTTAGAAAAATATTTTGAATTAAGAGTGAAGTAAAAGCCTACGCTTTCCAAATTTTGGGAAAACATTAAAAGCGAAAATGGCCACAGCATTTCTTAATCTAATATATGTTGAAAGTTTTAGCAACTTCTTGGCAACCATATATTTTAAAAAATTTTGTACTCAATAGACTAAAAAACAGAAAATATGTGTTTACATTTTTTGTGAAAAAAGTTTCACCTTTGAGGCGCTTTTGTACAGGCACTAATTAATTTTTTGCACAGATTTTTTTGGGGTTTTCTTAGTTGGAGTTTTAGCTTTCAAATGACATTAAAATCGTTAAATTCTGAAACTGTAATTTTTTTGAAATTTGTCTATGGAACGAATCACTGTGCGTTGCATCGAAATTCGTTATAGGGACGCTAGACTGTATATGAAAAAGTATTTAAAACCTTATTAAATTTTCAAGCAACTGCTTCTTGTGTCTTCCATTGAAGACCTGATTGTCGTATAGTATATTTAGTGTTCTTAAAAATCTCTAACAATGAAGTCTAAATGACCAAATAGCAAAGCCATTTATACAGTTTACAGCCAAAACAGAACGTTGCCGTTTAAAATTTCAGACTTTGAGTTAAGACATCTTAAGCAGCACGTCTTATTTACCACATTACTGTAGACAATAAAAATACAATAACTTCCTATTAAAATTTACAGCCACAACTTTCCCAGCATTTATCTATTTCGAAAACAAACTAATTGCTGCCACTTCATAGCTGCGAACCTTGAAGCGTCTGAAGCGGTCAGAACGCTGCTCTCCAACGATTGCCATACTACAACGTGAGACGGTTCAGCAAATATTTGTACCGTTGTGCGCGGGTTAAATTCGGCACTAATTAAAATTCCAATCATATAAGAAAGCAGAACATTTTCGAGATTCCTTTTGGCAAAATTAACTAACCAACTGCACACCTTCAAATGTTTATCGAGCATGCAGACACACACGCACCAACACACACAAACACACATTTGCCTGCATACAAAGTCAAAAAGGATCTGTACGGAGGAGGAGCAGCGCAACTAAAAGCAGTTCATGCGCTTTCATACATAAACCCTGAGGCTCACACACACACACACACACACACTCGCACACTTGTACACATGCATACGCCGAATGCAGGTAGCTGTGTAGGCAGCTATGCGAAATGATCGATTTTATGTGGCGCAGCCATCACGCGCCACTAGACCGCCGCCGCAACGCCTTGCCGCCATGTGCAACAGCTAGCAGCAACAACAACAACAATGAGCGCAAAACAACAACATCTGAACAGGCAGTGGCTGCAGCACATTGCTGGCTATAAATCTTAATTTGTTTGCAAAGTTCGCGTGCACATTTTCGGGGTCGAATATTTGGCAAGGCGCCGCGCAGCTGTGCGCCACTGCACAAACACCAATGCTCAGTTGCCGTGCACCACCCGCCGCCCGCCGTCCGCTGCATTTAGCTTTGGCTGCGGCGCAGTAAAAGTTCTTCGCTTCCGGCTGCTTAAAATTTACTTTGCCGAATGAAAATGCCAATTTTGGCGGTTGCCAGCGGTTTGTGCGGATTCACCAATTTTTTTTTCTTATGCCGTCAAATTGCGGTTAGCCGCCGAGCCGCGTTAAAACGCTTTTGCCGGGCAGGCTTACGGTGCACATTTTTTCGGCCGCATTTCCGTTGACGCTCTCGAACACAATGCGCGATAAATGTGGGTAAATGCTTTCAATTAAATTTGAGTGAGTCACATTTGTCGACTACAAAAACCGCCAATGCCGCAATGAGTGATGACTGTTCGGCGCACGTTGCATAATTTGATGGTCTCGCTGTTTTTTTTTTCACGAAATTATTGGCAGTAGTGTTGGCTACTTTTTACGACTACACAATACAAATTGCCTTAATTAGATTGGATGCTCGATTGTTGGCGTTTTTGGATGACGAACGCTCGACGAGCATTCTTCGGTTGGCATTTAATTCATTACCGTTAACGAAAATGGTCGCGTAGAGTTGCAGGAATTCAGTGAATATTCTAATGGCTGTTATTATTTTGGTATTAACATTTGGCACGCACAAATCAAAATTATTGCCGGCATAATGTTGCTGTAAGTCGAAACTCAGCAAATCGCTCATACGTCCTGTGGTGCCGCAGTTATGCTGCTTTTTTATGCTGTAAATAGAGCAGCAGAAATGAACAGAAGCCTATGAAATGAATAAAAGAAGCTCGTTATGCAAACATTACAAAAATAGTACATATTGCATTAATTAAGGTTACTCATACGCCCCAGGTACAAAATACGAATCGCTCATTTACAAAGATGGTTTTCTGTGTTTTGTAGAAAGTTAGATTAGAAAATAGTTAAGAGCAGCTGGAGGCAGGGAAAGAGAGCAAAGAGAGGGCAGGAGGACGACAAAAAGAGAAGGAAAGAAAGAGAAATTGGGAGGCCGGGCAGGTTTTTACCCCAGCCTGGAGTGTTCGGCAGCACATATTTTATAGTTATGTTCATTTTTCAAACTTAGTACAAGGAAGGTTTGTAGCAGTAGTCATGCTTTCGGACTTCTAGCCACCAGTACCAATTTTGTTTAAGTACAAAATAAACACTTAAACACATTATCAGTTTTGGCTTAATTCTGGCGTTCAAGTTATTTTCTGAGCTTTGGTGTATTCAGAGACCTATAGTAGAATTTTATGGCAAATATTTGCGTGGTACATTTTGTTCTTAAAAAGTTCTGTTTTACAGGACATTTTTGGCATTTTCGAAAAAAGGGTCAATTTGACCCATACAAATATGAGCTACAAGGTTAAAATGCTCCACAAAAATGTATTCTACATCAAATTGCTGAACACATCATATACCTAAAATGTGAGGTTACATGGTTTTCGTATGCCAATTCACCATAAGAATGTACAAAAAGGGGAAAACTTTGACCCCCCCTAAAAAAAATGCAGACGTAAACTTTCAAAACGCCGATACACGTATATTTTTTTGCCCCTATACCAGAATCTGTTGTCAGAACCTTGTTATTTAAAAAAAATTTGATTTTGTTGTGCAGTGTAATTATTTCTTCATAATAATTATTCCCAATAAGAAATTTAACGTCGCCTATAACTATTATCATGTAATAAACCTTTTTGAGTTGCACAATAACTCTTGATTCCTTTCATTTACGTTGGCAATAACTATTATTTGAAAAAAAATTTTTACGTTGAACTAAACACCAAATTTTGGATATGAATTGATTTTTAATTGTTTTAAATTGACACACGCAAATTAACTGCAGTAACCTAATTTCCACCAACAACTAAACAATTAAAAATCAGTTCATACTCAAATAGTGGTAAGGCAACGTATAAAAAAAAATTCCTTCATAAAAGTACGTTCCTTCAACGTAAAAAATGTTCTTTCAAATAATAGTCATCGTTAACGTAAATCAAAAAATCATTAATAGAAGTTATGAAGCAACGTATAAACAAAAAATCCCAAAATAATAATTATCGAGAATGAAAAAAATGTGTTTCTCATAACAGTTATTTGGCAACGTAATTTTTATTGAAATTAAAATTAATTTTCGCAAGTAAAAATTACAATCAACAAATAAAATTTATGTCGCATTGTAATAGTTACATTGCAATTATTTTCTTAAAAAACTTATAATAGTTCAGTCCCCGTTTTTTAGCACTGAATATTTTTTATCACAAACACATTTTTTACCATTACCAAAAATGCTTAGATGTGTTAGTGCTGCCTAGAGCACTAAATAAAATCACTCATACGCACCGCTGAACCTTAAAACACAAGAAAGGTGATTAAAGTTATTAAAGATTTAATAACGTAGAATGCAATATTCTTGTGCCCGGCCAAGACCTGGTTTTGCCTCATTGAATCGGACATTGCCGAACCTGATTAAGGGGACAGTCCCCTCAAGCGACCGAGAAAAAAGCGTTTTTTCCTGATTTTTTTTTCTTACAGAAAGAAAGATCGGAGACATAAGAACTTTGGGATATGTTTTAGTCATACTTTCAACTTTATTCACAAAAAAAAATTACATCTGGGAAATTCTAAATGACTGAGTTTTTCACGTTTTCCGGCAGCGTTTCGGCACGGTCGGAGTCCATTTGCGGGAACGATAGCAGCCGTTGTTTTCAACTAAAATCAAAAATTTTTTTTGGTTTTCTTCGTCAGACTTATTTGTTCTATGTGAACTACGGAAATTCCAAAAATCCAAAATTTAGACGAAAAATTATGATTTCAAAAAAAAAGTTACTTTTTTTACATTTATTTGTTAATAAAAAAGGTATTAAAAATCGGAATTTTTCAAAATCCGTAGTTCGCATAGAGTAGTTTTTCATACTGAATAAAATAAATTTTAGTTTAAGAAAATCTGTTGATAACTTTTATAGTTATCTTTCCCGCAAATTGTGAAAACATGGTTTTGAGAAAACGCACTTTAAACGCGCCGTGCATGGCCGCCAGGCACCGTGCGCGACCGACTGAATTTTCGTGCAACTCCTGAAATACTTCGAATTTGGAGCTAAAACTTTACATACATAATCTTAAATAGATGCCCAATCGATTAAGCAAACAAAAAAAAAAACGATTTTTTGAGACCTCTTGAGGGGACTGTCCCCTTAAGTAAGGACAACGCCAATTAGCAACTAAAATATTGAATTGACTTTCGTTTGGAAATAGGAGTCATTATAACTAATGTGTAGAAAGCGTCCAGAAAAACGGGAACGTAGACAAAAATTTGAGCTTCTATGGAATATTGGACTCTGCTCGTGTGGCTTGAAAGGGCCGAGACAAGACAAGTCTTTAGCATCAATCCTAGTGAGGTCGTAGTGATATATTCGTTTAAGGAAATAAAAGCTGTAATTAATTTTCTGAAAAATTCCTTAATCCCTCTTCCCTAAGCCCAGCAGATGGCCCGTTCTATTAGGCCAAGGTGCCCAACAGAACGACAGTCTGAGACTAAGAGAGACTCAGAAAAACTGCAGGCAATCGCTGTTTTAGGTCCCACAAAACGTAGCATAGATTCACTTCTGCCGAGCACGTCTACCTTTTTATTGCCCTCGACATTAAAATAAAAAAGTATTTTAAAGTATTGAAAATTTTGAAAAATTTTGTATTCTTTCCAACAAAACTTTGAGTGTGATTAACTCAAACAAATGGAATCAGTTTCAATACTTGCCACCTAAATACTTTCATACCTACAGCCACATGATTTTTTTATATGGAAATAAAGTAAAATACTAATACAAAATAAACAACTTTTAAAATAAAATTTAAAAAACCAAAAAATAAAAATTTAAAAAAATAAAAGAATTAACTTTCAATCTCTTTAACAAAACTTAAATTGTGACTAACACAAAAAAATTGAATCAGTTTCAATACTTGCCACCTAAATACTTTTGTACCTACAGGCACATGATTTTTTTATTTAGGAATAAAGTAAAATACTCATAAAAAATAAACAACTTTTCAAAGAAAATTAAAAAAAAAACAAATAAAAGAATTAAAAAATAAATGAAAGAATTAACTTTTAATCTTTTTAACAAAACTTAAATTGTGACTAACACAAACAAATTGAATCAATTTCAATACTTGCCACCTAAATACTTTTGTACCTACAGCCACATGATTTTTTTATGTGGGAAAAAAGTAAAATACTCATAAAAAATAAACAACTTTTCAAATAAAATTTAAATAACCAAATAAAAGAATTAAAAAATAAATAAAAAAAGTAAAAAGAAATTATTTTTAATCTTGTTAAAAAAGACTATAAATGTGACTAACACAAAAAAATTGCATCAGTTTCAATACTTAGTAACTAAATAAAAAAATATAAAAGAAATAAAAGAAATAACGTTTAATCTTTTTAAGAAAACTTAAACTTAAAACTTAAAAACTTAACACAAAATAAATACTACTCAAATAATAAATAAAATATGTAGTCCTCTTCATTTTTTCATGTGTGAATGAATAATAAGCCAAATTGTTTCTTTGAACGGGACTCTCTTTAAGGAACAAATATCTCACAATTTATTATTTAAAGGTTCACTATATACTTTTGAAAAGTATTTCAAATGCATAAAGCTAACGAAAAACTCTCACCCAATTGTCTGAAAGTCTTCCCCGCAACCACTGAATTGAAAAACCCGTTTCATGAGCGCCATGTGCCTTTCTTCCCTTTGTGCGTTTTCGTTCATTCAACTAAACTTTACACTTTCCACTTCCACATCGAGATCTTTAACTAGCGGTGAGATAATTAAAAAATCAATACCCTAATTAATTTTAAATGCACTTCAATTGCTCTCCCTCGCACTTATCAACAACGCACACAAAGAGCAAACGAAGTAACTAAATGAAAGTGCGCGATGCCATTAAAAGCGCTAAACCGAACCAAAACTTCAACAAAAGAAATGTGAAAAAAACAAATTAATCTGGTCGTTGTCAAATTGTTAAAAATTCACTTGCTCACTATTTGGCGACGGCTTCGCATTTTCCGCGTGCTTAAGCACAATCCGGCAATTGCAACTTTAAGTCAGTCGCTACATTTCGATTTTTTTGGCCCTGTGGCCCAATTCCACACCAAATGCCGCAGTTGCGCTTCATTTTTTACGCTGCACTGCAGCTGATTTGTTGCGGTTTGTCATTTACATTTCTGTCCTTTAAGCACTATGGCCGCCTGGCCCAGCGGGCGGCTGGGAGAAACTTGCCGCAGCAAAAACTTTATACATAATTTTTTGCAGTCTGCCTGCGGCCCTTGTCGCCGCTTATTGTGTGCGGCGCAAACTTTATTTATGTTCCATTTCTTGCCATACTCATTGCTCATTGCTTTACTCTTTCGCTATTCTGTTTTGCTTGCAGACGGACAATCGGAGCTGGATGTGAAACTGGCGGTGCCTCGGTACGTGGAGCGCTTCTCGAGCACCACAATGAAATGCATACACAACGTGCGACCGGAAATACTTTTTAAGGTAAGCGATTTCTGTCCGTCGTTCTTCACTCTGTTCGTTCGTTCGCATTATGGCATTTGTTGGCCCCGTGGGAGCGCAGTAATTGCTGCAGAAACAGTGAAATATAAAAATGTTCGTGTTGTGCGTTCATTTCGGTTTCGTGGAAAAAGTTGCACTTTTCTTTAAGAATTGAAAAGAAATGGAAAGTAGTTTTCCTTCAGGCATATGCATGAATATGTAAATAAGTTCAAGTTGTATATAAAAGTTTAAAAAAGAAAGTTTTTGTTTTAAGAAGCATGTCATATGAAATTTTGTTAGTATATAGTTGTTAGAAGTTTTGCTAGTTTCACAACTTTTCGGATAAGTAAAAATTATTAAGTTTTATTTTGAAAAATCAATAAGTCCAACTTCAATTTTTAAAGTAATATTAAATATTCTTAAATATTCCGAGATTAGATCATTGGAATTCTAGGGTTTTATTTCTCGAGCACTTTTTTCTTTTAGTCAAAATTTCAATCAATCTCATTCCATGTTCTTATATCAAATCGAATTAGGCTAACGTTACTATATGGTTGCACTCAAAAAGCACTCAACCAAGATCCACTCACATTTCATATTAAGCCACTACTGCAAATGCTCTTCAGATAAGTAAAAATGTTTCAAGTTTAATTTTAATTAATTTATTATACATTTTTTTAAATATTGTGAAATTGGATCATTTAAATTCCATCGTTTTATTTCTCGAGCAATTTATTCTTTTAATCAAAGTTTCAATAAATTTCATTCCATGTTCTTATATCAACTCAAATGTGGCTACGGTTATCATATGGTTGCACTCAAAAAGCACTCAACCAAGATCCACTCATATTTAAGTTCATATTAAGCCACTCCTACAAAAGCTCTTCAGATAAGTAAAAATGTTCCAAACTTAATTTTAAAAATTATATTAAATATTTTTAAAAATTTTTAAATTCTATCATTTGAACTTTGGCACATTTTAGTCACGGTTGCCACTTCGCTCTTTTTTTTGGTACCAAAAAGTGCACCGAAATCCAAAACTGAACCAAAACATTTTCTTTAGAACACAAAAACCAATGAAACAATTTGATAATTTTTGTCTCCTATTCAGGGACTTAACTATTATAAGTTTAAAAAAGAAATAATTGCATTGTAACTATTAAAATCTTACATAATTTTTTTGTTTGTTGGCTATAATTATTATTTGCGACAATTAATTTGTACGTTGCATAATAACTGTTATGAGAAATCAATATTTTTCTCGTTCTCGATAATTATTATTTTGGGATTTTTGGTTTTTTTTATTTATGACTTTTTTATTTAAGCTACAGATAACTATTACTAAAAAAAACGTTGCTTCATACATTTTTATTTTTTTGATTTTTTTTATTTACGTTGCCGATAACTATTATTTCAAAGAAAAGTTTCTTTTACTTTGCTTCATAATTTTTATGAAAGAATTTTGTTTACGTTGCCTCACCACATTTTGAGTATGAATTGATTTTTAATTGTTTAGTTGTTGGTGGAAATGGGTTTGCTGCAGTTAATTTGCGTTCGTCAATTTGAAATAATTAAGAATCAATTCATACCCAAAATGTGGTGAGGCAACGTAAACAAAATGTTTCAAAATAATTGTTATCGGCAACGTAAATTTAAAAACTCATAAATAAAAGTTATGAAGCAACGTAAAAAAACAAATCCGAACATAATAAATATCGACAACGAAAAATATACTTGTTAATTGTAAGAGTTATTATGCAACTTATAGGCGACGTAAAAAATGTCTTATTGGGAATAATTGTTATAAAGCAATTATTAGGGAAATTTATTAAATAAGAGCCATTTTTTTTACTTCCAAAAATATGGATAATAATTATTTTATGTCTCGGCTCCTATTAAAATATAGGTTTTTTTAGTTCTAATGCATTTAAAACAAAATAATAAAAACAATAAAATTCAACAATTCATTTCATATTAGTTATTAGTTTAGTTAGTTAGTTATTCACTAAAGTTTTATTTTTTTTAATCCATTAATTCTACAATTTTCGTTCTTAAACTATTTTAATACATATAGTTAATTGTTGTACATTATTTTATTAATTTATTATATTTATTATAATTTATTATAATTTGTATATATTATATATTTATATTTATTATAATTCTATATTTATATTTATTATAATTTATTATAAAATGACGATAATGCATTTCGCTCTGCGCAACTGCGGGCACTCTTAGCATAAGCAATACGGCAACACTGGACAAACATGGACTGTTGTATATTGCATACTTTTAGGAGAGGCATGATAATTTTGTGATAATTATCACGGAGTTGGTTTGAGGCAATGCTGAAATGTTCAAGAATGAGTTACGCTCCACGCAAACAAGTATGAAAGGCAGCCGGGAATGGTGCTGAGAGTCTGTTTGGTTTTGACAAGTAATCTTGTAACACAGAGTGAAGTGAAAGTAAAGTTACTATAGACTCTACTTGATTTCTTTCACTTTCACAAAAAAAATTACTTTAACTGGCTCAACCCATTGTCAAACAACTAAATGGCTGCAATTTTTAAAAGGGCTGCAAATAGATTGCCTACTTTTGGTTGACAAGCGCTGTCTTTCTGTCTTTCACTTTCACAAAAAAAATTACTTTAACTGGCTCAAACCATTGTCAAACAACTAAATGGCTGCAATTTTTAAAAGTGCTGCAAAAAGATTGCCTACTTTTTGTTGACAAGCGCTGTCTTTCTAACTTTTCAGACCACCCTCGTAGGTATCTTATCTTAACATAGCTCAGCTTGCCTTGTATTGGCGCTTCTTTTTGTATGCTTAGCTGTATCTAAAGTTTCTTCATCTCACCCAGACTTAACATATTTCACCTTTCTTAACTTTGGGGTATCTTAACTTGCCTCGTTTTTGCTTATCTTTTGTAAAAATCGCTGTCTCTATATCCTAAGTTATTATGTCTTATTTCAGTTTATGACATTATCTAGTTTTCCTGTATCTTATCCCTTTTCACTCTACGTTTACCTTGTCCTACCAACTCTTGCTGTATGCCTCACCTTAAATTATCATTAATATACTTTTTACTTTTTATTTTGCTGTATCCTTAAACCAACATAACTAACAGATTAACCAAAATTTTTTTGTATACTACTACACTGCAGAGCATAACTATAGACGCACCCAAATTTTTCCGTTTCTGAGCAATTAAAAATTTTTGAGAAAAATCTAATGATGCAGGGTTAAAGAGCTTTAAAAGTTATTTACTTCCGGTTCTTGTGCAAATTAAAAAAAAAATTTTGTTGAACACTGCGATTAAAAATGCAGTTTTTGGCTGGTGCATAACTATAGACGCACCTTAAAAATGTGCGTTATTTAGTCTGTTGATCGATGTAATGGTACTTTTTTGACGTCTTTTGATTGATTTCCATATTATTTCAAAATTCCGCTTGGTTCGTACTTGTCGGAAATCGAAAAAGGCAAAATTTTAGCTTTTCGCGAGGACTTCGCGAAATCGGTCGAAAATTGAAGCGATCGGACAAAGTAGTGCGATCGTTTTAAAAAGATACAACCAATTATGGCACAAATAAAAAAGGAGGAATAAAACCAAAGCTTTTTGAACGGGATAAACGTCTTGTAATTGCTGCCGCTAGAAACTCTATGAGAACAACTAAGCAAATTGGAAAAGATTGTGGAGTTAATACGCCTCATTGGACAGTGAACAGGGTGTTAAAGGAGTCCCCGAACATTTCCCGGCAGAAATTGAAAAATATGCCCCGATTATTGGTACGCCATAAGGACTCCCGATTGCAATTCGGTCAAAACAATATGAGTACGGAATGCTTTCTTAATTTTCTGAAGCATGCATTTTTCTTGCAGATAATATTCTTCGATGAAAATAAGTTTAACCTTGACGGTCCAGATGGATTTAACTCTTATTGGAGGGATTTATGCAAAGAACCGCGATATTTTTCCAAAATAAACTTCGGTGGGGGTTCCTTAATGGTGTGGGGAGCATTTTGTGGGAACGGTATGTTGGAGCTGGCTTTTCCTAGTACGCGAATGAATTCGTCAGAGTACACTACACTCTTGCAAACGAACCTGCTACGATTTTATAACCGATATCGGCGAAGTGGACTAATTTTTCAACAAGATAATGCCTCTGTTCACTGTCCAAGAGGCACATTAACTCCACAATCTTTTCTAATTTGCTCAGTTTTCCTCATAGAGTTACTAGCGGCAGCAATTACAAGACGTTTATCCCGTTCAAAAAGCTTTGGTTTTCTTCCTCCTGTTTTATTTGTGCCATAATTGGTTGTATCTTTTTAAAACGATCGCACTACTTTGTCCGATCGCTTCAATTTTCGACCGATTTCGCGAAGTCCTCGCGAAAAGCTAAAATTTTGCCTTTTTCGATTTCCGACAAGTACGAACCAAGCGGAATTTTGAAATAATATGGAAATCAATCAAAAGACGTCAAAAAAGTACCATTACATCGATCAACAGACTAAATAACGCACATTTTTAAGGTGCGTCTATAGTTATGCACCAGCCAAAAACTGCATTTTTAATCGCAGTGTTCAACAAAATTGTTTTCTTAATTTGCACAAGAACCGGAAGTAAATAACTTTTAAAGCTCTTTTACCCTGCATCATTAGATTTTTCTCAAAAATTTGTAATTGCTCAGAAACGGAAAAATTTGGGTGCGTCTATAGTTATGCTCTGCAGTGTACTACTAGTATATAGTTTATTCTTCCCTACCAACATAGCTAACGCACCTTTAAAGCATTTACCAAGCCATGCACAATTTTCGCGCCTACTTTCCGCCAGTTGGGCGAACACTCTCGGCAGTGATTTTAACCAGTTTTCTTTGCCAAACCCGCTAAACCAACGTCTCACGCTTCAACACACGCAACGTTTACATTGTTTAAATTAACCTAATGCACACAAGCGCCGTCACCGCGCGCCGCCCCCCACCACACCAACGACAAAGACAGCAACGCCCGCACACTGAGTTTTCTCAGTCTTTCACGCCGCCAAAGTTTCACAACGCACACAAGGCGCACGCCAGCCAAACAGAACAGAACAGAACAGAACAGAAGCAGACAAAGCAGTAGAAGCGCAAAGTTGCCGTATGGCTTAAAATATAAAAACTACTTTAAAAGTCCTAATCCTACCGCTCGAGTAGACTTATTCATTATGTGAAAATGTTCCTTTACTCATTCTGCCAGCGTCGGCGTCGGCGTCGTCGAGGTCAAGGTGCCAACGCTGGCCAACGAAAAACTTTTTCTTCTATCATTCGAGCCAACGAAATATTCAAGCAAAGAAGAAACTCAGCTAATGCCGTTAGTTAACTTTTACAAAAACAACCATTTTATACAGTCAACGCACGCGCAACAACAACAAAGAAAAGGAACAGCAACAATCGTAGGAATAGAAATGGCAGCGCCCATACCACCAAACACTCGAAACGCCAAATGGCGCGTCCACTCCACAGGACTGCGGTCAGGTCATGCTGCACGCTCGGATTGCGCCCGCATTCGCGTTGAAGCGTCGCCGCTGGCCGCAATTAATTTCACTTCAGTACATTATTATCGACGCGAATGAGCGCCGGAATGAGCACAAATCGAACAAAATTAAGCGACGGTCGTCTGCAGCCGCGAGGCGGAGTTCAGTGTCGCTGTGGCAACAAAGAGGACAGGCAAGGAGGAAGACGCTCACTGTGCACTCGCACGCGTGTCACAAAGGCAACAACAAAATTCAATAGTGAATTTATTGTTGACTCGTTGACCACGCGAACGCTTTCAACGCGCTGCTGTGCTTTGAAGCGAATATTCCTCTGGTTTTCACACGACCAAAGGTGCGTTTCCTAAAATAAGCGACAGCCACAAAATATTGTGCGACTAAATTATGACTAAGAAATATTCCAAAAAATAAGAAATTGCGACAAATCGCCGCACAGGAATGTTGGGTACAGCAAAAACCATCAAAGAGAAGGTGAAACCAGTGCATAACATTTATCGCTTCGCATTTGTTGTTGTTGTTGTTGCAACCACATACATACCCAATCATAACTTGACGCGACTATGTTCGAGCAAAGCAACAACAAAAACTTGCATAACTTGCTTTTATGCACCAGTAAACTTGTAGTTGTTGTTGTTGTTTTGTTGCCCGTAAAGAACGTGAAATGTTTGCACCTTTTTGTGACTTTGCAAATCGCAACAGTGCGAGATTTGGTGTTTGAGTTTTACGAGCGGAACCAGAAAATGTTGTGCGCATTACGAGTATAGCATCGAGTCGATAATCGCGTCGAGTTGTAAAGTTTTTACGATTTAATATAATAATTTGCACCTCGTATTTTGCGCTCGAAAGCCGTCGCAGGTCGAAAGGGCAGCAGTTGGTGCATTTGAAGACGAAGGGTTGAAGAGTTCGTATTAAGGCATAAAGAGGAAATATATATTTAACATTAGATTCATTCATATATTTATGTATGTGGGTACGCTACTTCGTAGTAGAAATATGACACTAATAGAAACGTGGTTGTAGAGTCAAAGGAAAAACTAAACCTAACCCAACCTTACCTGACAAATCAAATCAAATCAAATCCAGTTCAATCCAATCTAATCCAAAGGATTCCATCCAATTCAATTCAGTCCAATCCAATCCAATCCAATCCAATCCAATCCAATCCAATCCAATCCAATCCAATCCAATCCAATCCAATCCAATCCAATCCAATCCAATCCAATCCAATCCAATCCAATCCAATCCAATCCAATCCAATCCAATCCAATCCAATCCAATCCAATCCAATCCAATCCAATCCAATCCAATCCAATCCAATCCAATCCAATCCAATCCAATCCAATCCAATCCAATCCAATCCAATCCAATCCAATCCAATCCAATCCAATCCAATCCAATCCAATCCAATCCAATCCAATCCAATCCAATCCAATCCAATCCAATCCAATCCAATCCAATCCAATCCAATCCAATCCAATCCAATCCAATCCAATCCAATCCAATCCAATCCAATCCAATCCAATCCAATCCAATCCAATCCAATCCAATCCAATCCAATCCAATCCAATCCAATCCAATCCAATCCAATCCAATCCAATCCAATCCAATCCAATCCAATCCAATCCAATCCAATCCAATCCAATCCAATCCAATCCAATCCAATCCAATCCAATCCAATCCAATCCAATCCAATCCAATCCAATCCAATCCAATCCAATCCAATCCAATCCAATCCAATCCAATCCAATCCAATCCAATCCAATCCAATCCAATCCAATCCAATCCAATCCAATCCAGTCCAATCCAATACAATACAATACAATCCCATCAAATGCAATCCAATCCATTTTTATCTATGTCTACCCTCTATGCTCGTCCCTCTATGCACTATCCTCTAGCCTCTGTCATTTGTGCTTTATCAGTTATCCTCTATCTTCTATCCTGGATCCTCTATCTTCTATCATCTATCCTTCTATCCTCTACCCTCTTACCGCTGCCATCTATCCTCTACCTTATATCCTCTATCTTCTATCCTCTATCCTCTGTCCTCTATTCTCTACCCTCTATCTTTTAACATCTGTCACCAACCTTGATCTTCTATCCTGTCACCAACCTTGATCTTCTATCCTGTATCCTCTATATTCTATCCAATACGCTCTATCCTCTACATTGTATCCTCGACCCTCTAGCCTTTTCCCTTTATCCACTATCATCTGCCATCCTTGTCCTTCATCCTCTATCTTATTTCCTGTATCCTCTGTCATATATCCTCTACCCTCTCACCGCTGTCATCTGTCCTCTACCTTTTATCCTCTATCTTCTATCCTCGAATATCTACGCTCTATTTTCTGTCATATAACCTTTATCATCTATCTTCTAGCCTCTACCGCAGTCCTCAATCCTCTTTCTTCTATCTTGTATTCACTCTTTTCGATCCTCTATCCTCGACCTCTAGACTCTATCCTCTGTCATATATCCCTTAGCCTCTGTCCGTTATCATCTAACGTATATCCTTCATTTTCTATCCTCTCTCCTCTATTCTCTAACCTCTGTCATCCTCTACTTCTATCCTCTATTCTCTGTCATCGATCGTTTGTCATCTTTCCTCTAGCCTCTACCGCAGTCATCTATGCTGTTTTCTTTATCCTTGACCAAAAGCCTCTATCCTCTTTCATGTATTCTCTGCTTCTATCCTCTAACTGCTGTCATCTATACTCTATTCTCTGTCTTCTATCCCATATCCTTCTATCCTGTACCCTCTATCCACTATCATCTATCTTCTACCCTTTATTTTCTATCCTCTTCCCTTTATCCTCTAACCTCTGTCATCCTCTAGCCTCTACAGTCATCAGTCATCTATGCTGTTTCCTCTATCCTCTAAAGTCTGTCATCCTCTACCTCTATCTTCTATTCTCTGTCATCGATCCTTTGTCATCTTTCCTCTAGCCTCTACCGCAGTCATCTATGCTGTTTTCTCTATCCTAGACCAAAAGCCTCTATCCTCTTTCATGTATCCTCTGCTTCTAGCCTTTAACTGCTGTCATCTATACTCTATCCTCTGTCTTCTATCCTATATCCTTCTATCCTCTACCCTCTATCCGCTTTCATCTATCTTCTATCTTTTATTTTCTATCCTCTGCCCTTTATCCTCTAACCTCTACTTCTACGCTCCATCCACTGTCATCTATCCTCTAACTTTTACCCTCTATCCACGAAGCTCTAGCCTCTAAACTTTATCCTCTGTCATCTATCCTATAGTCCATAATATCTAACTTCAAGCCTCAAACCCCTATAGTCTAACCTTCAACCTCTTATCTGTAATCTTAAATCTCTAGCTTCTAGCTTTCAACGTAACTTAACCAAAACTAACTGAAATCAAGGCAGAGTCAATCAACGAAGTGGCTAAGACTTCTTAGCACTAACCTCTAAAACAAAAGAAGTCGGCTAAAACGGCCTGAAAAACCCTCACTTGCTTAGCACATTTCTTTCATCAGTCTTCACTCAAAGTTTCTTACAACGAAACTCACTGACTGAAAATCAATAAAAACTCCGCTTTATAGCGATCGAAGCTTATCACTTCTTGCAACTCCTTTATCAGCAGAAAAATCCACATAGGCCCAAACCTCGGTTGCCAGGATTTGTTTAATGTTTATTTCGATTTGTGGACAACGAAATCGACGCATACAAAATGTAGCTGTAGCTAAAACCAACGCTTCATTGCGCCGCACCAAATATGCAGTGGAAGCCTGAAAACATGGCAACTCCGTGGGACCGCAGTGCCACCTCGCATTTTCCAATTACATAAATGCAAATTCGCCAAATGCCGGCCATAACGCAATTTAAATTCAAATTCGAATTCAACGCACATAACTAAAAGCACATAAAACTATGCGCTGCGTCCATCCGGCGAAATGTCGCCGCGCCAAAAATACGAAAAAGCCGCCCACATTTTTTGAGCTCACCTACACATCCACAAATACTCAATCCGCATTATTTCGTTTCGCTTTATTGTTCCAGTGTGTTTTGTTTTTGGTTTTGTGCTGTTTGTTGTTCATTCATTGTTATTTCAAGCGGGTTTGTTGTTTTTATTGTTGTTGTTTGTTTTTTAACAAATTCAACTGCAGCTCAGCGCTTTTCCATTATGTGTGGCTTTCGAATGCGGCGTAACGCGACGCTGGGCGGCAACTCGGCAACATGTCCACGCGGTCCAAAAGTCCGGGCGAAATTTGGCCGAAACGCCAAGTCTCCAGTGTCAAATATGCAGCGAAATTGTGGAAATTGCGGCAGTGGGTATAAAAATTGAAATTTGTTGGCGCGTCGCTTTTCGTCCTTTTTGAGCACACAACATCGACTTGCGATTTGTTGCCGTTGTGGTTGTGCTTATTGTTATTGCTGTTGTTGTGCTCGGCCGCCGACTCGCTGGCGTTGTTTTCGTTGCCGTCTTTTACGTTTACAGTTGGCTGAGCTGATTCGCAAATTAAATTCCGCCGAATTCGCGTAAACGTTTTACATTTTTATTAAGTTCGGTCCTGCGCGTGCAAGTGTGTGTAAGAGAGAGGGATTATGTGTGTATGTGTGTGTGTGTAGCAACACATATAATTTGTAAAGATTTGTTTCAGCAAATTTGCGGTTAAGTTTATTTGAAATGAAATGGAGCGTGTACGCGATTTGGCCGACTTTGTTGTTTTATTATCTCACAGAATGTGTGGAAAGCAAAGGCACAGCGCCTCCTTCCGCGCAAATATTTTTGAAAACGGCCGCATACAGCTTCAACGAGAGCCAACAGAAATAACAAAATATATAAAATTTGCATAAAATAAACAGCGAAAAATAAACTTTTTCATAACTTCGATGATCTCCTTCGATGTTATCTGTGTGCGTATGTGTGTGCGGGTAGAAGTAATAAAACTGGGCAAATCATTGGATATGATTTCTTAACAGCAGATTTTCAGTTACTAAAGCCATACAATGAAAGGATTCCTCAACAGCTCAGCATGTTTTTTTTTAGAAAAGAGCCTGAATGAGTGCAAGATTTCTAAATTACTTAGATTCGATATAGCCAAACTTGGACATATCCACTGAGCTCATTAATGGTGCTTCTTGGATTATATTACTAAAAAATTTAAAAAAACTAATTAATGTCTTTAAAAGCAGTGCAGTTAAGACCAGTGCCCGATGATAGTAGATACATACTCAAGAATCTTCAAACCTCTACTATCAAAATGAGGCACAATGATCCGTTGCCTGTGTCCTTCGAGCAGTCCCCATAGTGTTATAGCGAGATATCTCTGAGAACACTCTTTTAGAATGCAAAAGATAGATTATGATCTCTTGTGGCGAACCCAATAGATCTGAAGTTTACATATCACCGAAGGAGTTTGGCCATGCAGGTTTTCAAACTTCCGAGCATCAGAATTGGCGTCTCGAAAGCTGCCTACTATGTAACTAAAACAATCCTAACCTTACCTACACATACCTGTCCCACGGCTCTGCATGAACGCCGACTCCGTACCCTGGGGTCAAGATTCCTAGCGGACCCGCTACGGATCTGCTCTCATTTATCAAGAGATCGAACTGGTTTACTCCGGATTGAGACTAAGTGGTTAGCTCCTGAACCAGTTAAGAAAGAATTCACAATGGGCCAATTTGGCCTCCGATTGGAAGTGCGGTCTCTGTGTCGCACACACCCTTCCCTGCCTAACCTAACCTACCTACACATAAAAATAAATTTCTCCAAGCAGTGATACCCTGTAAAGGCTATTGACCAACACAGGTGTAGTTCGTATCACTGAATTGTGCAAAACAAAGCCACATTGAAATTCCTTAACGCTTTTCAACACCGTAGTCACCTTATTTACAATTTTACACTTATGGAATGAAGGAATGATATATTACGAAAAATAAAAACAAAAAATTCCCATTCGCAACTTTTTACTTGTTTTCCCCGAGCGTTTTTGCGATAATTCCCTCAAAATGAACATGCCTCCTAAAATTATGCAATGCTGCTGCTGCCAACGAATGCCCGTTATCTTGTTGCCTATACTAGGGAGCCCTTAGCTGCGCAAAGTGAGCTGCATGATTGTCACAGTACATCACACGAGCTCCAACGTCAGCAATTTGGTAGACGGGACGTCAGCAGTTAGTTGTTGTTTTTTGAACATTTTCCAAAAATGGGTACGAAGCTCTCCCCGCTGTGAAATCCTGTGTGCGTCACTGGTTAGATAAGTAAGTAGAAATGGCCACTGTTAACAAATGGGTCACTGTGACCCGAGTGTGAGTGTGAGAGCGGCTGCAGGTGGACGAAACTTATGCTCCCTGACATCTTTAGCAAATGCTCACAGTTTATTCTGTCACTATGCAGAAGGGACTGTAGGCAGTTGGTCGGGCCAATTTCTATGAACAAAGCACATAGAAAAGCTCGGCATACTTGACACTGCACTATGTCCTGCCCGTGGGAAGGACGATGAGACGGCGAATCAGGTTTGAGACGTTTGGCACTGATGTGTTGAGAAGCAACCACCTTAGCTCCTTCTCCTCCTTAGCACCCCAGGATCTATCCAGATTTCTCCGGAAGTCATATAGAATCAAAACACATTAACAGGGAACATCAAGTCGTACAATGGACGTATGTATGTAATGTCTGAGTGCTGCTCTTGCTAGACCGTTCTGTAAAGGGAGGGGGAGGGGGGGAAGGTAGAAATGGCTGCTCCAAGTGGAACTCATTGGACCACAGAGGACCGTTTCGATATCAATTCGGGTTGAGATCACTTTACGTGCGAGCTTCTAACGAAGTTAAAAGACTACTCTCAGATTGTCATAGATTATTGAAAAAGAAGATTTCAAGTGACTCCTTCTTCTGCTTGGAAGTTCAAGCAAAATTCGTAAATAATTAATATGTTTTTTATACTTCCCTGTCACACAACTCCTGCAGAGATGGTTCAAAAAACAGGCTCGGCATTTGATGTGAATACCTATCGGGCAGTGACCCATTGTAACACCAAACATGGTTCTTAGCTGGTCACCAATTGCTGGTCAACAATAAATACTGAACACTCTACAGTTCATCTGAAGTTAGTTTCCTGAGCTTGAATAACCACGAGTTTTGCTGATTAGAGGAGAGTTTCTAGGAACAAAAACCTTAACTCTCCCTCTAGGATGTCAAAATGAGGTATTTTATTATTTTATTGCATCCTTTCTGAAAGTAAGTCTTCGGTGACTTTTACTATATTTTTATGCAGAATTAAATACAATAACTAAAAATATTACTAGCAAAATTTTTAACCCTATTGTATAACTTTAGTTCATATAGTCATCTAAGCTTTAAAGTTCGTGACTTCATTTTAGAAGAGCTAAAAATATATAACGCAGTCCTGACGATGGCTAGGAAGAGTTTTTACTTCAGTCCCGGGGTTTAAAGGGGCAAGTTTCTCATTGTAGTTCTTGTTGTTCTCATTGTCAATTTTTGCTTATTTAGTAATCACATTACAGCAGGAGGCCTTAGGATGAGGGTTCTGTGCCCACTGACCGCAAATTCATTCTCTTCACTTCTGCAACTGAACAATTTTTGAATGTTTACCCACCAGACATTTTTTGTTGCCGGCAATAAGAAAACGATTCGCTCCTGGCTACACATTTATCGCCGGTAATATCGCCAGCGTATCGATTTCGTATCACCAGTCGCTCTAAAACGTCCGCCGAAAGCAACTCGCCTTGACGAGTCGTTTTCTTATCGCCTCGACGAGTCGTTTTCTTATCACCTGGACGAGTCGTTTTCTTATCGCCTTGACGAGTCATTTTCATATAGCTTTTTTATTGCCTCAGGCGACTTGCCTTTTTAAGCAATAAAAGTTTTGAACAAATGTATTTGTAATATTTTCATTTTATTTAAAAAGTACCAATTGGCAAAATTCAAAAGTGAAATTAGTTGTTCTCCTTGTCATGGCGCTTCCTTTTTTTTCATTCAATCCTTTGCATAAATTATTTATATGCTTTTGCAGTATGCCATTGACGCGCAAGTCGTCTGTGTTGGGAAAATTTGTATTACATATTCCTAAAATGATATAAAGTCATCATACTTTATAGGTAAATAACACTTCCACTTACTCACTCATAGGTTTGGTTGATGTCTTGAGCTGGAATCAATGTTCTTGATCAATGAACCCTCGACGAATGAATAAAAATTTTTTAAATACGATCAGTCTCACTGAAATACAAAACATAGTTCAATTCGATATTTCAAAGTGCTGGAAAACAAAGTGTTTTTGTACACAACACAATTGTTTTTTTGTTGCATGAACTATGCAGAAACTACGGGACATGTTGCTAATTTGTCGCTGCGGCAATAAATAGGCGAGTCGCCCATTTGTTGCCACTTACGATTGTTGCCTATTTCTCACATTTTGCTTGGTGGGTACCTAAAACCAGAGCTATACTAATACATACATACACACCTGCACACATACATTCATTCATACAAATCCATACATATAGTATACATACATACATATAAAAATCCATTATTTTGGTATTTTGATTCATTTATCTTTCCGTATGCCAAAAGCACTCGCCAAATTTCATTTTTGTTGCTTTCGCATAAATTCGAATAAATGTGCATAGAATACAAATGAAAAATTCACATTTTATTTGGTAAAATCAAAAACATGAATAACAAGTTACAAAGTGTAAAATTTGCGCAGTTTTTGTATGCACAAACACACAGTTGTTGTTGTTGCTGTTGTTATTGTTGTATAATACATACATTTGTGGGCAGCACTAAGCATAATGAAATTCACTGTTCACGCAACATCAACACTTATACACATGTAAATGTGTGTGTGTGTGCGTCTGTTTTTGTGAGTGTTCGTGTGCGTGTGCTTGTGTTGGTGTTGGTGTGCATCAAAAATGTGCTGCCGTGTGTTGTCTATCGTTTTGCTGTTTGGTTGTTTTGTTTGTTTGTTTGTTTTGGTGTGTGCCAACAATTTTGTTATTATTGTTGATTTCATTGTTGATTTTATGATGTTGCCAGAGCTCTTTTGTAGTTAGTGTTGTTACTCTTGTTGCTGTTGTTGTTGTTGTTGCCATTTGTCTATGCATATTTGCGCGACTGGTGTGTAATGTTGATTTTGCTCTAATAAACGAAACCAATAGAAAAGTCAAAAGCGTGCAATAAAGCGAGCGTCGCACTAACATATCTATGGCCGCAATATACACACACACACAAACAGCGCGCACACACACACACACACACGTACGTGCGTATACATTGCTGCTTCATTGGCAATGTCCTGTGACCGTAATTAGTTTACATATTTAATTTATTTATACCTGTGCGCCTACATCGACACAAAGCGCGACGCTGCCAATGTGCCGAAAATGTGCGCCACATTGCCGACTTTACATGTGTTCGATGCCGCTGCACCCTGGTTTCGTGCCTAATTGCCATTTTGCCGCCACTCTGCGCTCGACTGACTGCGACGGCAAACATGTCAACGGCGAGAGCGCTTTGTTTTGTTGTCGGTTGCTGATTTGCCCGATTAGTGAGTGTTCAGTTATTCAGTTAATTATACTAATTGACGCGGATTGCAATTAAAGCGTGTGCGCAGCCACAGTGTCGGCCAATCGTTGAACCTTGGCGACGGCCGACAGACGGCCAGTCAGGTGCCAGCATGAATATTGGTCGCAGACCAGCTGAGTAGCGAATGCGTTTTTTTTCTTTTTGGTTTTTCGTCTGACTGGCTGGCTGGCCTATTTAGAAAGCAAAATACATCGAGCACATAAACAGTCAAAAAGTACTTAAAGCCGAGGCTCGGCACTAATGAGCCGAACAATTAAAGAAATCGACTGCTTGGATTACATGGCAGGAAATGGTGCGTCGAAAATGCCCACAGGGCCAACAATTGTATTGTGCGGCCATTGACCAAATAGCAACAACACAACTAGTTGGAAACCTTTGTTCTGAATGTGGTTGAATGTTCGAAAAAAACAAACAAACTACACCGTGCGACAGCATTTTTCGCACCGAAAAAAATCCATATGGGCGTAAAACTAGAGACCAATCATAGTAATACTGCGTACTCAGTTTTTCATTTCTACATCCTTTGTCTTTTTAAAAGGACTTCAAAATTTTTAAGGGGATACAAAATAAAAAAAATATAAAAAATACTTAACCTGGATGGAATATGGCGATATGTATATCAAATGAAAGAGGAATGGCTCAAGAATTGAAATAAAACTGATTTTGTATCTTTTTGTAAAAAAATGATATGAAAAAGGTCCTTTGAAAATTGTAATTCTTTAAATCCTTGAAAATTTATGTAGAATTTTCTGGAAAAATAAGTATGTTAAAACCCAAAACTTTCCTTGAACACGTGTCAAAATTTCATTATTATCGCTTCATTGATTCTGTATCTTTTTATTATTTAAAATACTGATACTCAAATAAATTAGAATTTTTGTACTTCATCAGAATTGCAGCATCCGTATTTTTTCAATAACTGTCGAACCAATAAAGTTAGAGTAAAGAAATTTTGACACGTGATCAAGGAGATTTTGGGTTTTAACATATTTACTTTTCAAGAATATTCTATTTAAATTTTCAAGGATATAAAGGATTAAAATTTTCAAAGGATCTTTTTCATATTCTTTTTTTAGAAATAGATAAAAACTCAATTTTATTTAAATTCTTCAGCCTTTTCTATTTCATTTGATATACATATCGCCATATTCTATCCAGGTTAAGTATTTTTTATATTTTATTTATTTTTTATCCCCTTCAAAATTTTGAAGTCCTTTTAAAAGGACAAAAGATGTAGAAATGAAAAACTGAGTACGCAGTATTACTATGATTGGTCTCCAGTTTCACGCCGATATTTATTTGTTCCAGTGTGAAAATTGTTTTTAATTTTTGTCGCACGGTGCTATCATAACAACAAGTACGGTTCAGAGGTAAAGCGGCACACACACATGCACACACAAAACTCTTACAACTTAAAGAATGTAGAAAGCCAAAGTCATTTCAAGTGTTTGCTGCCAATTAAGAGGGAAGTAACGCTTAAATGTTTTGAAAAATCGATTTTCATTTGTGACTTGAATTTTTTAATTAAACTATATTATTTTGTAGCCGCCGTGGCTCAGTTGGTTAGTGCGTTGGACCGCGAGTCGCAGGCAGCAACCTCAGGTTCAAATACTGCCTGTAATAACACCTAACAAAAATAACGGGAAAACTCGTTTTCTCTTTCGGTGGCTGTCCGATCAGCTGGAAATGGCAAACCTCTGAGAGTAAAATTGCTTATGAAAGAGCTCCCAACCTGCCGTTCGGAACCGGCATAAAACTGTAGGTCCCTTCAACCCGCGTACAAATTCACACGCACAACACGGGTGGTTGCGGGAAGCTAGGCCTTAGTCTCGCGTAAGCGGGCTGTCGTGCCAGTCAATTATTAAAAAAATTATTATATTATTTTGTAATATTCTTCTTCCTATCAATGGTCTGTTAAAATTTATATTTTGTTTGATTGGATTATAAATAAATAAATAAATATGATTTGAAGAGTAGCAACCAGCTTTAAGTAAATTTTTAACATCAGATTGGAAGCTGTTTTATAAGAACATATTTTAGCCGCACAGGCAGGTTTCAAAACAGTTCTTTGATTGAGTCAGTATTCAAATTCATTAAGTGAACTATAAGTATGAATGTCTGTATGCATGCAATGGCAATCGCTCATTTCGATAATTGCAACAGCTGTCAACTCCTTCACTCCACACATGCTTCAAAGTGCGAGAGAGTGCATGTGCCGCCCACTTAGCCGCGCCGCGTCTCTAGGCAACTGAACATACACACACACACACACCACACAATTACACGCCACACTTGACGGGTTAATTTAGTGCGAACCCCCGTGGACGCAACGCCAATTGAGAGGGCGAACACCGCCGCCGCTCGCTGTGCACCTCGACGCTGCAACGATTTCAGCGAAACGAACCAAGTGACTTTTGACTGCTACGACTGCCCTTTGGTCTGGTTCTGCCTGGCGCCGACGCTAAGCCATTTATAATTTATTATTTACACGTTTGTGCGTTCGTTATTAGGCGACTTGCAATCGTTCGCAGCGCCATGCCACACCAATGTTGCATGCGGCGTGCACGTTGGGTTTTGCCCATTTGGACGTGTTTCGTGCACTTTGAACGTGGGCTTTTAGCCATGTTTCAGCGCGTGTTGCACTTGTTGATTGCCATAAACGAATTGCAATTGAGCGGAAAATTAAGTGGTACAACTCACACAACGACAAACGTACACAAACAACAGCAACAAACAGTCAAACACTTTGCAGTATTTGTAAATTTCTGGTGTAATTTTTTACATTTTATTGCAATCTTTCCACGTTGCTGTCAACAATTAAAGCAATTTTATGTATACTTTGTAAGTTGTGTATGTGTGTGTGTGTGTGTGCTTTTGTTCGCTTTTATTTGACACTTAGAAATGTGTGCCCCAAATTCACATCAAACACAGCCGTCACTTTTGACTGCCATAACAATTCGAATAGCCAAAGCAATTTTTCCTGCGTAGATACAATTCAAATTTTTTTATTTTATGATTAATTTTATTGCTTTCAGCTCTCGCATTGTACACTTTGCATTCGACACTTTTTCTCATGCATTCATATTTATGATTCTTCGATTCAATCACTGTCAATGTCAATGGGCATAGCACGCCGCTTGACAGCGCTTGGCAGCTGCTGCTGCCGTTAAAAGTGAATGACATGCGTGTGCGGCGAGTTGGTCGAGTAATGCGGGTTAATATTGAAGTGTAATGGTGGCGGTGGAGGCCAGTAGGCAATCAGCCGATCAACCTTACCACTTTTACGTTCCACATTTAATAGTTTAGGTGACCATATCTGAAATATAAAATTTTCTAAAGGAGTGAATTTAGTTGAAACTAATAATTCAACTAATTAAATAAATTTAATTCCAATTAGTATTTTAAAATTTCAAATAAATATTTAAAAATAATAAAATAAATAATTAGTTGCTCAAACAATGACCCACTTTAGAAATGCTCGTGAATATTTAATATGCAAATGTTTCCGCACTTAAATTCGGCCACTCTTCCTTACACACACACACACACCAACACACATCCACACTCATTCGCCGCATACACACCGACAACACTTTGTGGCTACAAGATTTTGGTTAACTTTTTATTAAATTTGTTTCCATCAATTGCAGGTGACGTGGCTCAAAGTTGACAAGGGTAAATTCTTTGAATTCATAAACGGACGAAATCCACCGTTTCGGAACTTCACAGTAGACGGCGGTGAAATCGACGTAAGTACGACCTCCCAATCACACCAACACCGCCTCAATCCTCCGCCCGACACGTTCACTCATTTTTCGTTACACTCACAGTTCACTGTTCTTTTGGGCCCCACTCGTCCGGCACCGCATCGCTTCGCCGAGTGGAACGAAATTTGTATTTTGTGCATTTAACTCGAGCCAATATATTTTAAACCTTTCGTCTCTGCATAATAAAATTACAAAATTTGCATAATAACCCACTACACAACTAAATGCTTCCTTATGGCAGCATTAATGTGATTGCAGGTGTTGTTGTTGTGCGGCATTTAATACCACAGATTATTATTAGATTTTGTAGTAATTGCTAACAAACGAACATCAGTGGCCAATAGAAAGAGAGGGATAGAGGAAGAGCGACAAAAACGGATAACAGATATGGATATAGTAAGAAGTAGACACCAACACAAGAGCTTTCTTACGAAAACAAAAAGTTTTAAAGCAACGCTTTACACAATTGAGTGTATTTTCAGTCGCTGCATTTGCGGCATGTGCGGCTCTGATTAAAAGTTATTTTTATTGCACTTTATGGCGAGCGAAAAATGAAGCGTGCCACCAGCGCAGCACGTGGCAAAGATAATGAGGCGCGGCGCAAATTTATATTGACAGCGCTCAAAAAGCTCGAAAGTCAGTGGTTACGAATATAGCACAGAATTCAGCGCTCACGCTCGCGACCGCGACCGCGACACGCGCAGGAAAAATATGAAAAAATATTTGAAGTGTTAATATTAATATTTCCTGTCATATATATTATTTTGTTTGCCAATTTTATTACACGTTTTGCAGTGACAGCAGTCGAATGAGGGTATGACACGTGTTGGGAAAAATGCTTGCAATAGTTTTAAAAGGTTAAATGACACGCGCGTTATTGAGAGCAGATATTTCAGTATCAGTCAGTCAGATAGAATAGAATAGAATAGAATAGAATAGAATAGAATAGAATAGAATAGAATAGAATAGAATAGAATAGAATAGAATAGAATAGAATAGAATAGAATAGAATAGAATAGAATAGAATAGAATAGAATAGAATAGAATAGAATAGAATAGAATAGAATAGAATAGAATAGAATAGAATAGAATAGAATAGAATAGAATAGAATAGAATAGAATAGAATAGAATAGAATAGAATAGAATAGAATAGAATAGAATAGAATAGAATAGAATAGAATAGAATAGAATAGAATAGAATAGAATAGAATAGAATAGAATAGAATAGAATAGAATAGAATAGAATAGAATAGAATAGAATAGAATAGAATAGAATAGAATAGAATAGAATAGAATAGAATAGAATAGAATAGAATAGAATAGAATAGAATAGAATAGAATAGAATAGAATAGAATAGAATAGAATAGAATAGAATAGAATAGAATAGAATAGAATAGAATAGAATAGAATAGAATAGAATAGAATAGAATAGAATAGAATAGAATAGAATAGAATAGAATAGAATAGAATAGAATAGAATAGAATAAAATAGAATAGAATAGAATAGAATAGAATAGAATAGAATAGAATAGAATAGAATAGAATAGAATAGAATAGAATAGAATAGAATAGAATAGAATAGAATAGAATAGAATAGAATAGAATAGAATAGAATAGAATAGAATAGAATAGAATAGAATAGAATAGAATAGAATAGAATAGAATAGAATAGAATAGAATAGAATAGAATAGAATAGAATAGAATAGAATAGAATAGAATAGAATAGAATAGATCAATAGATAGATTGGAATAGATCAATAGATAGATAGCTAGATAGATAGATAGATAGATAGATAGATAGATAGATAGATAGATAGATAGATAGATAGATAGATAGATAGATAGATAGATAGATAGATAGATAGATAGATAGATAGATAGATAGATAGATAGATAGATAGATAGATAGATAGATAGATAGATAGATAGATAGATAGATAGATAGATAGATAGATAGATAGATAGATAGATAGATAGATAGATAGATAGATAGATAGATAGATAGATAGATAGATAGATAGATAGATAGATAGATAGATAGATAGATAGATAGATAGATAGATAGATAGATAGATAGATAGATAGATAGATAGATAGATAGATAGATAGATAGATAGATAGATAGATAGATAGATAGATAGATAGATAGATAGATAGATAGATAGATAGATAGATAGATAGATAGATAGATAGATAGATAGATAGATAGATAGATAGATAGATAGATAGATAGATAGATAGATAGATAGATAGATAGATAGATAGATAGATAGATAGATAGATAGATAGATAGATAGATAGATAGATAGATAGATAGATAGATAGATAGATAGATAGATAGATAGATAGATAGATAGATAGATAGATAGATAGATAGATAGATAGATAGATAGATAGATAGATAGATAGATAGATAGATAGATAGATAGATAGATAGATAGATAGATAGATAGATAGATAGATAGATAGATAGATAGATAGATAGATAGATAGATAGATAGATAGATAGATAGATAGATAGATAGATAGATAGATAGATAGATAGATAGATAGATAGATAGATAGATAGATAGATAGATAGATAGATAGATAGATAGATAGATAGATAGATAGATAGATAGATAGATATTTTCTTTATACCAGACAGCCACTTCAACCTAACCAAACTTTATCTAATAAATTGAATCATTATAGCATTTTAAAAAATTTTTAATACATCGAAAAAAACAAACCTGAAAAATCTTAGTTCCCTTTATCTCTTTTGAGAATATAATTCTTAACAATAATAATAGAATACTTAGACATGCAAAATACCAACATTCTTATTTCTCTCATAGTTTATTTTAAATATTTTCTTAAAAACTTTTCCTTTTATTCCTGCACAAATAATCCAACCCAACACATAATTAACTTTGAGCCCTTGCAATCGTACATCGTTTCATACATACATTTTGACCACATACTAACAATTGAATCTACATATTTTCCTTTCAAGTCGCAATGATTTCTTTCGAATTAACTCATTTCAATTCAATTAACCAAATAATTTCCATAATTAATTCCGATACTAACACAACACTTTTCTCAATTGTTGCATATTTAATAGTGGGAAAATTCGAATGAGACACAAGTGACGCTAAAGAACGTCGACTTTGATTTGTCCGGCCAATACTATTGCGAGGTATCGACCGATACGCCCATCTTTACAAAGGCATCCGGCGATGAGCTTTTAAGTATTTTCTGTAAGTTTCAATTCAGCTCAACTCTTTTTCTAAAATTAGATAAGTATTAAACATATAATGATGTATTATATATGTATGAGTTGAATGTGTGTGAGTCTACATGTGTTGATGTATTTTACAGTGCCACAAACCGCGCCGCCGACCATTAAATTTCGTAAGCGAACACCGTTCATCATTGGCGAGCGACTGTTTGCACTGTGCAACACGACACGGGCCCGTCCAGCGCCACACATTACCTGGCTGATCAACGGCAAGAAGGTGAGTAATGTCCAGGGAATTTGTTGCCCTATACAAACGAATATAAATACTTAACTATTAAATGCAATGTACGACAAGAGTGAAATGAAATTTAATGAGAGCTGAATAAATTGAATTCAATTTCATAGTAGTCAACTGTTTCGAGTCCAATACATGAGAAGAAGAAAGTAGAAAGAAGATGACAATATTCTGTAAGGCCGAGAATTAAAGATGAAACTTTCAAAGACAGAGTCCTTAAAGTCTGTGTCTGATTTAATCACCATAACACTCCACAGTTTAAAGGTCAAGTGGTCCTCCTTTGGATACTGACTTGAAGTCAGTCCTCTTGTTGGAATCTACAAATGGTTGGAGTTGACTGTCGAGTGTTACGAGTGAATTATTCTGCAAAACGTCTAAAAAATCTAGTGATGCTTTAACCACTGTGGAAGCTACAAATTTTTATTTGTATTCTCTAACGATGTCGATGTTTTCCAGCCATTAGATCATTGGTAGACACGCGCAGAGGCTCGAATTTTGGTGACTGGTGTATATTTTTATTTTCAACAGAAGACAAAAATCACTCGGTTTGTTAAGGAATCGAACAGGATTAAAAGAAAAAAACCCAAGTCGTCTTTAAATGTTATCGTCTTTTGGGGCTAAACAATCAATGGATCTTTCATAGACACGCTCAAAACCTGAGAGGCTCAAAGCTTTTTCTCCCCGACTAAAAAACAAAGATCACCTTGTGGTCTTTTAAATACTGTAGGACCAACAAACTGGCCATTGGATCTTTGGAAGACAGTGCCAGAAACTCAACTTTGGTATTCTAGAGACTTTTGAGCCCCCAGAACGTTACGGTAAAAGACAAAGATCACTTTATTCGTAAGGAAATCGACACTGTATATATCGATGTGTATATAGTTTTTTGGGATCAATACCTACTTTAGTTTGAAAATGTTTTAATGGAAGTCCAAGCTTCCTAATTTCTTCTAGCTACATTCCTTTTTTTCTTTGTTCACTCCCCTCGGCAGTAATAACACTGTGCGTGAAATTTGCCCTCAAAAATTAAGACATGGGGGGACCTACTGGGTGAGTTTTCTATAGATATACTGAGTTGAGATCCACCAGCCGTTTGGTAAGATTGGCTCTAGTTTAAGAGAAATCCGTCTTTGAAGTTTGGTAATTTTCGTCAAGTTTGTCGCTTAAGTAGGTCCTAAATCGTTTCGAATATCGCTTTATTGTCTTCGGCAAGTTTGTAGATATTTTAACGACCAACAAATTTGCTTCAGACACCAATTCAAAAAAAATACATTCAAACTGTGTAATTGCGATGTGTGCATTTTTTTGCGCAGCGCAACGTGGCGTATGAGTGTCATACGCCACGTTGAGTGTTATAATTAAATGACTTCACTTATGCTCGCTTCAACTGGATCAGCCAGTTGAACCTAAGCCCACATCTTTGAGCTTATACTTATGCATCTTTGAGTTTAGGACCCCAAATGAAACATCAAATTCAGATCAAAAACTTAACATTATTTTTGTTATTAACTGTTTATTCAAATTTCATTGCAACATTTTGATTTTGTATATCAACTAAATGTTTCTATATTACAATGAACCCAAAAATTGTTAAACCAAACTCACTAAAATTGCGTTAAATGTGTTTACTTTATTCAAAAATGCCTGGTTTGACTTCTTAAAAACTAAACCAAACTAAGTCAACTTTAATTGCATATTTTTGGGCGAATTTCCATACACACAATTCACAATAATTCACATAAATTTTACTATCGTCTAAAACAGTTTAAATGCAGCAAAAATTCCAATGAAAAGTCGTTGTGAAATTTGACTAACTGACTACAAACAACAACGTTGAACGTTGTTTTACAAAATGATTTCATAAATAAAACCATAAAAACTACGCATGACTGGATTAGAAAAGCGTTGTTCACTGCGTAGTGGCCACGCCAAATTAGTTTTATTTCCAAGCCAACCAATAAAATCTAATTGAAACACAAACACCCACAGCTGCACGCCCTACCACAACACACGCACAGACAAATAAACACGCACACATTCATTCATGACTTTTATGGCAGTGAACATTTCAACATATATTCTCACAATTATTCGCCTAATTCGAAGAGCAAAGTTTCTCTTCTATTTGGAAACTCGAATGAAATTTCTCATAAATTTTGCTGTTGGCTCATAGAAAATATTTGTTTGTGTGTATATGTCTGTGTTTATAATACAGACTAATAAACATTATTGTTGGTAGTTGTGCATACATGTATTCAGATATGTATGGAGCAGTATTGTTCACACTGTTACAACGTGTGCGCCACTCCCAGCGGCATTCAACGACGTTCAACGCTGCCAATTGTAGTCATTGCATAAATTAAATGCGCGCATGTGTGTGTGTGTGAGTGTGAATTTCATTTGACTGTGTTAACATTAAAAACAATTATAATTGTAATTAAAATTGCAAAAACTTAATATCAAATAATGAGGCAATACGCGCTGCGCACACAGCATTTCATGAATGCATATCTGCACACATGCACACCTACACACACACACACATAAACACATCTTCATGCATATGTAGCAGCAACAAAGTGCAACAATTGCTTGCAGCAAGTTCATGACAATTGAAAATTGCACCCAATAGAAAAGTTGGCCACATAATGACTCAATGCGTTGGCTTAGTGTAAAGTTGCATCAAATTGTTGCAAAATTCCGCGCGGAAACCGAATGATTGTGGCTTCAATGGCATTGTATGATATTTAGATGGAAACGATAACATTTGGCGTACCGAAGTCTAAAATTTATGGAGCTTCACATTATAGGACTTGAACTGTAGCTACAAATGGCCTCAGGGCAGGGACACGGATTACACTTAAATTATTTTAATACTAAATTTTGTAACATTGAAATGTTAATTTTTAAATATTTTCAATATTTAAATAATATTTTTAATTAAAAATAAATTTAATTTAAAAAAAATAATTTAATATTTTAGGTCGAGGAAAAATATGTGCGCACGCATCATTTGTCTTCGCTGAACGGACGAACGCATCGACGCACACAGCAGCAGCACCAGCTGCAACAACAATTGCAACAACAATACTATCAGCAATACTACAATCAATACCAGCAACAGTATCATGTTCCACATCTCGTCGATCGCTATGACAAAAGTTTGCGCTGGAGCGGCAGTCGACCGGGTAAGTAGCAACAAAACAACGATAAATATTTGTACCAAACACTTGTGACATATTTGTGACGCATGGCATTGAATTCTATTTTAGTTTCTTTAGACAGTTAGGGCGACACCTAAGTGAAAGGTGTAATAAAAATAAATCCATTATTTTTACATGAAATTGAAGGCTTTATTGAGACATTTAGAATTAATCGATTTGAATCAAACATGCATTGTTTTTTTCGATTGCTTGTTGCCAGTTTGACAAAACTGCCGCAGTGGATTTCCACAACCGACACTTGAGACAAATTTTTCACCAGAAAAATTATTCGCCACATATAGAAACAATTGGCACTCACTTGGTGTCAGCTCCAGTTTAGGAAGTAAATTCATAAGAATCTCCCAACCAAGCTCCCAGACTGAGTCGCTATCGATATGGGTGGGGTCTGGCGTTGTCCTGATGGAACACAATACGTGTTCTAAGGTCCAAAGATTGTCGCGTCTGGGCGATTGCTTTGTTCAAACAGTTCAATTGTTGACAGTTCAATTTCGAATTGAGAGTTTGGTCCTAGACAAACAGCTCATAGTAGATGATTCCCTGTCAATCACATCAAACATACAGCAAAACCTTCCTGACTGTCAGTCCAAGCTTGGCTAACGTTCAGTCACCATTCGCTTCGGAAATTTGTCGATTTTGTTGCAATGTTGCAGCAATTCTTAGATGAAAATTCGGTGCATGCGGTTCTTCCGCGTTAAGTCATGTGGCACCCATACTTCAATCATCTTTTGTATCCAACCTCATTTAAGTTCTAAACTGTTCTTTGTGCAATGTTCTACTCCAGGACAATCGACGCTCGAACTTGACAATTTTCATGATTTGATTACCATTTTCAACAATTGGGCTTCCATCTTTGACATCAAAGTTACCAGAATGCAATCAACGTAGCGAAAATTATGCATGATTGGCTATTATAGTGTCAGGACCATCAACACTATTTACATTTTCAGCCACTTGGCTTGTGTTTTCTCCATAAAGTAGAAGATAAACTGAAAAATATGGTTTTTTTTCTTTTCTGGTGTCCATCTTTGATGCTCGCTCAAACAAAACTGAGTGAAGCAAGCACAAAACTGTCTGAGAAGTTTTTTTAGTAGAAAATCGTATCTTTTTGATACGAGATATAGATTAGCAAACCCAGAATTCTTCTGTTGCCAAAATATTGGGTTTTCTTTCTCTGTTGTCCGTCTTTGACACTTGTTCAAACAAAACTGAGTCAAGCAAGCACAAAACTGTCTGAGAAGTTTTTTTAGTACAAAATCGTATCTTTCTAACGGCATTCAGAGTAATCCTATTGCGTTTATATAAAGCGAGATATAGATTAGCAAACCCAGAATTCTTCTGTTGCCAAAATATTGGGTTTTCTTTCTATGTTGTCCATCTTTGACGCTGGTTCAAGCAAAACTGAGTCAAGCAAGCACAAAACTGAGTCAAGCAAGCACAAAACTGTCTGAACAGTTTTTTTAGTACAAAATCTTATCTTTCCAATGTCATTCAGAGTAATGCGATTGCATTTATGCAACGCGAGATAACGATTACTAAAGTCAGAATCTTTTTCCATTGCGAAAATATTGCGTTTGTGTCTTCTTTTCTCATGTCCTTCCCAAAGAAAACTGATTTAAGCAAACACAAAACCGTCTGAATATTTTTTTTTATCGAAATCTTCTCTTTCTACTCACATTAAATCGCATAAATCGCATCGTTAACTAAAGCCATCTTTTGGAAAATTAATGGTTTATTTTAGCATAACTTACTATATGCTCGTATATACATAGATATAGATATCATAAATATGGCAAGTTTGTCGTTGAAATCCTCGTAGTCCCCACTGCCATTAAAAAGAAAGTTTCACCATTTCAATTTGTTATCAAAACAAGCCATTCCTTTTCGCTCTTCATCAAAGGGCAGCCGTTCCATTCTAATCAATAAAAAAACTTTTCCTTTATTTTCACTCAAAGTAGTAACAAATGATTTAACTTTTCTTACGAAATGTAACCATTCTTTTATTTAGAGTTAAGTCATGAATATTCCACAAACAAGTTTGACCTTCAAATATAACCTACCGCACACTGCTAATGAAATTTATTGCCGTTCGCTGGGAAAACCCAAAGAATTACTCGGAATGACTTGTCTGTAACTCGATTTGTGTGTAATGCCTTAAAGAGTTTTCATACCCTTTTAAGTTCAAAGGAAGTTATGTGCCAACAAAAGACATTCCGATGTTCAGTAAATTTGTGGCACATTGCTTTACTCAATTCGTTTGATATAAAACACCATGTTTCACAAAGCGCACAGCCGAAGGCATCCACTTTGCGCAAGAACTGTTCTGAAAATTGAATGCGGCATATTCAGGACCTTTCGGCGAGCGCCTTCAAATGCTTTCAACAATATTCTGTTGCCTACGGCTGGCACCAATTCTGCGTACCGAGCAGTCGTTCTACTTCCGAGAACTGCAAATATTTTGCCATTGCATTGGTAGCAAATAAATTATCTAATTCCCACAAGTCCTTCGAGAACGATGCCAGCGTGCAGTGCAATCACACTCACACTGACGCGTGCATCCTGGCGCTCATCACATTTCAAGGGCCGCACTGTTTTATTGACATTTAATAAGAAACTGAATGGCAAAGCCGACTATCGCTCGGCCACAATCGATGGCAAATAGTGCAAGAGCACAGTAGTGCAAATATTTCCGCAATGCGGGCTGCCAGCTTAAAACGGCAACGAATGGTCGCAGCCAGTGCTGGTCCAGCATCGGTGCACTGTGCGGCGCCGGAATGCAGTGCAATTGTTGAGAAAATATTCTATTACGATTTATTTAAAAGGCTTTGCCTGTCAGCGAGTGCTGCGGCAGAAATGCCCGAGCCGCATCGAGTGGGCGGACAGGAGCGCCACACTTCGACAACGACAACGACAAAGCGGACCTTGGCCAAGTTGGGCGAGTGGAGAGTGAAGCTGCACTCCTTGCGGCATGACTAATGCCGCATAATGCAGAGAAATGCCCGCATTCGGCTCTCGTTCATGACATGGTTTTTCGTATATTGAATGTGCCGCAGCAGCAATGCGAAAAGTTTATTAATTCTGCCAACAACAGATTCTTTATTTTTGCTTTTCTGCTTTTGTCTGTTTCGACAGAGGACTTTTCGCACACCGCCTACCATCACGACGGCCATCATCATGCCACCAACGTGTACAACAACCCGTTCAGCTCGCTGGCCAACATGCACGACCTGCACGACGTGCACGAAATCCAACACCGCAACTACGACAATAAACACCTCGAGATGAAGAAGCACATCGAAATGAAGAAGCACAGGTAAGTGACGCAGTCTGAGCGCTGCCCCGTTCGTCCTCTTGTCGGCCTAAATGCGTTGCGCCGCATCGTGTTCGCAACTCATAAATCCTTCCACGTCGACCTGTAATGTTATTCCCAACTAATGATTAGCGAAATTAAAACAAAGAACGCACATAAACTCACACTTACACATAAATACACTGAAAGCCCACACGGGGCGTTGAAAAAATGCGTTGCGCGAACTTTTCGGAGGGCACAAATGCTCATTTGCCAAAACGGATATTAAAGTATTTGCGCAGTCACACACACATACACATTTATATTGCCCACTTAAATGTACGTAATAATCGCAAGTGTATGTGTGTGTGCGTGTGTGTGGCAGCTACAACCGCACAGGTCGCACATATTCAGAGCGCGCCTCATGCAATATTGAAGAAACTTTCAAAACTTTTCACCTCCAGCGAATGCGCGCATTTCCAACGACCTGTTCGTGTATGAGTATGAAAACATTTGCCATAAATTGCTGCTGCTGCGCGCACAGTGGAGCAAATCACCCAAAATTTTGAACTGAATTAAGGACAATTCGTTCAAGGTGCTGCATTGGTTGCGAATGAAAAGATTTCAGTGAACACAAAAAATTAAATTTGATTTCTTATAGAATTTAATAAAGCAGGAACCAAACATTTTGATTATTTGTGAAAGTTAATTCTCTTAAAAACTTAAAATTGCAGCCGATTCCTAAAAACGATTTTATTGAAGATTGATTCCATAGGGTTCAAACAGGTCAGAAACAGTTTTCATTGAAGACTTAGACAACTGAAAATCAATGTTGATTCTTTCAGAGTCGAGTAAAATAAGAACAGGTTTCATTGAATTCTAAACTGAAAATCAAAGTTGATTCCTTTAGAGTCGCAAAACACGAGGAACCGATTTCATTGCAGTTTAAACTGGCAATTAAAGTTCATTCCCAAAACCGAGTTCATTGAAGACTAAATGGGAAAACAAAGTTGATTTCTTTGGAGTCGGTTAGGCCAGGAACTATTTTCATTGAAGACTTAACTGAAAATCAATGTCGATTCCTTAAGATACGGGAACACCAGGAACCCATTTAATTGAAGTTAAAGCTGAAAATCAAATTTGATTCCCTTGGAGTCGAATAGGCCAGGAACGGATATCATTGAAGACAAAATTGAAATATATTGGTGACTGCCAAACCGATTTCATTGAAGACTAAATTGAAAATTACTGTGGTTTTCAAAACCCGATTTCATTGAAGATTAAACTGATAATGAAAATTGATTCAATTAATTAACTGATTTCATTGAAGACTTAACTGAAAATCAATGTTAATTCTTTTAGTTTAAACGGACAATCAAAGTTGATTCCCTTGGAGTCGGATAAGCCAGTAACCGATTTCAGTGAAGAATTAATTTAAAAATTACTGTTGATTACTAAAACCGATTTCATTAAAGACTAAATTGAAAATTAATGTTGATTACCAAAATCGATTTCATTAAAAATTAAACTGATGATGAAAATTGTTTCCCTTTTGGGGGCCAAATATGCCAGGAACTGATTGCATTGATTGCATTTAAAATTGGAAACACCAGGAACCGATTTCATTGAAGTTTACAATCAAAGTTGATTCCCATAACCAAAACCGATTTCATTGATTATTTAACTGATAATGAAAATTGTTTTGGGGTCAAGTAGGCCAGGAATTGATTTCATTGCAGACTAAACTAAAAATCAATTTTTATTCTCTCAGAGTCGGATAAAACAAGAACCGATTTCGTTGAAGTCTAAACAGAAAATCAAACTTGTTCCCAAAACCGATTTCGTTGAAGTCTAAACTGAAAATCAAACTTGAATCCCAAAACCGATTTTGTTGAAGTCTAAACTGAAAATCAAAGTTGATTCGTTTGTAGTCGCATGGGCCAAAGACCGATTTCATTACAGACTAAATGGGAAATCAAAATTGATTCCTTTAAAGTCGGTTTGGCCAAGAATCGACAAAAATCTAATTTTTACTGCGAATGAAAACAACTTCTTTTAAGTATAGAAAATATTAGTTTTTAACTAGTTCATTTTCCCGTATCTGGTATGAACCCAGCTTGCGTTTCCTGATGTTTTAAAACGTTGGAGATTGTTCCAGTATAAAAAAGCTATTTACTCCTCATCCATGAACTTTCAGGATTTGTCAAAGCAAATTTCTAATTTTGACATATGTACGCTTTTCAAAAGACGAAAATGCATTGAAAAAGTAGGACAGTTCAAAGATAAGGCAGTGTTCCCTAGTAAAGACTCAGCAACCAAGTACAAATTTCTTCAATTTCGCTCGCTTCAAAATTAAATGTTTAACTACAGTGGCGGATTCAGGGGGGGGGGGGGGTTTGGGGGTTAGCAACCCCTTCCCCCCGAAATATTAGGGTCGACTTTAAAACTACATATAAATTAAAAGGCATTTTTTGGCATTTTATGAAGATTAAAGAATTACTTCTTGAAACCCCCCAAAATATTTTTCTGAATCCTTTCCTGTTTAACTATATTTGCGCTTATCAAATCCACTTTGCAATGCTTTTATTTTGCAAAATCACAAATACATAATAGAAATGAAATAAATAAATTGTGCCAAATAGCTTCAGGCGTATCGCACTCACACATACACTCACACATACAGTCGCACAGACACCCACTCACACTCGTCTATAAAGTTGCGCATTTGTTTCATTTTGCCTGGAATTGCAAATATTCACGCTCACTGTAGCAGCTCTCAAGTTCCGTGCACTAACACACGCACCAACCGCACAACAACAACAACAACAGAACGACGCACGACACACTACGCGGCGATACGCTGCCGTCACTGCGCTGCGCTGCTGTCTACAGTAGTTTCGGTTGGCTTCCGTTTCTTCGCACGATTGGAAGTGAAACGTAAATTAATGCCATAAATTATTTACACTCACCTGCGATATTAAAAATCAACGTAAAACTTTTCCAATATTCGAGTGCGAGCTTCAACTACCCAAAGCGGCGGCGAAGCGCAAATCTCCGCACCAATTTCTCATCGCAGTTGGCTTTTCATATTGTTTGCTGTTGTTGTTGTTGTTGCATTTGGTGCCGCCTCCCCCTTGTCGACGTTTGCCATGCAATAAGCCGAATTTGAGGCGAAATTGAGTTCAGCTTTGGCTTTGTGTGCGATGTGCGTTTACTGTTGCCAGTTTCAGCTGCGTTGACCTCCGAACAGACACTGTGCACTCGGTGGCGCAAAGTACACAAAACGGTGCTTAAACTGAAAATTTATGGCTGATAATCATTAGTCAGACTAAGACTTGAGAATCTTGACTTGAAAATCTTTGCATTACAGCACGCAACAGTTTTTTAGGAAAATTTTCGAATATTTTTCTGTTGATTTTTAATCAACAGGAAAATAAAATTGCCAACAATTTGGTAGATTTGATTTTGATATGTTTCGAGATGTTATTTGCAAGATTTAATACTCTCTTGATGACTTTTAATTGACTATAGTTTGAAATCACATCCGATTTGAAACTGGACCCAATCCAACAAAATCTGTAAACGAATTTTAGAAGAGCTATTTTTCAATATGTTATTTTTCAGATTAAAAACTTCATTCATGATTTGAATTGACTATAGTTTGAAGTTATTCCATTTTGGAAACTAGATTTAATCTGTAGACAGACTTTCGATATGTTATTTGCGAAATTGAATACTTTTTTGATAACATTTGTTCAGATACAATTTGAAAATATATTCGATTTGGAACTGGTCCAACAAAATCTGTATATGAGGAATCTTTCGAGATTTGGCTTTTATTTAGTATAAAAAAAGTGGTAAAGAAAATATTCCTTATTAAAAATTTAAGGAATAAGTTTACACTAAAATTGATATTATCCATTAATAATTTAATCTTTGAATATTCAAAAATGTTAAAAACTGTCTTTTTTAACATTTTCTTGCTACTAACTGGACGAATATGGTCCCACTGTGCTCCGCTTGGACAAATCCCTCGAATAGGACAACATTTTAGTCGGCGAGAATCTGGCAGATTGGTGAATATGGATCTACCAGTTTCTATGAAGATTTTCACTTTCTGCGCAAACGGAAACTGTTAAATTGTTGCCAACTGTAGACAGTTTTTGTCTTTCATTTGATATCCAATTTGTCATTTGGCAATGAATTTAATCACTAAGCAATTGTTTTTAAGTTGCTCATCCAATTTATGCTCAAAGGTCATTCAACAAATTCTAAAGAATACCAACAGGATCTACAGGGACCTTACAGTTTAACGCCAAATTCGAGCGGCGGTTTTGGGAATTTTCCTTTCACACTTGGAGGTGTCATTTTTGTGCATTTTTGTAATTCTCATCTCTTTCATATGGATAGCGATAAAAGTAGACGTGTGTTTCACCAACCCGAGCTAGGAATCGAACCTAATGCCTCTGGTATGCAAATCCAGCGCGATACCTGCTGAACTATCGAGGCCGGTGTTTTCGTATAAATATCGAACAATTTCTGTGTGTATAGAAATGCTGACTGTGTGTGTATTGCCGACTGTAGTATGCCATGAAATTTGGGCCAACTTCACATAAGTTCTTCTCTTCACATAAGCTCCTCTTCGGGGTTCACGCAACTGTGAACACAAAACTATACACAACTTCTCAATAAATATCCATAAATATGTCTATATGTATGTTTGTATGCTCTCAAATGATTGGAGCTGTGCGTTGGGTTGCAGCTGGTTGACTTAGAAGGTTTCAGCATTTACTACAGTTGGGAAGTTTTGTTGTTTGTTTTTTTACTTGCAACATATTTTAAATTTAAAACTAACGATTACAACATACAAAGTTAACAAACATACAAAGTTATGTTTCCTCCGTATATATATACATATGTGTGTATATATAAACACATGTAACTAAATATTTATTTGCGCAAAAACTTTGTGTGAAAGGCGCCAACCATTTGACAGGTCTAATGCTCGCTTATGAATGGCCAAATAAATTTGACCCCAAAACCCGATCTATATAAATCTTTAAATTTTATGAGATGTTTAGGCAAATTAATGTGTGAATGAATTCGTTGGTAGTGGCTCAATTAGGAAACTCAATAAATCTTCAACTAGAAGTTGGAAAATGAGAGTAAGAAAAAGGTAATTCAAATGAAAATGCAAATGAAAGAAACTGGTCAAGGAAGGTGAAGAAATTGGGTAACGAGTGTGACTCCATGCAAATTTATTTCCATTACATACACTCATAAATTACACCCATCAAAAGGAGGCCTTAAAGGGCTACTTGCAACACTACGAAAAACGAATGTTTGAACCTATGTCAAAGTTGCTATACTTGCTCGAAGTTCATTGAACTATTTAACACAAACATAGCAATGAAAATGAAAATGAAAATGTTGAGACTTTAGTTTTAAATAAGAAACAGCTTCAATGCACTGTGAGCTTTGAAGTGAATTGTGTCTCCACTAAGAAAAGAAGTTCTGTCGTGGATTAGAATTGGATTTAGTCCTGGAATACATAAGAAATACAGTTTTGTTATGCGACCTTCAAGATGTCATCATCATCTCTCATCAAGAGATCAAAGTTTGTGTTATACTGTATTTTTTTTTAATATAATAGCTTCCCTTAATTCTTGAATAGAATTAGAAATATGATTTTGCACCAAAGATTTCAACTCATGGAATTTAAATTTGTTCTCATATCTTGGACGAAGTTTTCCTTATCTAAAATAAAAGTTATTACCAGGGATCGGAATTATATGCAAGTGAATATTTTTTTTTGGAGCATCGGATTTGAACGCGACCAGTACAGAAGCTATTTTTATTGAAAAATATTACAAATGAGCTAACATATGCACTGCTTATGTTTGCATATATTTTGCATATTTTGCATATGTTGCATATTTTTTGCATATTTTGCTTTTTTTTTGCATATTTTGCATATGTTGCATATTTTTTGCATATTTTTTGCATATTTTGCATATTTTTTGCATATTTTGCGTATTTTTTGCATATCCCTTTCCGGTCAATTTCCACATTTTTTGAGATAAAATGTTTCCTTCAAAATATTGACTCTTATTTAACATTTTAGCAATAAAATACAAACCAATTTCAAACAAATTATTTCGGTTGAGAATAACAGCTTCATCAATTTTGTACAATATATCGTACAATGGTCCGCAAAGGAGTAAAAATTCATGAAGTTTTTGTTTCGGGCTTTTAAGTTTTATGAACAATTCATTGATTTTTTTGATAGAAAACATAAATTATAACAACAAAAAATTAAAACGTGATTTCATTTTGATCGAAAGTTATATAAATTATATATATAATTAATTGATTCACATTTATTCGGCCTTATATAACCGCTGTTGTTGTTGCAAAGCCCTTTTCCTCTCAATAAATCACAGAATCAATTAAAATTCGTACAGTTTTACAGAAAGGCACTGAATATAGCCGATTCTTATTATCGTAGTGGGAGTGGCAAGTACGCATGTCTAACCGTACATAACAGAAACTCGTCTAGTAATTTTTACTTTTAATCGAAAATTGCGGAATAGTCGAATTTTATTAGTCACGTGGTTTACAGATGGGCGTGCCAGTCAAGCAAACGCAAAAACTCTGTTACCAAACCTATAACTTAAAAAAAATGCAAACATAACTTGCAACCTTTGCTTTCCATTTGTACGATATATCGTACAAAGCTTTGCAACCCTTGTACAATTTTTTTTAAGACTCGGGAAAAATATTTAGACGAAAAAAATTTTAAATTTAGTGAGTTCTTTAAATCAACTGATATTCAAACTTTGAAACTGTTTCGCTTTTTGGTACCAAAAAGTATTACATATTTAAAAATTTGTACGCAGAAATACCATCATTTGCGGGTTTATAACATTCTTGCAAAAAGCTGTTCATAAAATGCACTCATACTGTGTAGCCACGGCTATTATGATTTATATTTTTAAACAGAATGATACAACACAGCCTACTTAATGAAAATTAAAAAGCTGTTGCATAACAAGTGAGTTCGCTGTCAAATAAAAAATCTTAGAAAAAATTTTACGATATATCGTACACAAATTTCCGGAAAGGGATATTTTGCATACTTTTTATATATGTTATGTGTTGAATATTTTGGCATAATTTTGCATGTTTTTTTCATTTTTTGCTGTATTTGGCGTAAGTGTATATATAAACATATTCATATAGACTTATGTTATTCTATGCAAACGAGCAAGAGTGAAGTTGATGTGATCCTGTCTGTAAAGGGGTTGGGAGGGGGTCAATTTGGACAAGCCCAGACTTTTGTTATTCCGAGAATGATGTTCTTACGATCATTATTGAGGGTGTTGTAGTTTGACTCACTAAGCTATTTTTTGGGGTCAGCAATGCCCAGCATACAAGAATAATGAACGTTTTCGTACTCCACGAGCTGGTGTACGGCATAGGCATGGCATATGCTGACCGTAGAAAACTTGGAGCAAATTTTAGTTATTTACTGTAATAAGTAGTTAATTTGTTAACATTTCATTTTAAGTTTTGTTATTACTTGAGTTAAGGTTTTGTTTTGTGGACTTCAAGTTAAGAAATGAATTCTTTTTAAAATACAATGTTTTTTTAAACTTTTTGAACTTCCCAAATTTCACGAAATTTATGGAATATAAGAAAGAAGATGGAACATTTTTTTATTAAAAAATGTTCATCCCACAAGCAGCAGGGCCCCGCGGCTTTGCACGCAAATTTTAAGTCAATGGGCTCAATGAATCAAGTTTCTCTTAAAACTTTGCCGTCCGCTCGTCTTGTAAATATTTTTTCGCTTGGCGCCGGTAGCGCTAATCCGGATTACTTGGCTTGTCGCCGGCCGTTTTTGACATTATTGGGAGATTATGAATTGTTATATTTTACTAATCTCATCGTTAGTTCTCGTAAATTGTCAACCTTGTTCCCCTACTATCATGAAATTTCGAAGATATACATACGTAACTAAATACAAAATTTGTTTGTTTTTTGTAATTCGCGCACGACACCACTGTCAGAGTTCGATTTTCGGAAAAATAAAAAACACGTTTCGTTTTATTTATCAGTTGGTGCACTTTAACTAAGTTTGAAGACAAAAAAACCATTAAATCATTCTTATCCATATAAACATTTAACCCTTAGTTTACTCGATTGACTTCGATTTAAAAAAAACTAAGAAACACGTGTTTGGTTATTTCGCATTTGAAGTACTTTTACCAAGTTTGAAGTCAAACAATTTTGTTTCTCCATACAAACATTTAACCCTTCATTTACCTCGTTAAATTTAGTTTTTCACAAAAGTAAAAAATATGTGTTTAATTATTTTTTATCTCTCATGTTTTCACCAATTTTTAAGTCAATAGGCCTATCGGTTCATGTTTTTTTCGTAGTCTTTCCGTATACGAACTTTAACCCTTGGTTGACCCCGTTAAGTTTTGATTTTCGAAAAATGGAAAAATACGTCTCGACTTATTTCTTATTTGAAGTGTTTTCACAAAATTTCAAATCAATAGGTCCATTAAATCAACTTTTTTCATACAACACCTTAACCCATGTTTTGCCCTTTTAGACCCCGAATTTCAAAAAATCCCTTTTTAACGAAGTTTCATTTTTTAAGATATACCTACAGTACAAATTTCATGTTTGTAGCTTCAGCGGTTCGACCTGGATGGAGTGCATATGTTTTGCATATATTTTGCATATTTCGTGCATATTTTGTGTGCATATAAATCCGATACCTAGTTATTACATATAAAATGTTACACAGTTTCATGTCAAAGGAACATAATTTTTCCTCAGTTCTTGGGCACAATTTTCCTTATTTACTCGTACTAAAGATTTCATGTCAAGGAATCGACATTTTTCCTTGTCTTGAATATAAGTAAATAGAAACAAAATTTTGTACCAAGAAATTCACGTCAAAGGAACAAAATTGTTCCTCATATCTCAGGCATAGTTTTCCTTATGTACCAAAGAGTTTACTTCCTGGAATTCAAATTTGTTCCCATATCTTGGGCATAGTTTTCCTTGTCTGGAATAGAATAAGAAATATGATTTTGCTACAAAGATTTAATGTCAAAGGAACAGAAATGTTTCTCATATCTTGGGCATAGTTTCCCTTATGCACCGAACCTTTCATTTCAAGGAATCGACTTTTTCCTCATACATATATTGAGAAGAAAAAGAAATCAAATTTTACTCCAAAGATTTCTCATTAAAGGAACCAAATCTTGTTTATTAGCTTGGGCATCTTTTTTCTTATGTCTTGAATAAATAATATCATACAAAAAATAATAAAATTATTTGCACCAAAGATTTCATGTAAGAGGATAAAAGTTGTTTCTTGTATCTCGACCATAGTCGTCCTTATATTTTATAATAGAATTCAAAATTAAATTTTTGTACCAAAGATTTATCGTTGAGGTAACTAAGATTTTTTTTTTATATCCTGATTTTTTTCTTTCTTTTTCTTTTTCCATATATTTTGAACATAAATACATCACGTGTGGGAAATTAAATACGAACAAATAAAAAAGTTGGCACAGAAAACAAAGTATACAACTCTCAAAAAAAATATATGTGCAAAAAATGTTTGCCAGCACTCCAAAATATCATCAGAAAACGTCATCGACGTGAAGAAATTATATTTTGGCCCGATTTAATGCTAATGTTTTATAATTAAATAAATAAATAAATAAATAAATAAATTTAGCGTCGTCACATTACGCTAAAGTAACAATAGACAATTTGAATAAGCGCAAAATTGAATTTGTTCCGAAGGACTTTAGAACCCCCCAAATGTTCCACAATTAAGACCAATCAAAACTTTTTGAGCAAACTTGAAATGAAAGGTATATGCCAATAGATATCGCGCCAAAAATGTGGGTTGCTTGATTTATAAAAACCGAAAAGTGCTGAAGAACATTGATACAAATGAAATTCTGAGGTCAATAAAGAAAGTTCCTCAGAATATATCAATTTTTCAATTCAACTTTTTTTTGTAAATTAACTAAAGTGTCAAAGCTATTTAATAAACTGTAACCAAATTAAATAATTTGTATGTAACAGTTTATTATTGACATTTAAAATTTGTTCGAATTTTATTCCCCGCACGTTACTTATAGAAATAATATTTTTCATCAAAGATTTCATGTCAAGGGATTGAATTGATTGATTGATTTTTCTATATCGTGTCTTGAGAGGCATTGGATCAGCAAATATGTACAATGAAGAACTTTAATCGTTTAATTTAACTAACAAAAGGCATTGTTAAGGTCCTATAAACCCAAGCGGAGTGAACAAGAAGAAAAACACATTTTCAGAATAATTACACTGTGCAAGTCGAAAATTTAGACATGGGGGGGACCTACAGAACGACTTTTCATGACAGTAAATCGTTCCGATATTCGGAACGATTTAGGACCTATTAGCATTTAAACGTTCGAGACTTAAGCGCCGCACTCGACTAAAATGAGCAAACTTCAAAGTCGGATTTCTCTTAAACTAGAGCCAATCCAGCCAAACGGCTGGTGGATCTCAACTCAGTATACCAATGAAAAGTCGCTCTGTAGGTCCCCCCCATGTCTGCATTTTTTAGGGTGTTATTGGTCTACTAATAGAATAGGTAGGAGGTGAAGGAGGCTGCTTTTACCTGGAAAATATATCATGAGGAGCAATCGCCCACGCACCCGCCCCCCGGTTTGGGGGTTCACCTCCCCCAACACAAAAATTTCAAGTACAAAATATGGTTTCGAATGGTATTCGGCTCAAAAGTTTTACGTAAAACCGGCCGCCCTCCCCCCAAAATGAAATCCTCTGTGCACCACTGTCTCTGTTCATATCTCTATTCAAGTTCATTGTTTGTTTCATTAAAGTTCCATGTTTTAGAGAAAATCGTGAAAATTTATTAGTAACACTTAAATAAATACAAACACTTTTCTTCTTGAATTGTGCCACAAAATCATTGTAAATTAAAACATAAATTCTTTAAATTTTTGCAAGCCACAAGTGCTAAATTCTAATCAATAATTCAATGATTTTTCACATCTATTGATTTAATACACAAATGCAAATAATAACTTTTCACTTTTATGCATAGATGAAACATTTTCCCTGCATAAATATTTGTGCAAAGTTTGTCCAATTCCCAAAATCCCATTTCATTGGTTTTTCAATGCGCAACACACTCGCATATTTAAAACAAATCCCCCCCACCCACTTTTACTACACAACACTCAGAACTCATGCTTTCACACTTGCGCCCAAATTGCCACCTCCGCCCATTGGCTCCGTTGCGGTGTGCCTTCGAAATAGCAAAACTTTCTGCCATATAAAATGCCCAACCACCAACAACAAACATCTAAATTATACGCAACTATTTCATGCACCCACACCCACTAAAATGCGCTGCTAATCAATGTGGAATAGTGTGTTGTTGTTGTTGTTGTTATTGTTGTTGTTGTTGTTGTTGACAATCTTGAAACTACGCCGAATATTTTGCCAACAATGGCAGCGGCAACAGCTGGTGCGACACTAACCGAAAGCAAGCAAATGACATTTTAAAGCTTTGACCTCAGCCAGTCGAGGGTTAAGCAGCAGATTTGTCAAGCAACAAAACTTGGCGTTTTTGTTTTTTTGTTTTTGTTTTTTGCTCACCGGCCATAAAATACTAGTCGTGTATTCACTATTAGCAGCGACAACTGCGTCAGATTGCGACACTGTGCGACATATTGAGCCCATTTTGCGCCGAGAGGGAGCGGAAGGCCGCTGGTATGCGGCACGAAGTAACGCCAATGAAACGGGTCCGGGTTTTACGAACCAGAAAAGGGCAATAAAACGGAGTAATTAAAAGTTGCGATTAACAAGCGCACTAAATTAAAACGGACCTGCCGGGCAACATGCCAACGATTTCGTACCCCCAAGTCATATTTCTGGCGTTTCTTTGGTGCGTTGCTTTGCGGCCGGCTGGCACTGGCAACACGCAATTTCCGAAACATGCAAAGACACTACAACGTACAACGAACAACACACCAACAGAACACGAAAACCATTCAGCGTACACAAGTTCGAGAAAACGTTGGCATTGCTCGGCCAATTTGTGTATGAAGTCTTGAATTTTAAAAGGTATTGCGCAGAAAATTGCCGTAAAAATGGGTAAAAAATACAATCAAGTACAATTGTAAAACAAATAAGAACACGAATGAGACAAACCGCAAATAAATTGGCGCTACACAGGCACCAGACGTCAGTGGAGTAGGGGAAGTTAAACGAAGTGAGAATGTGTGAATAAAGATTTAGGGATATTTGAACTGCTGATAGTTGGACTAACTGGTGAGATAAATAAGAACTAAATCAATGAATCAAGAAGTCGATAGAGGGTTTCGATTTCAAGCCAAAAGTCAGAGCAAAAGAAAGAGAGTCCTTAAGGCAGGTTCTCACCTTGTGGATCCGAAAAAGTGCACTTTTTTTAGGAATTTTTTTTGAGAAAACGGTTAAAGATACAAAGCTGAATATGAACACACATTTATTTAGAGAATACAATTTTTCAAATTGAATGAATCAAAAAACGGGGGCCACGGGGCGTCCATCAGTGGCGGCATGTCGGCGAGGAGGTGTCCCGCTACCGGAAGTGATTCCGTCAAAACCCGTCATCCGAAACACAAAAATCGAACACATTCTTAATGTGTACCGTATTATCTATTGAATGAACCACGATCATGAAAAAAAAATCAAAATTACAAAAGTTATGAGGTTTTGAAAAAAAAATCAAGATTTTCGCATTTTTTTGTTCACTTATTATTTTTTTAAATAAACAATTTTCAATATTTTTGGCTGATCGTGGTTCGTTTATTAGAAAAAACCCTAAGGAACATTTAAAAAACGATGGTGACGATTGGTTCATTCTAGCGCCTTCAATCACTTCCGTAAGGTCCGAAAATGTGGTTCTCAGAAAAACGCGTTTAAAGTTTAAAGCGCGCTCGGCCGGTGCTCGACACTGCGCTATGTAACGGCCTGTAACTTTTGTAATTTTTCAGATTTTGATCTGAAATTTCTGGAGCACATTTTTGAAACATATATCTACACGATAAGGCAAAAAAAAAATAGGTTTTTTTTTCCCACAAGGTGAGAACCTGCCTTAAAGAGCCAAGTTGACTCATTGCTGTTTGGACTCTAACACCGTGCGACAGTATTTTTCACACCGGAAAAAATCCATATGTGCGTGAAACTAGAGACCAAGTATAGTAATACTGCGTACTCACTTCTTCATTTATGCATCCTTTGTCCTTTTAAAAGGGCTTAAAAATTTTGAAGGGGATAAAAAGTAAAAAATATATAAAAAATACTTAACCTGGATAGAATATGGCGATATGTATATCAACTCAAAGAGGAAAGACTCAAGAATTTAAATAAAATTAATTTTTTATCTATTTGTAAAAAAAGGATATGAAAAAGGTTCTTTGAAATTTTTAATCCTTAATATCCTTGAAAATTTAAATATAATTTTCTTGAAAAGTAAGTATGTTAAAACCCAAAATCCTCCTGATCACGTGTCAAAATTTCATTACTTTAACTTAATTGGTTCGGAAGTTATTAAAAAAAAGGTGGAAGCTGCAATTCTAATGGAGATTCAAAATTCTTTGAGTATCAGTATTTTAAATAATAAAAAGATACAAAATCAATGAAGCGAGAATAATGAAATTTTGACACGTGATCGAGGAGACTTTGGGTTTTAACATACTTACTTCTCAAGAAAATTCGATGTAAATTTTCAAGGATATAACAGATTAAAATTTTCAAAGGACCTTTTTCATATCCTTTTTTTACAAACAGATAAAAAATCCATTTTATTTAAATTCTTTAGCCTTTCCTCTTTCATTTGATATACATATCACCATATTATATCCAGGTTAAGTGTTTTTTATATATTTTTTAATGTTTTATCCCCTTCAAAACTTTAAAGTCCTTTTAAAAGGACAAAGGATGTAGAAATGAAAAACTGAGTACGCAGTATTACTATGATTGGTATCTAGTTTCACGCCCATATGGATTTTTTCCGGTGTGAAAAATTTTTTTTAATTTTTGTCGCATGGGGTAATCAATGAAAAAGCGATGTCACCTAACTTACTTAAAGGACCCGTAACTGTAAAAGCAGTCTCCATAGTAAAGGCCGATCTTCTGTATATAACAACCAATGATCCAATCTCCAATCGAAAGGGAAAAATAGCAGGGAGGGTGACCCGCCTAAAAGTTGTTTGATACATTTACAACCAAGCAACAAGCAGATTCCTTTTTTCTCTAATCTGAATCAATGTTTCTTCATAAAACCAAAACCCAACAACACTAACACAACTCTTCGAACTCGTAGGGCATACAAAATGGACCAAAGAGTTTGGCTGTTTTTAACTTTGCTGCTGCATACCATGGCACCACAACACGCTGCCAGTAAAAGTGTAAAAGCTGAAAGAATAAAATTGCCTGGCTTTGTTCCGGAAACACTTGAAAAAGCAAACGAGCGCGTACGGTTCGCACGGACCCTTTCAAAAAAAAAAAACAAATGAAAAATACAACCACTTCTCAGTGCCGCTCCTGCTGGGCATATTTGCTTTCTTAAAACAAAAACAAAAATATTTTAATAATAAATAACAACAGCAGCGGCAAAAATAACACAAACGAGCAACAACAACGCTGAGGTGTTTTCACGCCGAACAGCATTTTCATGCACACTTTACTACTAACTATTGTATGCCCTACACAAACATGTTAACTGGCCGAACACTGAAATTTAAGAAAACTAAGAGTTGTGGTATTCACGATATGTGACAAATGTGTTGGTCAAAGCAACAAAAAACTACTGATGCGGCTTAAATTAGAATAGTGAGGAGTTTTAAAACACTGAAGATTGATATTGCTTGATTGATGATTGATTGATTGATTGATTGATTCATTGATTGATTGATTGATTGATTTCAACAAACTATAAAATTGTTTAAATTTTGTCACTTTAAACACGATATACATATGCAACCCGAGATCTAAATAGCACTGAGTAATAATAATTTGATGCCTTTAGATGAGCATTTGAAATCGTCTGAAGCGAATTTGATGCTCTAAGATGAGCATTTGAAATTTGTTCATGTAAATGTTATGCATTTTTAAATAAATTTGATTGGCCTGAGATTCATCTAATGTGTTTTGAAATATATTTTATGTCTTTTGATGTTCTTTTAATGCCTTTTGACTCTTCTAGAGTCAAAGTTTGATGCTTCTGATGATAATTTGATATCTTCTGACGGTCATTTAATGATTTTTTAAATCAATTTGACTACTTTAAAATGTATTTGATGCGTTCTTATATTAATTTGATATTTTCCTGAGTTGATTTAATCCCTTTTACAAGAAATTCGACTATTCAAAAATATATTTGATGCTTTCTGATGATTTGATATCTCTTAACAGTCAATAGATGATATTTGAAGAGACTATTTTGGAATATATTAAATGCTTTGTGAAATCCTTTCGATTATTGTGAAATTAATTTTATGCTTTCTTAAGTGCATTTGATAACTTCTGAAGTTGGTTTGATGCTTTCTGAAATCCATTTCAATATTATGAAATCAATTTAATACTTTCTTAATACTTTATTATATCTTCTGAAGTTTGTTTGATGCTTTCTGAGATCCATTTAAATATTATGGAATATATTTGATGCGTTTTGATGTGCATTTGATATCTTCGGACAGTTAATGGATGCTTTTTAAAAAGGTATCTGACTATTTTGGAATATATTTGTTGCTTTCTGAAATCCTTTCGATTAATCTGAAATTAATTTGATCCATTTAAATATTATGAAATAAATTTGATCCTTTTTGATGAGCATTTGATGTCTTCTGAAATTAGTTTGATGCTTTTGAAATCCATTTGACTATTTTGAAATCAATTTGATGCTTTCTGGTGTACATTTGATTACTTTTTATATGAGTTTGATGCCTTCTGAAATTAATTTCTCTAATTTGTTGTCATTTTGAAGCTTTCTTTTATGTATTTGATATCTTCTGGAGTACATTTGATGATTTTAAAGTACGTCTGAATATTCTGAAATCAATTTAATGCTTTCTTAAGTGTAAGTGATATCTTCTAAACTTAATTTGATGCTTTTTGAAATCCATTTGACTGTTCTGAAATCAATTGTATGCTTTTTGATGAGAGTTTGATATATTCTAAAGTTAATTTAATGCTTTTGAAATCCATTCAATTCATTATGAAATAAGTTTTATGCTTTCTGGTGTAAATTTGATACATTCTAGAACTCATTTAAAACTTGTTAAAATCCATTAGACTATTCTGAAATAAGTTTCTTATTTGTATTTGATATCTTTTAAAGCTAGTTTTGTGTTTTTTGACAGATATTTGACTATTCAAAAATCCATTTAAAGCTTTATGATGAGCGTTTGATGAGCGGTCTGGGCATTCATTTGATGTTTTCTGAAAAAGGTTTCACTACTTCGAAAAATATGAGATGCTTACTGGAATAGATTTGACTGTTTTGAACTCAATTCGATGATTCTTTATATGCATTTCAAATCTTCTGGCGATCATTTGATGCTTTTGAAATAGTATTTCGCTATCCACAAAAAAAGTTGGTGCTTTTAATGAATGTTTGATATGCTTAATTGTTCATTTGATGTTTTTTGAAGATTAACTATAACTTTAACTATTTGGAAAAAATTGATTTGACTATTGGATTTGCTTTCGAAAATTGATTTGACTATTAATAGTCAAAATTTTTACATTTAAAAAAAATTCAATATTTTGAACCTAATTCCATGCTTTCTAACGTATAAGTATTTGAAATTTTTTAACTTGAACTCTTTTGAAATTAATGAAATAAATTTTATGGTTTCTATAGTTGGCGTCTATATATTAATTTTATTTATTAAGAATAAAATTATTATTAAATTTATTAGTATTTATTTATACAATATTTATTTATAATTTTATTTATTTATTATTGATTATAATTTATTAAATAAATTTATTAAGAATAAATTTGCTATGAATGCTTGAGAGGAAATGATTTTAGTAGCCGGTAATCTTTGTCGTAAAAGGTTTATAAAATCATACGAATGTAATTTATTTTATAGTTTCTTGGTACATTTGACACTTTATTCTAAAATAGTTTTTTTCCTCTAATACTTCCTTATGTTAGTTTGACTATTAATTGAAGTTAACTTTATTATTTTCAAATTACTGGAAAAGAAGTTAAAATAAGTTCTTGAATATCCCAAAAATTTCCTGTGGAAAAATTTTTTTTGCATATTCGTCTGAATATGCAAAATAAAATTCGAATGTAAATGCAAATGTCTAAACATGCTCGCTGTAGCGTGCCCAATGCTTGCGTTCGCTTGGTGCGTTCGTTTTTTCTTGTTAGCTGCTTCAAAAAAATTATGATGCAAAAAACCAAATTCAAGTGAACAGCGCAAGAAAATGCAACACAATAGCTACAACAATGGCAACAGTAAAAGAACAACGTGCAACATGAAAAAAGTGGCAAACATTTACACGTTGCACAAACGTAAATTGTGCAACAACGTGTAAACTACTTTCTGACTACTCAGAGAACACGAAAAAACCTAACAACCACTTCGTCCTTTGTGCGGACTTTAAACGGCGGCAGTCGTTGGTGTGAAGAGCATTGCCGACCATTGGCAGCAAAATGTTGTCAGCATTTTCGCTTAGTTGCACCGCGATGGCAACTTAAGTGCGTCACTAGTGAATATTTAAATTTTTACACGCACGCAATTTATTTATGGCGTCTATGTGTGTGTGTGGGTGCGTTGAATTGGCCAACACAACTTTGATGCGTGGCCGCGGCGCGAAGTCTGTTTAATTGACACGACACACTGATAATTCAACAGCAAACACACCCATTTTTGTTGCTATTCTTTTGTGTTGTATTTGTATAGTTTTTCATTGCGTTTTCGTCTCGACGGTGATGATGATGATGATGATAATGATGATGAACGCGTTGTGGCAACGCCATAAAAAACGTAAGTGGATTAGATTAGTTTCCCGTTTGACTGAATGCCAACAAAAGCCAATCAAATAAAAGAAGACAGCCGACAAAACAAATATAAAACAAGCAACAACAACAACAACACACTGTTTGACAGCTCAGTTTGCTGTCGGCTTGTGTGTTGAACATGTTTGTCAACTGATTTGTCGATATCGTGCTGGCATTTTTCGGGCCTGTTATTTATTTATTTATTTATTTTTTCTTGTCTTTTGTTTATATGGTAAATGTGTCTTTTTCACACTTTTTCCGATTAATGTGGACGCTATTAATCTTCAACGGTAATTTCGGCCGGCAATTTGAACATTGAGAATTAACTACAAAATTGCTTAACTAAAAATGTTTTTTATTTGATTTGATTTTCGTTTTAATTAGGTAATGAAATTTTACAAAGATAATTGCTTTGAAATAGTCTTTTTGTAATGATTACACAACCAAGTTGAGGTTTTACGATACCATATCAAAAATCTAAGCAACAACCTCAATCTTCAAATTGGAAGTGTTGAAAATACCAAACAACTTGGAACACGAACTTCAATTAAGGCTTTTTCAAAGTTTGCAAGTAGTTTGAAGTTCAAGTTTGTTCCGGCCTATCAAACCGCATTGCTTTAGCTTAGACTTGGGGTAAGAAGATTTTAATTATTCTACTACTAGAATTGTTGGTATACTTGTAATAAGTTAATCATCTCATATGAGATAATCAAGACAGCCAATGAAAGGCATTTATTTTTCCCATCAACGACAAAGACATGGCATGCAACTTAAACAACTGAATATAGAAACCTATTACGGCACTTTGGCGTCCTGGCTTTCTCATACAAAGTGATGAAACACGATGATACAAAGTGATGAATTTCCTTGACTTGAATTTCCAACGAACTTTCGACTCTCACTTCCGGCAAATTGTATACGAATACAACGGCGGTCTGAAAAGTTTCTGACATAACATAGATACACGACATTTTTTCTTCAAATTTATATTTATTTTTCTACATTGTCCATTTGTAAGTCTGCATACTTCTTCCTTCTATGATTCATGATTCTTTGAACTAAATATGAATTAGAAGCACCTTTTTTATGAACTTGAACATTGTTTTTGTCAGTGGTGGCAGTTTTTGAACGTTCATGGTCTTTCAAGCTGGTACGGACATGTTTAAATTTAGCTGCTCAAAATTTTACGTGATGGTGCAAAGTTTCTATACACAGAGACAAAACTTCTTTTGAATAAAATTCCCATTCCTAGGACTTTCAATTGCTCAACTGCTATCTGGCAGAAGTTTACTCAAACACACAATAATCTATAAAATCAATAATAATTATGGAAAACATATAAATAATAAGAAAAGATTTCGGAACGGCCAGACAAAATGGCTAATTAATATATAGAATGAGACATGGGTTGAATTCATGGAAAAGTTTTCTGACAACTATCGTAGAACTCTTTGTGGAATTCAGGTTAAAGTAATCTGAAAACTGTTGTGGAACTATTCAAGTAATGCTACGTCAATTATCTGATTTGTACTATGAAATGTGCCTAGAAGGCGTCAAAAAGGACAAACAATTTATACGAAAATTATGAACACTTTATAAGGAAGTGTATAGCTTTCAATCGTTCCAGCAGCAAGCGGATCAATGAAGAGTTAATATTTAGAACTCTATTTAACTCAGAAATGTTGTTGGTTGTTTGAAAAATAACGAGCTGACTAATTCAGATCCAGAGTCTGAAAGTCTCCTAGTCTCCATTAACTGTCTCCTAGTTGTCGCAAGCCTTATGAGAGCGAGAGATTCGGGGAGTTATGGACCGAAATGATCAAATTAAAACGTCATCGTACAAAAATAATTTAAATATTTGATATATTAATTGAAATATATGAATCTGAAGTCAATTTTAGGTACCACAAACTTCATTGAATGTATCCTAGTTGTCGCACGCCTGAAGAGGTCCATTTGGCAAGTTGTGAACCGAACTAGTCAAATGAAAGGGTCGTGTATTCGAAAATAAAGAGCTGACTGTTCGAGATTCAGCGCCTTAAAGTGCTTAATTGAAATGAATATATGAATCTTAACCCATTGCTGCCTAATAGGTAAAATTGTACCCATGAAAATTTATTTTTTTTAAATCACAAAAATGTCAATTTTTGAGATCTCTCAAAACCATTGATAGGGATAGTTAGAGTAAAGATGGAACTACCTTAACCTAGTGAAGGTCACCCTAAAATTTCGCCATCTAGCTAGAGTTACCAGACTCCAAAAATCGTGAATTTTTCGGAGGTGGAAAATGTGGCGAATCGTAGTGACCTTAGAACTTCACAAAAATCTGCCTCCTAACTCACCTGTAAAAAATACAACTTTTGTTCACGTGTTAAGCTGATCACTTCACAAAGTATGGAAAAAAGCTACCATTGCAGCGTAATGGGTACAAAATACCTAAAGAATATCGCAGCAACGTGCAGAGATATAAAGCTGAAATCATTGTTTCTGATCATTTTGGGTCACTTATAGGTCGTGTATGAAATTTTATCAAAATCGTATGGACGGAACTGGTACACTGGTAACTGGTTTACCCGGCAGCAATGGGTAAAGACAATTTGAGGTACCACAGTCTTCATAGAATGTCTCCTACTTGCCGCAAGCCTGAAGAGATCCATTTGGCAAGTTATGAACCGAACTAGTCAAATCAAAGGGTCGTGTATTCGAAAATAAAGAGCTGACTAGTCGAGATTCAGCATCTCAAAGTGCTTTATTTAAATATATGAATCGTAAGTCAATTTGAGGCACCACAGTCTTCATTTAATATCTTCTAGTTTTAAGAGTGATAGACCAAAACGGGTTCAAACGAACATTTGGTGGAGTCATACAACTTAAGATTGCTTTCAGTCAGTAAATGTAACAATCATTTCTACAACTAAGTACACGAACTCTTCAGTAACTAATTTGAATCTTCAATCTCCTATATGTCAATCACAAGTATCTGATCTCTATTAAACACTTCACATGATTTTCTTCAAAACCAGCCAATCACAATTAGTCGATATTTGCAAGTTGTGGGATGCATATTCAAAACATGTTGATTTTAATGATTTAGTTATTCAGTTTCAATCGTTTGATTTATTTTATATCTTCCGCCCATAATTGGGACGCACCTTCAGCGCACAAGAAACAAATTCAACTACAAAAAACTGTCACTTTGCATATGCAAAATTTTGCACAAGGCCAAAATTTGGCAAAATGCCATCTCTCGCTGTGCTGATGCCACCGCTTTGAATGATATAAATATCGTTTCGTGGCGATCAATCAGCATTCAAAGCTGTTCATCTTTGACATTAACAATGCGTGGTTTGGTGGTAAGTTCGTGTTGGCCGCTCTCGACAACTCAATTAGCTTCATTTGCCAATTCTTTTCACGCCAACAGATTTTTTGCGTGCTTGCTGCTGTTGTCAGCGCCGATGTCAGCCATGTCGCCGGCGGCTACAACTACGGTTTGGGCAGTCGCCTTGTGCAGGACTTTAGTGCTCCGAGCGGGGGTGCAGTGGCTTCGTCCCATCTGGTGGGAGCACTGAGCGGCATTGGCAGTGGTGGCAGTTTCGGTAGCAGCTTCGGTGCCGGTCGTAATGTTGGCTTTGCGCAACTGGGCGCCGGAAATGTTGCTGTCCAAGAGGGTAGCGGCAGCGGTGGCAGTTTCGGTAGCAGCGTCGGTGCCGGTCGTAATGTTGGCTTTGCGCAACTGGGCGCTGGAATTGCCGCTGCCCAAGAGGGGCTCGGTGGTCTGGCCACCGGTGCCAGTTATCCCAGTGGCTTTGTTGCCCAATCGGCGCCCGTCGAATCCGAATTCAACAAGGAATTCTACACGTTCGACGCACCCGCGGAGGAGTTCCACGACGCAGGCGATTTGCAGCGCACAGCCGAGTCGCTGAAGCGCAACCTGCAGGTAATCTTCATCAAGGGCCCCGAGAACAACGGCGTGGAGCACGCAGCTCTGTCGCTGGCACGCACCGCCAGCGACAGCAAGACCGACATCTATGTGCTACAGAAACAGGCGGACATCTCGCATCTGTCCAATCAGCTCATTCTACAGCACAGCCACAACGCCCAGCGGCCCGAGGTGCACTTTGTCAAGTATCGCACACCCGAGGATGCGGCCAATGCGCAGCGCGTCATTCAGTCGCAGTACGACCAGCTGGGCGGCAGCTCGCAGTCGCACAATGGCGGCGTGGCACCCGTGCTGAACTTTGCTTCGGCTTCGCCTGTCCACAGTGCCGGCTATGTGGTGAATCCCAACGAGGATCGCGTGTCAGTTGGGGACTCGGGCATTGGCGTTGGTGCTTTGAATTCTCCCAGCCAGGTCTACTTGCCGCAAGCCAAACACTGAGAGAACAAACGAAGAATGTTAATACCGATTTGAGACGAATAAAAATGTATGTTATACCGAAACAACCGCGGAAGATTTGGTTTTTTGTTATGGAAATGAATTTTAGTGGTCAACTATGAACCATGAGGAAGGAGCCAGGGAGCAAATGTAAGTTAAAGCCAGGACATAAGATCACGATCCTTCAGTCATTGATCAGAGGTTGCTAGTACAACCTTAACCATCCTTCGATGACTACAATCACTATTGTGATACCACAATGTTATAAGGTTACTTCAACAGATTCAGCCAAATCTTACTCTCAGTTACTTAAATAGACTTTGTCAATGATTAACTCCTTCAGGGATGAAAATGGTTCTGGTTTTAAGTTACCAGGTTGCGTCGATTGTGATACCAGGAAATACGATTATTTGAATACTTTAGGAGATAAGTAACATAGAACCACCCTCTCAGAGACGAACTCTGTCCGAAACGTAGATCATTTTGGTTTATAGTTATTCATAAAAGAGAGATTTTTCGATTGTGATATCTTAAAGATATAGGATTACTTCAGCTGATTCAAAAAATGCTCAGAAACATTGACGTGAATTGTTGAGGTTTATAGTTTCTCATTAAAGCCAAATCAAGTCGATTTTGATATCAAAAAAGATGATTTCAACAGCAAATCTATGGAAGAGATAGTCCGGTCCTTGTCTTCTGAGCCATTAAGAAATGACAACAGATCTCACAATGTATAAAAACCTTTTATGAATCTAATCCAACCAAATCTATCTCAATAGATTCAACAAAATCTTACGCTCAGTTACTCTCAAATTTGTTCACGATTTTGGACACCGATATACAAAGATATACGATTACTTCATCTGATTCAAAAATGGCTCAGAAACATTGACTTACTCTCTTAGAGACTTACTCTCTCTGAGAATTACTCTCTCTGAGAATTACTCTCTCAGACAATTACTCTCTCAAGGACGTGAATCGTTGAAGTTTATAGTTTCTCATTAAAGCCAAATCAAGTCGATTTTGATATCAAAAAAGATGATTTCAACAGCAAATCTATGGAAGAGATAGTCCGGTCCTTGTCTTCTGAGCCATTAAGAAATGACAACAGATCTCACAATGTATAAAAACCTTTTATGAATCTAATCCAACCAAATCTATCTCAATAGATTCAACAAAATCTTACGCTCAGTTACTCTCAAATTTGTTCACGATTTTGGACACCGATATACAAAGATATACGATTACTTCATCTGATTCAAAAATGGCTCAGAAACATTGACTTACTCTCTTAGAGACTTACTCTCTCTGAGAATTACTCTCTCTGAGAATTACTCTCTCAGACAATTACTCTCTCAAGGACGTGAATCGTTGAAGTTTATAGTTTCTCATTAAAGCCAAATCAAGTCGATTGTGATATCACAAAG
>OY764961.1:145578118-145823118 GCA_963668005.1 Melieria crassipennis | reverse complement strand
ACAAAATGCATTGAAGTGAAGCGAAACAAGGATCGATTTCTATTACAACACGTACCAAACATGGATGACGTGCTGTGATCTTTGTGCATCTTACGAGCATACAATTTCATATAGTAATGTAGTTTCAAAACTCATGGCAACACTAACAACCCAACAACACTTAATCATCAATTTGACAAAATATTTTCAAAGAAAATATCTAATTTGATTATTTCTCGGATTAATTTCTCATACATCCGCCAAGTGATATTTGATACCAAAGTTTTGAAATAAACATTGACACTTTTCACACTGCTTTGTATTTTCTAAATATTTTAAAATTGATCCAAAAGACCATCTCATCTCTCCAAACTGTTAGTAAAAATTACGTTTTTCACATTTGCTTACAAACGTTTCATTTGAATTTTTCCAATCGACATCGTTCGAACACTCAGCTACAACACAACGTGGGCTGCATTTCTGTATCTTCGGGGCATCGGATCGGATGCTCCCATAATTCGCAGTCAATGGCCACACAATAGATGCTGATTTTTTACTATCCACTTTACCTCGATTTTCGAATCGAGTCGCTGCATTGTTTAACCTCGACGAGCGCATTAATTTCGTTTGAATTCACGTCTACGATTTATTGCCGCGTGTGATTTGTCGTTTGCATTTACGAGCGCGCGAACTGGAAAAATCAATAACAACAATAACAACAACAAAAACAAAGCGTCCACGCTGCCAGTTCGAAGGCTATGCGGGAGCCGACCTACGACATATTGAAACAAACTTCTTTTCAATACGATTTAAACATCTATTGAGTGTAACAAGAAAATATTTTTAACAACAACAAAAACAGTTTGTAAACAATGTAGATACTAAATAAATGCGTCGATAATTCGTCTTTTTGAGTGGGCTCGGCTAGCATCTAAAACTTGACAATTGGCAGATAGGTGGCACTTGGTGCCTGGCCAGCATTACCGGGCGGTACGTAGGCATTGGCCGGCGCCTGGCCATAGTTGCTGCCGCCAATTTGTCCGCCCAGAAGGTGTCCGCCACTGCTGCCACCGCTTGGCGCCACTGCTGCCGCTGGCGCTGGTGCTGGCGCTTTCGAGGCAAAGTTCAGCACAGGCGCTACACCGCCATCGTGCGACTGCGAGTTGCCGCCCAGTTCGTCGTACTGCTGTCGAATCGCCTGTTGCGCATTGGACGCATCCTCGGGCGTGCGGTACTTGACAAAGTGCACCTCGGGCTTGTGGTTCGACTGCGACTTGATATTCTGCAGCTGCTGGGCCAGGCTGCCGAGGTCGGCCTGCTTCTGCAGAATATAGACGGCAGTCTTGCTGTCGCCGGCTGAACGCGCCAGATTCAGAGCCGCACGCGCCAGGCCATCGTTCTCGGGTCCCTTGATGAAGATGACGCGCAAACTCTTCTTGACCGACGAGGCCAAATCGTTCAGGCCGCGATCGTCGTTGAATTCAGCCTCCGGTGCGCTGAAAGTGAAGAACTCCTTTTCCACCTCAGCCGGTCCGGCGTCCTGCGAAGACTCATGACCCAAATCGGCTGCACTGCCGCCACTGGGACCGCCCAGCGAGCCACCATCACCACCGTCGCCTCCACCAATTAGACCGCCCAGAGAGCCGCCACCGTTGCCGTCGTTGCCGCCGCTACCGCCACCGCCGCTGCCGCCCAGTGAGCTGCCCAACAAAGCATCGCCGCCAGAGCCGCCAATGGATCCACTCAGTAAGGCGCCACCGCCGCCAATGGATCCACTCAGTAAGGCGGCACCGCCGCCAATGGATCCACTCAGTAAGGCGGCACCGCTGCTGGGCCCCGAGCCATAGTTGTAGCCGCCCACATCAGCGTGTGCCGCTGCGACCAGTGCTAAAACCTTGAAGAAAAACCACTTTCAAAATATCGTTCTTTCTTCGAAAGCCTCTTTGTTGCTTACAATGAATACGTGCATCTCGAACTCTGTGAATTGTGGCCTTTTCGACTCGCCGAAGTGTGGATCGAATGTGATGCCCTGTTCGCCGCAACGCGTCATATTTATATTCAATTAAAAATGCACAACACGTGCAGTTTTCAAGTTCATCGCCACTCTAATTCGGAGAGCTTCATGGAAATTAACTGAAACAGAGACACCAGAAATAAGCCGATTTGCATTTACTAATCGTTTGAGAATTGCCTCATTCATTGCTGCAGATTTCGCTAATTATGGACGATGGATGTCAGCGCTGCCCGAAAGCGAAAAGTCTACACGATGCCACAACGAGTCCAAATGCATATTCATCAATTAATTTTAATTTGATTTTTTTTTCTCATCGTTACTCAGAATTCGAATGAAGCAGGTCAGTATTGACTGATTTTAACCATTTGAAGTCAGTTGGGTAAAACTATACCAAACATATTTGAATCAGTTGGAAAACACTGAGTGGGTTTAAATATAGGTTGAATTTTAATATAGTTTATATATACTTTTGGTTCGAGAGATACGATCACTTTGGCAACAGATAGAAAGTTAACAATAGGAAAAGCATGCAAATGCCCTCTTTAGAGTTAGCCACTAATGTCCCCCATCCATTTTAGATTCTACTGTCACTTAGTCGAACTTAAGCCCTCAAACCATACCAAGCATGCAAACGACCCATGAATACATTTTTGGGTTAAAATATTTTCCATATATTAACTTTTATTGGCTTTTATTAACTTTTATTGCACCTACGAGAGTGGTCTGAAAAATGTTCGATCTCAGCATGAAACTTGCAACACTCGTCAATAAAAGTTGGAGAATATGTTTGTGCCTCCTTTGAAAGTTACTCACTAAACTTTAAGCCATTTGAGATGAGCAGTTTTTACTTGACAATGGTTGAAGTTAGTCCATGATACAAAAAATAAAGGTAGAACCGCTGTCAAAGTTTTTGACACTAAACGTGTTTATTGACGTTTTTCATATTCGTAAAAAGCTTGAGTCGTGATGCCACTTCGATATACTATTAAATTAGAGATATTTAAGGTTCTTAGAATTTCAAGATCTTTTTTAAAATAAACACGGAATATAACTTTCACTGTGACTAATATATTTTGGGCGAAAGTATAAAAATGTTAATGCGAATTCAGCAGCAGATAGTTCATTGCAGTATTAAAAAAATGTTCAATAGATTTTCTAACAACAGTAAGGTAGCACATTTTCAAAGGAGAACGCCAAAAAATCGTTTGGTGTCAGATGCGCTTTTTTGTATCATGAGTCAGTCGATGTGAGTGGTTTTGTGAAAATCAAAAATCGAATTGTTTTTGAAAGACAATACACCAAAAAAATTAACACAATTAACAATTTGGACGCTGCTTGCAGTGACTCTGCATTATTATTTACCAAACATCTATCAAATTGTGGCCAACTGAGTTGAAATGTATTTGTACCAGCTTGGGAGACAATGAACCTTTGAAACGTTCGAAAACTACTAGAAGTGACAATAAGATAGCGCAAGTTCACCAAATGGTTAATTATATGAATATTGGGGGGTTCAAACCCCCCAGACACAAAAATTGGTGGTAGAAAATATGATTTCGAATGATATGAAAAAAATATGATACAAAATATGATTTCGAATGGTATTCGGCTCAAAATTCCCCTCGAAATGAAATCCTGTTTACGCCACTGGATAGGAAAATGTCCAACAAACGTGTTGATCACATATTGAATTTAAATTTATACATGAAAAACTGTTTTTTTCACATTAGGCCCCGAAAACATGTTCGAGTAAACATTTCCAATTCCCCATTTAGTCAGATTAAAAAAATGTTAGCATCGCTGAGAGAAGTGGAGGCTACCTAAAAATATAATTAATTTTGCAGAAACAACTTCTCGTATCTTTGTTAGATTGGAAACTTTTCAGACCACCCTCGCACTTCACTTCTAAAAACTCTACTCTCCGCTCTCCTACCGACTACTCTCCCACACTACTTTCAATCGCGTTGCATCTCATTTTGCATTATTCAATGTTTCATTGATAAAATGTCATCGTCGTCGTATTTCCTCCATTCACAAAATAGTTTACTTTTATTTTCGGTCATCCACTTTTCAACCGGCCGTCTTAAGCCCATTTTGTTGTGTACGAATCGGCCGCAAATTGTTCAACTCGAACTATCCGCATTTGCATTACTTCGATCCACATAATACTGACTGACGATTTATGGCTTTTATGCAAATGTCACTTTAATTGGTCAACTACTTTTTCTCTACATCAACAAATCAGTTTTGTTGTTGTTGCCCCTAAAACAGCAACATACATATGCACGAAATTATCGCTCGCAGCGCTGTGTTTGAAAAAAAATTTGCCTTAATTAATGCAAACGCGACAACAGACATTAAAAAAAGCCATCAAGCGATCTTTAAACGCAAACTACAACAGCAAATGTTTAGTCAAATGTTGTGTGTCAAATTGTTATTGTCTACTAACTGAGCAATAATGGACTCACATAAGCAGTTAATCATTTAAAATGAATTCTCCAACCACAAAATCCATCGAAAATTGATTAATGATTTTATTTGTGTGCGTACATCAACATTTATGATTTATGAATGCCTGTGTGTATATGTGTGTGTGTTGATTAGTTCAAGTAGGTAATGAATATTTAAAATTTTGTTCTTTCGGCTGCTGTGACAAATTATGTTTTCAATGTAAAATAATACGCAACGTAACATTTGCATTGCAATTAAGGTTACTAATGAAAACTTAAACAAATTCAAATAAATCATTACTAACTAGAAGGAAAAAGAAAGTAAAACAAATTCAACATAAAGTAAAAATAAATCCATTATTTTTCCAATAAATTGCTTTAGTAATCTAAATCTCGCATTGTATGAGAGTGATCGAGTGACTTTAGATGACTTTAGAAAGACAAGATTTCGTACTAAGAAATCATTTCAAACAGTTTTGTGATTGCTTCACTAAGTTCTGTTTGAGCGCGCTTTAAAAAGCAAAGAGAAATTTCGCCACATTTTACATGGACCGAAGTTTCATCTACGAATTGCTGCTGAATTGCAACAAAATCGAGCAATTTTTGAAGCAGATAGTGAGTGGTGATGAAAAGTGTGTCACTGAGACAACGTCAAGCGAAAACAGTTGGGTTCAACTGGCGTTGGGCCGGCTCAAACGGTCACCAAGCCAGGATTGACGGGATTGGCAAGTTATCATCTACCATGAGCTGCTCTCCTACGGCCGAACTCTTAATACGGACTTGCACTGTCAACAGAATCGAATCATTTCTGAAGCGAATGATGATTGAACGGTGGCCAAGCTTGGACTGACGTTCAGGAAGGTTATGCTGTGTGTTTGGTGAGATTGGCAGGGAATCACTTACTATGAGCTGTTGCCCTATGACCAAAATCTTAATTCGAACCTGTACTGTACTGAAGGCAATTGGACAATTGGACAGTCGAAGCGTTCAGCTTTGGCCAATAGAAGAGGAATTGTGTTTCATCGACTAATGCCTGACCACACACATCGATAGTGACTCGCCAGAAGCTCCGAAGCTCTTAATTCGTGCCTCTACTGTAGACAATTGGACCGTCTAAAAAAGCATTCGCCCAGAAGTTTCGAGCTTTGGCCAATAAAGAGGAGTTGTGTACCATTAGGACAACGCCAGGCCTCACTCATCGATAGTGACTTGCCACAAGCTCAAGGAATTTATTTGAAAGATTCTTATGCATACACATTAGAGTCCTATTATGCTATCTGTATCGAATGATTGCGCTATATAACATTTTTGTAATAGTTGAAATGTCTTTTTAACTCTCCAACTTTTTCCACCTTTCATTCATATAAAATTCACATGCACCTAACACACACACACTAAGTTCATAAGTATCTTTCTTTCTCTCTTTTGCCGCCTAATTACGCCGCGATTTATGGTTTCATTCAGTCACACACAAAGAAAACGTGTTCGCTTTAAAACGCGCTCGCCCAGAGTTGCCGAATTTGATTAAACTGTACTCAACGGTTTGCCGCCACTCAGCGCCAACAATGTTGCATACGTTTAGGAGGAAAAAGTTTTAAAATGTTGTTTGAAAAGCACTGTGCTACGATGATAGCCGCTTTGGTGTAAATTTAAAACAAAAAGAAACAATTAACGTAATTACAGCGAAGGCGGAAAAACGAGTGAAAAGCTGGAAATAAAAAATGGCGCCGAATAATAGGAAAAAACGACGCTTTATGACACACGATAAATGCGCAATTAATTCCCGCATTACATTTACATACACGCACAACGCACTCCCACACACACACACACACACACACCAAAGCCCGCGACACACAAACGCAATTTAAATTCGATTGCAGTAAATACACAAATGCAAACAGCCAAACACACTCGCACTCAAAAGCATATATACATACATACATATGTAATTATGTATGTGTACTCATGGCTGTGTGTAAGCGAGTAAAGTGTAAATATGTAGAATTAAGCTGACGGCACTTGAAAATGCAATAAACCGAATTTATTTACATTGAACGACGCTAATAAGGCGGGCACTCGCAGCCCCATCAAACCGACGACTGTCGCACTGCAAGTGAGAATGGTCTCGTAAAATCGGCGACTGTTGCGCGAGTTTCACTTATGTTGGCAATTCGCCGGCGCCGCCGCTCCGAGTTATAATAAACTGAATAGTAAATAAAATTAGCAGACAGCGCACTGAAAATCAGTTTTTACGCCCGCATCGAATGTTGCTTTCGAGTTGCGCCAGTTATGGCCTTTGACTTTTTCGGCCGGATGTGCCAGCAGACTCTGCCTTAAAATAGTTTATGATGCATTCGCAGTCTACTCTACTAGGCCACTCTACCCCGCCCGTCCGTATTCCCCTTAGGCTGCACATTTTTTATGCCAGTTCTGTGATTTTTTACTGTTCAATGTTTGCGGTGCTTTTATGGACTTTGGCGGTTTTATTAAAATTCCTTGAATTTTGATTACGGCTTTCACAATAAAGGATTGCAGCTATTTTTACAACACTTATTGGGCGTTTATTTAACTAAATATTGAATATATAAATGCTTTCCGAACAATCGAAAAATATCAGTATTTCAATCATAAGAGTTTAAATTTCAATATTTAATTTAACTTTTAATTTTGAAATAACTTTAAGTTTCAAATCCAATTTCACTTTTGTTCTCACTTTGTATTCGGCTGTCACAATCTATTTAAATTCAATTCTTCTCAATTGATTTCTATTAAATTCAATTCAATTCAATTCTTTTCTATTCAATTCGCTTAAATACAATTCTATTCGATTTTATTCAAATTTATTCAAGTTTATTCAATTCTGTTCAACTTGATTGTATTTAATTCTATTCCATTTAATTCTATTCAAATCTATGCAAATATATTTAATTCTTTTCATTTCTTTTCAATTTAATTAAATGCTTTTCAATTTAATTAAATAGAATACGATTCACTTCGCTTCAGTTCAATTAAAAATGTAATTTCTCTTTTATTTCCAATTCTTATCTAACTTCAATGAAATTTATTGTTACTTGTATTTTTTTATTTATTTATTAATTTATTATAATTAAAATTACTACAGATTTTATTTTTACTTTTAATTTTAATAATATTTTTAATTAATATGTTTAATTTTATTCTAATTTCAATTAAATTCAATTATTTATTTATTAACTTTTAATAATTAAAATTACTACAAATTTTCAACACTAGATTCCAGGGTTATTGGTCACCAAATAATTCAATTAAATTTCAACTATAATTCACGTCTATCCAATTCAGTTCAACTCAATTCCAATTCAAATTCACTTCAATTCAATTCCATTTGTTTGATTTTAATTCAATTATAATTTGAATTCAATTCAGTTTAGTTTAACTTCAAATATATTTCGATTTCAAATTAAACCAAATTTGTCTTCAATTAAAATTTAACTGAGTTTAAATTTATTTCCGAAAAAATTTAAAATGTTTTTAAAAAAATATTTCAATTCAGTTTTATTTGGAATTTAATACAATTTCTATTCAATCTTTTCTTTAGTTGTTTGTTTATTTACCTACTGGTTGTTAGTCTATAAATCGTTAATTACTTCTAGGTTATTTTTAAATAAATAAACAAATAAATAAAATTAATTTGAATTCAAATGTCGATTGAATTTCGAAGCAATTTTGCTGCAATTTTTTAATTTTTAGCAATTTACATTTTAGTTCAATTCATTTCAATTTCGATTCAGAGCAATTTTAATTTGAATTTATTTCGATTTAAATTTAACTTCAATTAAATTTTTATTTTAAATCAACTCAATATCGATTCAAATCGAATTTAAACCCAATTTTTTTAATTTGAATTTGAAACTTTATATATTCGAGGTCTAATTTTAATCCAATTAATTTCAATTACAAGTTTAATTTAATTAAATTCAATATGAATTTAAATTAAATTCGATTTCAATTCCATTGAAATTTAAATATAATTTAATTTTAATACAACAGTTCGCTTAGAATTCAAAGAAATTTAAATTTAATTTTTTTTATTTCAATTTAAGCTCAATTCAGTTCAATTTGGTCCAATTTTTATTGGAGTTTACTTCAAACTTACTCAATTTCAGTTCAATTTCAATTGAATTTGATCGCTTCAATTTCATTTTTAAACAAATCATTTCAGTTTCAATTGAGTTAAATTTTAAATAGAATGTGATATGACTTTATTAAAATTGTATTTTAATTTAATGTGAATTGACCTCAATTTTAATTCAATTCAATTTTAATTCAATGTCAATTCAATTTCAATTCAACTTCAATTCAATTTTAATTCAACATTAGTACTATTTCAGTTTATTCCAGATAAATTTGTATTTCAATTCAATTCCAATTCACTTAAATTAAAGTTGAATATAATTTCAATTTAAATTAAATTTAAATTTAGTTGAAATTCAATTTAAAGTCCAATTAAATTTGAATTCGAATTAAAGTTCAACTTGAATTCAATAAAAATTTAACTATAACTAAAATTCAATTAAATTTAAATTACATTTCAATGCAATCTAATTACATTATAACTTAATTTCAATTACATTTCAATTCAGTTTCAATTCTATTCTAGGTTAAATTATATTTAAGTTTAATACCAATACACTGCAATTTCAGTATAATTTATATTCGGTTCCAATTAAACTTTAATTCGATTGAATTTTAAATCACTTTCAATTCAGTTGAATTTCAATTTAATCAACTAATCCACTGCAATTTCAGTATAATTTATATTCCGTTCCAAATAAATTTTAATTCGATTGAATTTTAAATCAATTTCAATTCAGATGAATTTCAATTGATTTCCAACTCAAATTAAATTTTAATTCCAATTAAATTTCAACTTCAATTCAATTTGAACTTTAAATTAAACAAATTTCAATTACAATCAATAAATTTCCATATTATTTCAATTAAATTCCATTCCTATTTAGCATTAATCCACTTCAATTTCAATTTTGTTTATATTCAATTCGAATAAAATTTCAATTCGGTTGAATTTTAATTCATTTTAATTCAGCTTTTTCAATTTAGCAATAGCAGTATAGCAGCAATTTCAATTCAGGTTCTATTCCAATTAAAATTCAATGCCATGCCATTTAAATTCCAATTGAATTTCAATTAAATTTTAACTGAGTTTTGCTCAACGTAAATTTTTTGCAGAGACTTGAAAATTCTACAAATTTGATACAAATCGAATCAGATTGCATAAAAACTTATTTTTAATGAATTGAAAATTTTTGTTAAAGGTGCAAAATTTCATAATTGTTGTAAGGAGTTCAAACAAATCGCTTTAAAACTAATGTTTACAAATTCACGGAATTTCATCATTGGGAACCTACAAATAAATTTTTCAGACAATATTTTCTGACGAGACTTGTGTTTTTTCAAACGCTTGCTGAAAAATTGCGAGCACTTTTTAGTCAATAAAATATTTAAAACTTGTGTTTTCAGTGTCTCTTTGTCTCTCACTCCGTTCCAAGTAACCTTAACCCTAACTCCCAGAATTTTAAAAGTAACGTAAACCCAGAAGTGAGACTGTCAGGCTTATATGAACTAAATTACTGAAAACATTTGTTTAAAAAGTACAAAAACTGTCTAAAATGTTAAATTTATAAATGCAATATAACTCTAACATTCCATTAGAGGATTAAAAAAAATGGAATCGAAAATCTTTTGGATTTATGACCATTTGAAATCTGTAGTGAGACTGCGAGACTCACTTCTGTGAATTAGGGTAAAGCGACGTTCAATAAGTGAATGTAGTTACTTGTGCCAGCCTTCGATTTCAATTATCTTAAGTGCCTTCAATCGTAACGCACTGCCATGTTGTGTTCTATTGCGAACTTTTCTGGATTTTTATTTTATTGTGTACAAAACCAATGCATACAGCACACACGCATGTAGCCATAACTCAGTAGCTTTAAATATGTAGAAGTCTGAAAAAATTCAATGTACTGTTTTCACATTGATTTTCCCTTTCACGTTCTTTGTAGTAAGTTTAGTCTGAGAGCAGAAGACTATGATTGCCCAAATTACTTAAAAATTGATTTTGACTTTTTGATATATACTAAAATAATGCAAAGGATAAGATTTAAATCAAATATGGATATCCTTATATGTTATTTGCCTTCAATCACCTCAAACTTTAGCTGATTTTGTTCGATTTTGCTTCTCACAGTTATAACACCGTGCGACAAAAATTAAAAAATCCATATCGGCTTGAAACTAGAGACCAAACATAGTAATACTGCGTACTCAATTTTTTATTTCTACATCCTTTGTGCTTTTAAAAGGACTTCAAAATTTTGAAGGGGATAAAAAATAAAAAATAAATATGGCGATACGTATATCAAATGAAAGAGAAAAGGCTCAAGAATTTAATTAAAATTAATTTTTTATCTATTTGTAAAAAAAGGATATGAAAAAGGTCCTTTGAAAATTTTAATCCTTTATGTCCTTGAAAATTTTCTTGAAAAGTAAGTATGTATGTTGAAACCCCAAATCTCCCCCCCAAATTTTTTTTATTTTGTATCCCTTTCAAAATTTTGAAGTCCTTTTAAAAGGACAAAGGATGTAGAAATGAAAAACTGAGTACGCAGTATTACTATATTTGGTCTCTAGCTTCACGCACATATGGATTTTTCCCGGTGTGAAAAATGCCGTCGCACGGTGTAATAGTAACTCTCTCTCAAGCCCCAACATTGGTCTCACTCCCCCTTTGCTTATCTACACAATGAAAGAGGTAACGCTAAAAAATGCCAACTTTGCGAAAACAACTATAAAAACATTGTTTAAACATATTTTGAATGTGTGTGTGTTTTTCATATGAAAACCCTGACCTAAGCAAACCGACTATATGGTTAGCATTTTAGGGTACGAGTGTGTGACTCAAAGAGTTGACTACCTGAAAAAAAAACTCGTTCACATGAAAACCGACACGACCCCCAAAACTCGCATATACACAAAGCTTACTGACCGACATTTGCGGTGCGGCAATTGAATTATTTAACAGCGTAATGCTAAATTAATTTTATAATTTTAGTTTTGTGTTATTTTCGCTTCTCATGCGAATTGTTTTCAACAAAAAAGCTAAACGAATTTATTTTTATTTTCACCTTTAGAGCGAGAAAAAAGAACTGAAAAATACAAAGTATACCACTTGCAGCACAGCCTTCAAACACACTCGCACACACACACACACACACACACACTCAGTCACTCACACGCATACCACAGCAAATAAAGCGGAATGCTTGTTGCCACTTCCAACTCCATAAATTATTCAACAAACCGCATTTTAAATGCAAACGAAGGGCACTCACCGCACTTAAGCTCCACCACCCTTCGGCCGCCTAATGTCAATTTTCTTACACACGAAACTGCGCTTCGCAATCCTTGTTGGCGCATTCTTATATATAATTGTTGTTGTTTTTGTTGCCGTCGAATGTTACACATTTTCGCTTTTATTGTTGTTGCCTTTTTTTGCAACCGCACCGGCCGCGTGTAGCGCTGACATGGCGCGCTCAGGTGCGGTGTTGCTCATACGACCCGTTGTACGTCCAGTTGCGACCGCGAAAAATAGCCACGCCGCAAAAGCGACATATGTGTGTGTGTGCGATGACAACCACAACACCAACAACAATATGGACAGACAGATCAGCCACGAATGACCGAATGCCAACTGGCAGCGCTACACTAAAAGCGATGATAGAGGCATTTTGCGCTCATGAATTGTTTATCTAAATTAGGTTCGTTTGCAATTACAACAAATTTGCATATATTTGCTCGTGATTTTGTTACCTCAACAGCAGCAACAAAAATAAAAATAAGAACAACAACAACAACAACACCCACCGCATCAATGGCGTACGTATTACGCCTGTTTACAATTTGTTACTGTTTTTGTTGTTGCTGCCTCTTTATGCGTCTGCGGCAGCGTCCCAGCTAGTTTGAGCCGAACGCGCCCCATTTTTCGCTTTGCTCGGCTGAAAACGGCTTTTGGCCATTTCAATGGTGGGTCGGTCCGTGCGTCGATGGATGTGTGTGTTAATTTGTATCGAATCCGGCTACGTTCGAGTCATGTTTCTTACCCCACCACTTTTTCTTATGTACTTTTCTTGCATTTGTTTTCTTTTTCTGTTTAGTTTTTTTGTTTGCGTTTCTTGTTTTGAGGTCGAAAATGCCCGACGCGGTAATTTTTGAAGCGAACCGCATTCTAAGTGCGGTTGCTATGCGTCTCTGACTGCGCCCCGAAGGGGTGTTGACTAACAAAGTTAAAAGGCGTGCTGTTGTTGTTGCTGGTGTTGCTGCTGGTGTTGCTGCTGTTGCTGTTGGAAATGCAAAAGGCAACATTGTTTATGCAATAAATTGCTTGAACAGCATTATTGGGGGATTCCAAGGAGCCAAGAAAATCGTACCAGCACTCACACACCCACACACACCCACACACACGTGCACACTGGCACGCACGCTCGCACAAACACACACTCGCCGCCACATTGGCAGTCGCCATTTGCGTCGCACTCGCAGACGCACGCACGCACGTACACGTTCACGCCAGGCACATGTTGAACGTGTGCTTTGTACGCCCGGAAGCGCTCTTCGCTTTGTATTCATTAGAACGCCCCGCCCGCTCGCACACCCCGTCGGCCAATTGGTATTCATACACACACACACACACACACAAACACATTGGCGTCTCTGGCGAGTTTCTTTTCAGCGCTCACATCTCGCCCGAGCTGAAGCGCTGCTCGTGGCGGCGTTAGGCGCGCAGCTGTAATTGAAAAGCAGCGCCAACGCCACAAACGAGCTCGTGTGCTGCGGCGCAGATAATGTCAGGCAAATTTCTGCCGGAGTGAGTTAATTCCAGCTAATCAAGGACTCTTTTATATGCGCGTTCGCGTTAAAGTCAAAACGACTCGTTGTCTTTTATGTGTTATTCGCATTTTTTGTGTGAATTTTATTGATTGCGAAAAATTGTTTTGTGCTATAAAGCGAGTGAGTAAGATGCAATTGTAAATTCGGATAAGTAACTAAAGTTGTGTATATATTTTTTAATTTTGGGTATGTACGTACGAGTAGTTTTGACGTTAAAAAGCATTTACGGAAGGACTATGAAAAAATTCTCAACCGATTGACTTCAAAGTTAGTGAAAACACTTGAAATCGAAAATAATTTGACACGTATTTCTCAATTTTTTGAAAATCAAAACTTAAAAGGATGAACCGAGGGTTAAACTTTTATGAAGAAATATAATTTTTACGCCTTTCGACTTCAAACTTATTGAAAGTACTGATAGTGGGAAATATTTCGACACGTGTTTTTCATTTTTTCGAAAATCAAAATTTAACGCTGTGAACCAAGGGTTAAGGTTTGTATACGGAAAGACTACGAAAAAACCATGGACCGATTGTCTTATTGACTTAAAAGTTGATGAAAACACTTGAAATCAAAAATAATTTCACATGCGCTCTTAATTTTTTTGAAAATCAAAACTTAAAAGGATGAACCAAGGGTTAAACTTTTATGAAGAAATATGATTCTATACGGCTTTCGGCTTCAAACATAGTGAAAGTACTCTTAGTGAGAAATATTTCGACAAGTGTTTTTCATTTTTTCGAAAATCAAAATCTAACGGGGTGAACCAAGGGTTAAAAGTTTGTATGAAGAAATATGATTTTTACGGCTTTCGACTTCAGACTTGTTGAAAGTACTTTTTGTGAGAAATAATTCGATACGTATTTTTCATTTTTTGGAAAATCAAAATCTTATGGGGTCAACGACGGGTTATGAGTTTGTATGAAGAATCTGTGAAAAAACAAGGATTAATGGGCGCATTGACTTCAAACTTGGTGAAAGTACTCTTGGTGTGAAATTATTTGACACGTGTTTTTTTAATTTTTTTGAAAATAGATATTTAACGGGGGAACCAAAGGTTAAAAAATTTGTATGGAGCAGCATGATTTTTTATGTGTTTTGATTTCAAACTTGGTGAAAGCACTTAAAATGCGAAATAATATCTAATAATAAATAATAATTTTTTGAAAATCGAAATCTGACGGGTCAACGATGGGTTAAGAGTTTGTATGGAGAAACAAGATTTTATGGGCCTTTTGATTTCAAACTTGGTGAAAGTACTCTTGGTGTGAAATTATTTGACACGTGTTTTTTATTTTTTCGAAAAAAAAAATTTGTACAAATTTGGGGAAACGCCAACTTGGTGAAAGCACTTCAAATGAGAAATAATTAGATAAGTATTTTTTCATCAAAATCTGACGGGATCAACAAAGTGTTAAGAAGAACTTGATTTATTGTCCCCCATTGACTTCAAACTTGCATGCAAAGCCGCGGGGCGCTGCTAGTCCGAAATAAAACAACCACAGTCAGTCAATAGAACCGAGTTATTGACTCTGAGTCAGCATCGAAAATTACCTTAGAAACTGTTTTTATTGCTCGGGTCTAAAAGCGTGTCGGGTTCCATAATATCGCACACTATTCGCATGAAAATTGTAAGCAATTTTCTTTCAACATTTTATCTGAAACAAAAATTTTTTATTACAAACCCAACTGCAGGTTTAAAGCTGTGCGTCGCGCGTTAATTTCGTCGCAAGGTCAACAACGCGCAGCGACCGACCGAACGAACGTCTTTAGTGGAAATATTAAGTTTTATGTTATCGCAGCGCAACGAACGCAGCGCGCACCGAAACTACGCTTTGTCATGCAAGCAACGGTGGCCACTTCGTCAGTGGTGCTGTGTCCTTCTCCCTTCCGTCGCTCCTCCTCCCTTTCGGGCGCTGTGGCGCCGCCGGGCAAGTTTGCACGCGGCTCAACTGTTGAGTTCTGTTGCCATTGTTGCGTCAAATGATTTTCATCATCGATTCGGATCGAGCGCTGCCCACACACACACACACACACACACACACACATAACACAACATCGAAGAGGTCAGAGAGTAGCGCAGGTTTCGGCCCGGATTTCGACTGTGCCGCACGCTAAATGCCTCCATAAAATGTGACTTTTGGCAGTGGCGGTGGCGGCGGTGGCGGCGGCGGCAATGCGAAATGCTAAATTGTCGGCAGCTGTGTGCGTTGCGCTACGCTTTGTGTGGCGTTGCTTTTGTTTTGCTGGTTTGCTGTTCTGTTTGTTGTTCCATTGTGTCGTCGTTTGGCCGCTGGCGTCAGGGCGGTGGCGTTCCGGTAACAAATGAATTCGCTTGTTTGTTTATAAATATGTCACGTTAAGGGTGCGCCACGAGCGCCCGCAACGCATTCGACAGCCCAGTGTCGGCGCAGGTGAACGAACACCGGACGCAGCTCGGCTGCCATTGACAGCTCGGCGCAGCGCCGGCGAAAAGGTCACTGTGCGGTCCGAGGGACGAATGGCCGGTCGACCGAGAAGTATCCTTAATGTTTGCTTAGTGTAATGAATTGTTTACATTTTGTCGTTGGCGTCGTTGTTAGTGATGTTGCCTTGGCTGTTGTTGCTGTTGTTCTAGTTGTCGCTGTTGTCACATTCAATGCAAGACACAAAAAAATTATCTTAATTGGTTCATTAGTGACTGTGCTGGCAAATTGAATTCATGCGGAAAGTTAAGAACGTTTGCCGTCGACCCGCAACAAAACGTTTATTTTATGTAACCGTTGATGAGTGCACATAGTGCATATGTACATAAGTGAGTATGTACGAGTATTAACACCAATACGGCAAATACCCGTTTGGGCAACGAGTCTTCTGTGCGGTTTGATGGTTTTTTCGTTGACACGGCACTGTACGAAATTTGCATTGGGTACAATTTTGTACTTCACTTAGGCAAACATTTCCTTGGTTGACTTTCGCCAACACTTTTTTGTGTGTTTTTCGGCTAATATGTCAAAGTGGCTGATGTTGCGCAAATTGAAAAGTTGAAATTGAATTAAAAATTGAAATTGAATTGAAAGTTGGTTTTTTTTTGTGGACGACTCAATGCGCAGAGTACAAGTTCCTATAGAATGCGAGCATTGCGTTGGTTAAGAAAAGAAGGAGAAGACATAGGAGAAGAAGTAGAACAGGAAGTAGAAGTAGAAGAAGTGGTAGTGGAAGAAGTGGTAGTGGAAGAAGTAGAAATCGAATAAGTAGAAATAGAGGTAAAATAAGTCGAAGTAGTAACATAGAAGTAGCAGAAGTAGAAGTGTTAATAAAGAAGTAGAAGAAGTGGAAATAAAAGAAGTTAAATTAGAAGTTAAATTAGAAGTTAAAGAAGTAATAGTAGAATTGGCAGAAGTAGAAGTAAAAGTAGAAGAAGTAGAATTGGTAGAAGTTTAATTAGAACTTCTTCGAATTCTTCTTCTACTTTTATTATATCCAATAAAAGAAATTATTGAAAAAAAAGAAGTAGAAATGGAAAAAGAAGAAGTAGGAGTAGTGGAAGTAGATGAAGTAGAAATAGAAAAATAAGGAACAGAAGTAGAAGTGGAAGAAGTGGAAATAGAAGAAGAAAAAGTAGAAGTTGAAGAAGTAAATAGGAAGAAGTGGAAATAGAAGAAGTAAAATTAGAAGTTGAAGAAGTAAAGGTAGAAGTAGAAGAAGTAAAAACGGAGGAAGTGCAAGTAGAAAAAGTAGAAATAGAAGTAGCAGAAGTAGTAGAAAAGTGGAAGTAAAAGAAGTAGTAGTCGAAAAAATGGGAAGTAAAAGAAGTAGAAGTGGAAGTGGAAGTAGAAATAAAAGAAGTAGAAGAAGTGAAAAAAACAAGTAGAAGAAATAGAAGTAGCAGAAGTAGTAGTAGTAGTAGAAAAAGTGGACGTAGAAGAAGTATATTAGTAGTCGAAAAATGGGAAGTAGAAGAAGTAGAAGTAACAGTAGAAATAAAAGAAGTAGAAGAAGTGGGAAAATAAGAAGTAGAAATAGAAGTAGAAAAAGTGGCAGTAGAAGAAGTAGTAGCAGAAAAATTGGAAGTGGAAGTAGAAGTAGAAATAAAAGAAGTAAAAGAAGTGGAAAAAGAACAAGTAGAAATAGGAAAAGTAGAAGTCGACGAAGTGGAAGTAGAAGAAGTATTAGTAGAAAAATAGAAGTGGAGGAAGTAGAAGCAGAAGAAGTAGAAGAAGTGGAAGTAGAAGCACCAGTAAAAGTAGAAGTGGAGAAAGTAGATGCAGTAAAAGTAGAAATATAAAAAGTGGAAATAGAAGAAGTAGAAGTAGAATAAAAAAAAAGTAGCAGAAGTGAAAGTAGAAGAAGAAGTGAAAGTAGAACTAGAAAAATTAGAAGTAGAAAAAGAAGTTGAATAAATGAAAGTAGAAGTGTAAGAGGAATAAAATAAACAAATCATATTATTTCTTCTTCTTCTCCAACAACAGCCATTAGTGACTGACATGAAAGACTAAATACAACTCAGGCCTGGATTCCCGTACAAACTTTAGTCCAAAGACATTAAAGAAGTAATGCTGGTATAGAAAAGTAAACAAAATTATTTGCAAATCACTTTAACTTGTTTTATTTAAAAAAAATTTTTTTTTTTAAATTTTGAAAATAAAATAAAGTTTGAATTGCCAAACGAGAGGGAAATCGTCCATCACTTTCTCTGCGCCTGTCCGGCTTTATAAAGAAGGAGATGCAAAGTGCTGGGCAACCCAATATTTAAAATTTCGAAGACATACGGAATTGAACCGACCCAACTTGCTTCCCTCCTTTACTAAACTCTGAGAATGGATATAGAGGCTTATATAGTCTAGAAGACAACACATTAGTATACCACGGTGCCAATGCGTTAATTGGGTGTCAGAACATCGACACTGGAACCAACCAATCAATGACAGTAGTGGCCAGTTGCAGTATTGTTCGGGTGCACTCTGCAGTGGCAAGGAATAATTTTTTTTGGAGGTCAGTGACCAAGAGTTAGGCTATGTTTAAGTTGCGATTACGCAATTACGGTCTCTGGTTGACAAGTTGGCTAGGTTGACCAGAAAAGGGGTCCCAAGCGGGGCACATTAGGTGTGTTACTACGGTGAAATATTAAGTAGGACTGTTACAGTTGAAGCAATTCTATCGCGTTTCTAGCACAGAAGCAGTTTGGGTTTTCTTTTCATTAAGATTTTACAAAATTTTTTTTTTTTGGAAATTCTACGGCAGCGTTCCACGCCCACTGTCAACCCTTACATTTTGATTTTCGAAAAATTATAAAATACGTGTCGAATTAGTTTTGATTTGAAGTATTTTCACCAAGTTTGAAATCAATATGTCCATTAAATCGCGTTTCTTCATACAACGCCTTAATCCATGTTTTGCCCTTTTAGACCCCAAATTTCAAAAAATCTCGTCTTCGCGGAGGTTCATTTCTCAAAATGTACCTAAAATTAAAATTTTATGTTTGTAGCTTCAGCGTTTTGAGCAAAGCGATGAGCTTAGTCATGAGTCGATGCATATACGTGTGTGTGTATGTGTGTGAGTGTATGGCAAAAGTTGTAAATAATATTTAGAAACCATTATTAATTTATGCATTTTTGTTGGAATATTTTCAAGCGCATCGAATACTTAAGCTCGATTACGAATGGCAACGTTTTCGAATTTAAACGTGTTTCCGGCACGGCAATGTTTCACAATATCTCAAATCTGACAGGTGCCTCGAAATGTGGCAAATAAAGTTTTCCTGCACAAATGTGCATGCATGACGCTGAGTGTGCAACGCTTCGGGCTCTGCAGTTTCCTGTCGACTGCTGTTGCGGCGGCCGATGCCTGCGTTGCTGAAGCATCAGCGGTTGTTGTTGTTGTTCTTGTTGATACTGTTGCTGTTACTCTAACTGCTGCTGCTGCTGCTGTTACTGTTAAGGTTGTTGTTTTTATTGCTGTTTTTGTAGCTGCTGCTGTTTTTAAAGGAAGTAGCAACATTTCCGCTTGATTTGCATTTCTTTGGCAAGTTTGTTATTTTTCATCTTAAGCTTTACTCTTTCTCTCTCCATCTCTCTCGTTTCTTTCCATTTTGCCGCACGTTCTTGTCCCTGGCATCGCCTCTCATCCGCCTCCCGTTATCGGGAAACATTTTCGCCCCTCGGGCCTTGGCATGTGGCCACGAAGCCTGCAGGATGTTGCTTCTGCTACTGTTCGAGTTTTTGTTGTTGTTGTTGTTGTTGTTGTTGTGCTGTCTTTACTGTCTGGTTTGCATATTGTTAGGGAATCAACTTATCTGCATAAGAACTACGCAAAAGAAGCAAAGCGAGCCAAAAAAAAATGTGCACAAGCAAGAAAAACACGCACGCAGACTGCGGATTATGATGTTGATGTTTGTTGTTGTTGTTGTTTGTTGTTGTTTTTGATGCTAATGTTATTTCGCAGGCAGATGTTGGTGCTGATGCTGCTGTTGTTGTTGTTGTTGTTGTTGTTGTTGTTGTTGCTATTGCTGTAACACGCTTTGTTTTTTAATGATGACAATGATGGCAATGACTGAAACAACACCAGCAACAACAACAACAACAACAACAATCAAAACAAACAACAACGGCATCAACAGTCAGCGAGATGATAATGTGAACTGTCATTGTTATTGTTATGCATGTTGATGCTGGTTGTTATTCTTATTGTTGCTGTTGCTATCCATGTATTTGGTATATACTGTTTTTGTTGCTGTTTTTGTTTTTGTTATTGGCCAAGTACGAACGAATGTATGAACACATTCTATACACATCCAACCATATTTGCGAGCGCATGCAGCATACCAGCCATACCACACACACACACACACACACACTTCAACACACACAAACAAACACACCCACACAAACACGCATTAGCATCTTCAACGTTGCATGCAGCTGCACACAACTCGTTAAGCGTGCAACAGCAGCATGCAAATATTTAAGAAATTACTTCGAAAGTCAAAAGCAACATTTGCATAAAGTCTTTTTAAATGTTGGCAGCGCTGCAGTTGCGCCACGCAAAATTGTTTGCGCATTTTCACAAATTAGGCGCACAACAACAACAACAACAACACCAACAATGCGGCGAAAGTTCTCGACAAGTTCGCAGGGCGCACAAAAGTGCAAAAATCATTTAGCAAACGCATTGCCGTCGCTGTGGCGTCTCGGCCGCTTTGCTGATTTTATGACACCCGGCAAATGTGCGCAATTATCTGGCAAAGTAAACAATTAACGTCGCTTATTGCCTCGTAAAATGCGCCACAATGGCATAAAGATTGAACTCGCATCGGCGAACGCCGCGGTTGCGTTTTCACAAAAAGCAATTAACACTTCTTTTTCTCAGCTCCACCCACTTTCGACACCTGAGCAACATATTTTAAAATGCAATAACACATTTTATGGCGGCTATTCAAGTAGATGATTGTTTGCACAAGTGTTGGCTATCAGTGGATATTGGCCGATTTACAGTGAAGTAGTCGAAACGTTTAAATTAATAACTCAAAGGATGTGGTGACTTGATGGAATTGTTTTCAAATGGAGTGAAGTTTGTTGTGACGGCATGATTGATAAAGAGACTCTAAATCAGTGATGATCATTCTGTCCAGTGGCGGATTCATGGTGGGGTTTGGGGGTTGAAACCCTCCCCCCGAAATATTAGGATCGACTTTAAAACTACATACAAATTAAAAGGCATTTTTGGGCATTTTATGAATATTAAAGAATTACTTTTTGAAACCCCCCCCCGAAATATTTTTCTGAATCCGCCCCTGATTCTGTCGCTCACGAGTAGCAGAATCGTCACCACTGATCTAAACGGTTATATTCAGCGCATCAAGAAGAGTACATTTAACTGTTCGTCTGTCCCTTCGTTAACTCATCTTCTCGCTGCCCCAAGCAGTGATTTCTTATTTATCATTTTATTTATCCTGATGTAGTCCCAATCAAGTATAAAACTATTACACCGTGCGACAGTATTTTTGACCCAACAAAATGTTGATATGGGCATGCAGCTACAGGTCATTCAAAGTAACCTCGCTTACTCAAATTTTCATTTTCTGATCCAATGTCCTTTTAAAAGGAATTTGAAATTTCAAAAATATATATATACATTTCAAAGAATTTTTTTCAATATTTGCGGTTGTGCAATGATGAAGATATGGGTATCAAATAAAAGGGGAAAATTGTTGCTTTCTAACTAAATTTTCTATTTTGAACTTTTAGAACTAAAATATGTCTGTAAGGTCCTTTCAAATGTGTAATCCTCCATATTCTTACAGTTTTTTAACGAATGCTTTTGAAAAAAATTCTGAATATGTGAAAATTTTATTTTCTACTTTTATAGGCTTAGAATTAAAAAATAAGTTTTCATCCATAAGCAAGAATTTAGTATGGAATATGCATTAACTTTTTGTCTATAAAATTAGTTAGAAAAATAAAATTGTGAGGTATTCTTCTACATGTCTTCATCATTTCTCAACCGCAAGCATTTAAAAAAATCCTTTTAAATGTGTATGTCCTTAAAACTTTCAAGTCCTGAGCATGCCAGATTACTATGAGTGATGCATGGGTCTCGACAAAAGTGATTTTTTTGTTAGACTGTGTTATTATTAGGATACATTCCTACCATGAGGAACCATGGAACACATTCTGTGCTTCTGCCTTGCTATGTCTAGACTATGTTTTACTTACTTAGGAGTCTTGCATCTTCTGCAGGCCGGACTGTGACACATAAAAAGCGTGTCATGTAGTCTTTCTTTTTACCAGTCAACCCTTTATTTCGACAACAGCCATAAAAGGGGAGACGGAGTCTAGATTCAATGATTAGCTTTTGGACATTTTCGAAAATAGTCGTTAAATAGGAGACACAGCTTCTATCGAATATTCCGCTAGCAACGAAAACGTTGAAGCCAATGCACAGTGATTCATTAGACAAAATTCCAAAAAATTATAGTCTCGGAATTTTATGATGTTGATGTATTTTTAAAGCTAAAACTCTTACTAAAGAAACCCACAGAAATCTGTGCAAAAAATTAATATATGTATGTCGGTGCAAAGGCTGCTCGCAGTTGGAAGTTTTCCACAAACAATTTGAAGCACTTGTTTTATGTTTTTTAGTCCATTGAGTAAAAAAAAATCATCAAAATACATGATTTGCAAGTAGTTACTAAAAAAATCAATCTAGCAATCAATCTAAAAATCAATCTAGGTTTTTAATTTTTAAATATTTGTATTTTCTTTAATATTTCTATCAACTTTCGCTTTGATGACTTTTATTTTTTTATCAGGTTCTACAATTAGTTCTACAATTAGGGTTCTACAATTACAATTAGGCAAATCCGATGTGTACTCTTCGAGATATCAGCGGATATAACACCGTGCGACAGCATTTTTCACACCGGAAAAAATCCATATGGGCGTGAAACTAGATACCGAACATGATAATACTGCGTATTCAGTTTTTCATTTCTGCATCATTTGTCCTTTTAAAAGGACTTCAAAATTTTGAAGGGGATAAGAAATTAAAAAAAATATAAAAAATACTAAACATGGTTAGAATATGGCGATGTATATATCAAATGAAAGAAGAAAGGCTCACAAATTTTAATAAAATTGATTATTTATTTATTTATAAACAAAGGATAAAAAGAAGGTCCTTTGAAAATGTGAATCCTTTATATCCTTAAGTAACTATTTTACATGCTTAAGTAACTATGTTAAAACCCAAAATCTCATTGATCACGAGTCAAAATTTCACTACTCTAACTTTATTGGTTCGAAAGTTATTAAAAAAAGACGGAAGCTGCAATTCTAATGAAATACAAAAATTCTAATTTATTTGAGTGTCAGTATTTTAAATAATAAAAACATATAAAATCAATGACACAAACTTATGCTTCTGCCTCACTTTGAATTTAAAATTATTTTCAAAATTTAGAACCTTAAAATTGATAAAACTTAGTGGGAAATATCTAAAAAGTATGAGATATCCTCCGATATCTTGCGATCTCAAAAAATAATGTATTTTTAAAAGTGGCCTAAGCAGTTGTTTAAAAAAACAAACAATCATTTATTTCATTCGTCCCTGAAACAATGCAATTAAAATTAAAAATTAAAAAAGTTGTACAAATGCAAAACAAACTTTTTTTCAAAACTAAACACTTGTTGTTGTAACTAACGTAGCCTACCAACAATGACGAAAATTCTTACTTTAAGTTTCAGGCATAGTCAAACTAAATGAGCTTAAGAAAAACAAAATGGAGATTTCAATTCAGAAAACCACGATTAACTAGAATACCAATTTTTATTAAGAACAGATCACTCCTAATTTTGTCCCGCCGTTATATGAAATCGAATGACTGTGCAATGTGTCGAAACACTTACACTTTAAATCGAATCGACTCATGAAAATTCAGTTTTTTCATAATATTTTATAATTTTTGTTAAAGTTCAACTAATTTGTATATGGAAAAAGTTGTACTTAGCACTGCCAATAATACCAGCTGCCTTTTTTTATAAAAACTAACAAATTCGTTATCTTCAAATGTCAGCATAGAACTAAAATCAAAATCATAATGAAATTTTCGACTTAAAATTTGCACACGTTACGTAAACAAATCGCATTTAGTTGGTTGTAAGAAATTATTTCGGGTTAAGAAGCAAACCTACAAATGGTCAACTGCTGGTTTTCTTGACCATAAGTGTTTTTAATTTATTTTGGGTAGGCAATTTGTACAATTGACATAAACATGTCAGAAAGATGTCTGTGGTCAAAAGCAATAACCGCCTAAGTCGAAAATTGCTGTTTCGAGCAATCTCGTTTTAAAGTTTTACCGCGTAGTGTGTTCATTATGGGAATGCGAATAGGTTTTTATTAATAACTTTTTTTATTTTAAAGTTACAAACTCCCCGATTTTACACAAACGTAGAGCACAGTCAAGGGAACATGGGGGCATCCATAAATCAATTTCTTCTTAAGTCGACTTAAGCGGTTATTGCTTTTGACCACAGATGTTATTATGCTGTCATTTGGCAACTTTGGGTCTTATTAAACTATGAGCTTTGTGTGTGTGTGTGTGTGATGACATACTTCTGGTGTTCTTAACGGAAGAAACTTGTGTACATAAAGGACAGCATGTTAATATGGTTGAGTGTGTGTGTATGTGCTGCATCCAAGCAAAAATTAGATTTATAAAATTACCAATATGCAATTTGGCCAAATTAGGTGAACATTGTAAAGGTGAAATTTAGTGCAAATGAGATTTTAAGACATTTCCGGATGGAGTTTTTAAACAGGAACAACTGATAATTTAGTAAAAGGAGAAAGAGAAGTGCTGATGACTAGAACAATGCAAAACTTGCAATCGTTGGCCGTTTATTCTCTTGAACTCTTTACGTGGTCAAGCTAAACTGGCTGTGATAGTCGTCACTGTCACTGATTTGTTAGTTACACCATAGGCCAGCGTATCGTTTGGACAGCAACCATCAAAAGCAAATCTCAGATAATAAAATATTTGCTTTTCAAAAGGATTCAAATATTCTTAATTTACATACAACAACAATCATTACGGCTCATTGTGGTATCTAGCTTCTTGCCTAACTAACTAAACCGGATAGTGTTGTCAGATTAGGAGATTTCTGCCTAGATTTGAACCAATTTTGGCCTCTTTGGACAAATAGGTTGGGGCATCAAAGTTGAGGGAAGAACGTGTGAAACATTTTCTAAGATCATGAGACACATATGTACGTGTATGTATGTATGTATAACACCGTGCGACAACAAATTTTACACACAAAAAAATCGATATACTCGCGAAACTAGGGGCCAAATGATTTGTTTTTTTTAAAAGGACTTTGAAATTTCAAGGACATGTTTATTTCAAAAAATCCTATAGAGAAAGGTATTTAATTTTTTACATCTTAAAGTAATAAAGTTAGAAATACGAAATTCAAGGATGTGGTAGTCCACATATTAGTCCTTAAGATATATTTTTTTCAAAAAAAACTATTGGAAATTTCTAAGGATATTCAAGGATAAAGTTTAAAAGGACATTTTCAATACCTTTTCGTCCTTTTGCACCAAAACATTAAATTTTCTAAGATTCTAATGATTTTTCTCTTTCATTTGATACCCATATTGTTATACTACAATGCGCTCAATTTTTAAAATAATTTTTTGAAATAAACATGTCCTTGAAATTTCAAAGTCCTGTAAAACAAAATCCTGACGTCAGAGAGGAAAACTAAAAACGCAGTTCTACTACATTTGGCCCCTAGTTTCGCGAGTGTATAGACTTTTTCGTGTTTTGAAATGTTTTTGATTTTTGTCGCACGGGGTAATATTTGCATACAATATCTCACGCAATGCGGGTTAGGGGCGTTCAAACTTTCCACATATCTGTTTCTTACGAAAATCAATCAAATTGTAGGCGCCAAATATTGTTTCAAATGGCCTCAAAAGTTTTGTACGGAACCCTACGCCTTAAATGAAATTCGATGTATATATGTACATATATACTAAATATGTATATATATGGATTCTTTCAAGTCCCAGTGGAGCATAAGGACATAAATGTTAACGAAATGTGCCACGAATCGTTTTCATATGCACAAACGTAGCCGATATTCTTTGTAATCTTCCTAAAAGTCTTCCAAATCGACCTCAAGTTCGCATTCCTGCACAGAGATTCGTTTGCTGTCAGCGCGGCAGCTTGCAAACGCTGCTTTGCTTAAACGATTTCACACCGCAGGAACTCATTAGAGTCCCCATTCCAGCCGCTTATCAGCACGCCGCAGCCATAATCGGTTACAATAACGCGGCCCATAAATGTTTACTGCATTATTTTTAGTGCCATGGCACTGGTACCAATTCGTGCAAAGCGAGCTGAGAGTGGCTATGTTTATGTGTGTGTGTATGTGTGTTTGCTGCCCCACTGCACCCTCAATGACGCAGCACGTTGCGCGATGAGTTTCGCGTGCTTCCGGCGTAATTACTTTGAAACGCAACGCGCCGCCCACTGCCACAGCGACATTATTGATGCAACAAATGCTGCCAACGTCATCGCGAACGGTTGTCGGCTGCGGGGCACAGGAGAACGGACAGTTGCAGTTGCTGGCGACATGAAATTTCGTATGCAACGCGAACGCTTCATCAAGTGTGGCACAGTGGCGCGCGTCAAATACTTGCAAAAAAAATAATCATTGCCGCACAAGAGGCACTCAATTTGCGAGCTGCGCATTACACAAACACACTCAAAGACACACATACACACAAACATGGGTATAGGTAAATATGTGTAATGTTGTGGCAAGTGCGACAAAGAGACTTATTAAATTTACAGCTACAACCGCATAAAATACAAAGTATTCGCGCCCATCATCACTCAAACCTCCCCATTTCCCTCTCCCCTTCTCCCACTGCAACGCGCCAGTTGCCGTGCCAAATTTAATTCATTGCGAAAATGCGATTTTCTTGTTTATTTATGCATAGACAGGCGCTGCCACATGTCGCTGTGTGACTGTGTGCGTGTGTTTATGTGTTTATGTGTTTGTGTTGTTGCTGTCCAGAATGCGCGCAAACGATATTCACACATCAATCATACCGTACAAATATTTGCAATATTATTATTTATTTACTTGTTGTTGGTGTTATTGTTGTTGTTGTTGTTGGTGTAAGCACTACTACCACATCATCTAATAGGACCTAATATGTGCGCATTCGCATTACAACGCCATGAAAAATACATAAAACACACTTGACGCCTCCACCTGTCGGCTCGTTGTGCGTTTCGCGTAATCGCGCAATGGTAATAAAACAAACTATAGCACCGACTCAAATTAGCATATCGAAATCGGCCAACGACACGTGCCACTATCCGCACTTAATTTAGCACGTTGCCCTTCAAGGTGTTGGTGTGTTCACTTGTGTATGTGTGAGTGTGTGTGTGTGTTTGAGTATAAAATTGTTCAAACCCCAAACTACTTCTCCTTATTCATCTTCTTATGAGCGCTAAAAAGGTTATTCAAACCAGACAACTTGCAGAATGTATTTTACTACAAGCATTTTATGGATGATTTGCTGTCGGAAGTATCTGCTTCTGGTGGGTAATAATGTAAACTTAACCTATTTCCTGTCGCCACTTGGGCCAGTGTGCGTTAAGACAACTAAATATTTGTTTGTGTGTTGCCTTACAGAACACTCAGCTAATTATTTCTTTGGGTAAACAGGGGCGCCACCAACAAGTGGGGTTGTTGGTAGCAACTTGGAGAAAGTTAAGAAGAAAGAAACTTGTGCGATGAAAAATTATATACAAATTTGTTTATTTACTTTCGAGTAAATATTTGATGGTTCAATGGTACAATGGTTAAAATAGAAATAAGTGGTAATTTATGAGAGATGTAAAAGCCAATCCTTCCACCACAGTTTACATTTTCTGTTTAATTTTACGCCGTATTCAAAAACGTTTAACAACTTTAAGGCATTCTTTTCACCTCAGACACAATTCAGCACCTCCGGAGGAAAATCCTCTGAAATTTCAACTCACTGAAAGAACTGAAAACTGCATTTTATTTACTATCCATTACCAGCCTCACCGAAGAACCTTAACTGTACATCAGGAACATAGTCAGATTCATAGTTAATAGAATCCTTTTGCTTCCCCGCGCTCTAATAGCGCAATCGCTTAGTCAAAATAATATCAAAATGAGCTGCGTGTCCTCGCTTAAGTGTGCTTTCATGCAGAAGGCTGCCACTCCAAACTAACTGAACCTAACCTAACCTTACTATGCATTAGGTTCCTGGTGTTCAACCATCCGTCCGTCCTTCTGTCCACCCGTTTTGTTGTCTATTTGTCCTTGTTCCAAATTTTTTCTTTTTTTGAATCTTTTTGTTCATTTGTCTTTTGTTTCGCCATCTATCTAACCGTCTGTACTGTGGCCAGTTCGTTCTTCTGTGTGTACCTCCTTCTATCCCTCCATTCGTCTATCATTGCTTCCTTCTGTTCATTCAAAATTTCGTCCATTCATCGTTTTGTAGCATTGTCTTTTTTTCGTCCGTACCATTGACCGTCCGTATCGTTGACTACCGTTCATCTTTCTGTCCGTTTGTCTATTCGTCCTTTATATCCATCCGTCCGTCTATATTTTTGTTGCTCATTCCTTCGTCGTCTGCCTGTCCATTTTTTTATTTTGCCTCTCCATTTTACTGTCCTGCGTCCTTCCTTGCATCCGTTCTTCTGGACCTCTATTTAAGTGTCCTGTGCGCTTCTGCCCATCTATCCCCTTTTTTGCTCGTTCGTCCTTCTGCCTCTCCTTTTTATCTTACATCCTTCTGCCTGTTCATCTTTTCATCATCAGTCCTTTCTTCTGCGCGTTTCTCCTTTTGCCTCTCTATTTTACTATCCTGTGTCTTTCTGTGCGTCCGTCCTTATGAACCTCTGTTTTACTGTCCTACATCCTTTGGTCCGTCCAGTCTTCTGGTCATTCGCCGAAAATACACCAAAAAACGGTCGGACAGTAATTTTTCTGTAAGTTCATGTTTTTCCCCCTCAATTTTTCTATCCTTCATCCTTCTTTCTATCTATTGTTCTATTCTGTCGTCCTGTACGTAAATTTTTCTATTCGTCCGTCCTTCTACCCGTCCGTCCCTCTGTCGTTCATAATAATAAATAAATATAAAAATAAAAATAAATAAATAAATACTAAATTTTTCTGTCTTGCTTTCTTCTTTCTATATGTCTTTCTATCCTTTCGTCCTGTGCGTCAATTTTTCTATGCGTCCGCCCCCTCTGTCGGTCTGTTCATCTGTTTTTCCGTTCCTTTGTCCGTCCGCAATATTGAAGATGCTTCCATCCCTCAGTCGTTTTTAATTCTGCATCCTTCTCTCCGTTTGTCCATCTTCCAGCCGGTCTATTCTTCTGTCCGTTCGTGCTTCTGTCTATCCATTTTTCTCTCTTTGCCTCCTATTACACTACTCGACAAAAAATGGGTTAATCGCGTCCACCTTAAAACAAAAGTGTTTTCTAGACTAAGTTTGAGCCGCTGAACACGAAACTGAAAATCAAAACATTTTTTTAAGAAGCGTTTTCGAAAAATCGTCGAAAAACCATTTTTTCCCCTGTTGTTTCAGTTATGAGCACATATCTCGTAAACGAATCATCCGACTAACATATCCGTCCGTTCGTCAGAAGATAATACCTTAGCTTTTCCAGCAATATACAAATTGTTCAAATCAGATACGATTTGGGAAAGTTAGTGATGGTGAAAGTTGTAAAAATGTGAATTTTTCGACCATTTTCAAAAATCATAAATTTTCGAATGTTTTTTTTTTATAGATAAAATAAATTATCTCTGGTTTTAAAATCTAAGATGAATTATATATTATTTGAGCAAATATTAAGTCTAACATTAATAGAATTGAAAGAAAAATTACAAAATTATGATGATGCAGTGAGTCAAAACACCAACTTTACATTTATTACGTGCGAAAAAATTTTTTTGTTTTGCCGAGACTCATCCAAATGTTGATATAGACGTGAAACTAGAGGTCATTTAAAGTAACCGGGCATAGTCAGTTTTTCATTTTCTGACCCAAAGTCGTTCTTAAAAGACTTTAAAATTTTAAGGACATACACATTTCAAATATTTTTTTAAATAATTGCGATTGTGCAATAATAAAGATATGAGTATTAAATAAAAGAGGAAAATTGTCTCATTTTAACTTAATTCTCTATTTTGAACTCTCAGAACTTTGAAATAAAAAGTGTGCACACCAAAATCTGGACACTTGTTTTCTGATATAAAAATAAAACGAAGTAATCTTGAATTTCTTAACGATTTATTTCTACTCTTCGGTCTTTAAGGTATAATAAAGTCCAGATTTATTTCTAATTTTTTTCTCCGTATGCCACCAACCGCACTTTTCGGAGGACTGAGATCCAAAACATGTACATGTATGTTTTCCTTACCTGACATATTTTGGTCCTGAAAGTTCAAAATAGAATATTTAGTTAAAACAGCGAACATATGAATTATATATACTTTGATTTTGGTTTTATAAAAACCGAAATGTATAAAACATTTTGTCTATTTGAATCAATGTTGTCATATGCTCCATTCGAAAGAGCCACAACTACCTATCTACCCACCATATGAGAAAATTTTACGAAATTAAATAAAAAATATATTTTACATATTAAAAACGAATCCTTTACCCTTAAATTTAAATTTAAAAACTCTTCTCAAGGACAAATCACAAATGATATCAATGCTAATAGATCAGCAACAAAACCCACTATTAAAGACAGGAAATAGTTCATAACTAAGTAGCAAAATATTATCCATGAAACCAAATATTTGTTCAAATTACATTTACATGGAACATTTTCAATCCTACCCACCGCCTCGACATTTCCACAGCTTTTGCAGAAGTTGTTTGCACTGTATTTCTAAAACGTTTTATGCTCCCAGTTTCTACACAAAGTTACACACACACACATACACAACAGATACAAACAAGTCACTATTTCATTCTAACGACGCAAAGTTAAAGCATTTGCAATTCGCTTGAACGTGCATAAGCGTTGCTTATGTGCCAAGTGCCCTAAAATGAAACTTAGCCCTGCTCCTGCTCGTACATACAAATGCAACCAGTACTCGACCAGCCAACTAACGCATATTTCTCTTCATTTGTATTTTGTGCACATTTGCAGGAACTCGTCGAATCGCAAATATCGACGGCACATCAACGAGAACGCCCTGGGCATCATACGCAGCACGCTGAACAGCGGCGGCTTCGGTCCGCAGCCGCCGAACCTCAACAACGAGCTCGGCATACCACCGAACGCGGGCCCCATGAGTCAGCTGGCCGCCGGCTACGGTCGGCCACTATCGCATCCGGGCGGCGGCAGCGGCGTGGCGGCGGCCGCCGCAGCCGTCACGGCCGCGCAGCAGGAGAAGGGCATGTTCTCCATCAGCCAGCTGAATATCGAGCTGACCGAGCAGCACATCGGCAACAATGGCCGCATGGAAATCACGTGCCTGTCGACCATACCGAACGCGGTGGCGCAGGGCGAGCAGTACGCCGACTACAAGACATACTCGGTGAAAGGTGGGTGCACTCGTGGTTGACGCTCGCTGTTTTCATTGATCTGCGGCAGCTCCGACGTTCCTTCATACTTGTTATCGAGCGTCATAATGGAGGTGCGAAGGTTCATGCCGCGCCGCTGGGCTGTTGAGTTTGCATTAACTAAATGGCAATTTCAGCGCCCATCTGGCAATGGCAACGATGGCGACGGCAAGTGTGCCGTCGGATTTATGTTCGGTACTATGCTCGAGGTGTGTCCCTAACGACGTCGATGGCTGTGTGTCTGTCTGTTTGGGCGCTTTGTTATGCCTGTTGGGCGTGCGTTTGATTGCACTTTCGATTCGGCTGCCTGAGTTATGTGGCTAATTATGGTTGCGGTGCGCAAATATGCCGCGCCGCCGAGTCCTTTCGCACAGCACAGGACAGCGCTTGCAATAAGCAAATTTGAATATTGTGCCTCATATCTTACATAGCGACCAGTTAAACCACGCGTTGAACGTCTGCAGCTACTTATTACAATTTTATCATAGAAATGCTCACAAATTTACGACAACGTAACGAACGCGAAAATCGAAAGTGATTTATGGTTTTTGCAAGAAATAAACAATCTAGCATACGATTTTATTTAGAACTTGAAAGAGGTTTCTAGGACAAGTTTGAATAATTTTGTGAGCTGCCAATAAAACAATTTTTAATTGCATCACTTTGACTAAAAAAGCAATTAGTGTGCGACCGAATATTCGGTTTCGGCCCAAGTAAGTGTTTCAGTTTCGGCCAAAAAATTCCCAAACGGCTGAAACCGTACCTAAACTTTGTAGAATATTTTTTACATTTTGTTGTGTAGCGAGGTAACAGGTATTTAGTGCAGCCGAGCAGATATATGTTATAGTGAAAGGATAAGAAGGAAAATTTAGATGCCACCAATACAAATAAACTTCTTTTTTTAGAATATAATATTACATTTTTTATGTTTATTTTGATTTTTTGATTTGATTGATTTTTTTGTGTTTATATTTTAAAAAAATTAATGAATTGTTTTTATTAATAAGCAGGGAAAGGATTTTGTGAAAATTGCCTTTTTTGTGTGCTGCTAAATAGAGCTTTTCTGATTGAAAATGAGCACGAATTAGGTCTTCCTGATTCGAAATATACCACTTTTATTTTGCCTCTTTTTGCCTTAAAAAGGCAGTTTGCCTTTTTCACCCATAAATGCCTTTTTTTAGTGCCTATTTTACCTATAAATGCCACAAAATGCCTTTTTCAAGATTTGTCGAGCGCCTTTTTATTTTTCTTTCGTTTTTAATATTTTCCCAATTTTGTTTCGCAAAAATACCTTGAAACTAAAAAAAAATTAAGTGGCAACATTGCAATTTCGTTAACTTATCGATGTTTTTACATTGATTTGATCATTCCTAAGCCGTTATTTTTTGTTGTACAGTAGAAAATTTAAAGAAAAAAACATGCCAAAATCAAAAAGTTCGGTTAGCGCAAAAATTGTATTTATTTTTTTGTGATACAAGTACGGCTTTTATGCTTTTATATGAGAAGTAAAAATATGAATTTAAAATATGTGCCTACAATTCAATTAAAATATCTTAGTTTTCGTTTTTAAACTATCTTTGAAAACCTTGTTGTTCCTTTTCTTTTACAAAAAATTATGTATATATATTGTATGTTGCATACGTCAGATGAATTAAAATTATTAAAAAAGACATACCGTTTCCCCTTTTTTTTAGATTTTCCAGTATTTTTTTCTTACTTTGAAATGCCTGTTGTTGCCTTTCTAACAGTTTTTAATGTACTATTTTGCCTTTTTATGCAGTTTTTAGTGCCTTTTTCTGCCTTTTTGGCAGTTTTTAGTGCCTTTCCGTGCTTTTTTTGCTATTTCATTTTGCCTTTTTTATAGGTTTTTAGGTCCTCAAAATCCTTTCCCTGTTAATAAGTATTTATTTATTTATGTTATGTTTGTTTGTTTGTTCTTTATTTACTTAAAGTAAAATTCGTTTGTTGAAAAATGGTGGTTTTGGTGCTTGATGTGGTGATTTTTATTTTAACTAGAAAATTTCGGTTTCGGCCGAATATTAAAAAAAACCCGAAATTCGGTTTCGGTTTTGGCCCAAAAAAGTGGTTTCGGTCGGACACTAAAAGCAATAAAGTCTTTTAAACAGCCAACAAAGTAACGTGAAAACCTTAAGAAAAAAATAAAATCATTCAATTTTTATTAAATTCTTTCTTGCAACTCGACACACGAAATTAAATGTCCACAGATAAAATCCATTTTAGCAATAAACATAAACAGGTTTGAATTATTAAACGAAAAAACTAATAAAAAATATATGTTATGCTGTTATGATGAAATCCCGCACATCTCATTCAGCCAACTCAAGTCAACACTCCGCAGTCGAGTCGCAGTCGACCAGCCGTCAGGTCGGTGATATTTCACAACGTAAAATTTGGTCATCTTTTATGAACGATTTTCCCAGCGCCACTAAAAAATCTCCATGCGCCAAAATGCCACGAAAACCAGCGCATTGGGAGAAGCGAGCGACAGAGTCATTTTCTCAGCTCAACGAAAACGCAATTCTTGTGGCCAGCCAGCGCAGCCCCCCGCACCACTTTCGGCTTAGTGTCTATGTAAATGTAAAGCAATTTATTTCTGAGAACATCGCTGACACGGCAAACACGTCCGAACATGCGGCAACCAGCGACAAGTGGTGGCTGGGGTTTTAAAGCGCTCGGTGCGAAAATATTTGCCTCGCGCCTGTGCTGCACACGGCCTACGTTGCGTATACGCAACAACTAATTTTTCGCGCGCACGCGTTCGCCTGCTCGGACATTTAAAGGAAGTCATTAGGCTGCAGTTTAAACACGCGCGAGTGTGTGTTTTCCGGGAGACGCCTCTAAATTAACGCAAATTGTGAGAAATAATTTGCGCCGTTGTTGTTGTGCCAGTGACTAACGACTGGCGCTGCGGTGCGTTGTTGCTGTTTGCAAAGGCCGTAAATACAACAACGCAACGCCTGAGTGTGTGTGTGTATCTGTGTGAGTGAGTGCATGTGTGTGTGTGTTTGTATTGTGGCGACAATATTTATTGTTATGGCAGAATGAGTGCACAGCCATTCGACAGTCTTCGAGCCGTGCGTTGCCTGCAACAAATGCGTAGAAAATTAATTTTCGTTAACAGTGAAATGCTGTCGACATTAAACGATTCCCTGTTTGCTGTTTGTTGTGCCCGAAGTTTTCATTCGCAACTCATAAATAATTGATTGTGGGTCTGTGTCAATGCCGACTGAAAGGTATTTAAAGCTTTGCTGGCGACTCGGGTAGACCCAAGAAAGCAAGAAAGTTTTCGGCGCTGCATTTAATCCCGCCAAAAGCAAACGAGTGAAACAAATCAAACACGCCAAATCCTTAGGTGCCAGCAAAGACATTGGATTTCGGTTTGTGCGACAGTGCAACTGACCCTTTGGCACAAAGCTCGCTGGGCTTACGAGCAATTCGAGACCCATTCCGCAGCTGCCTAAGCTGTGTTTATTTTGTTGACATTTTGGTTCGGTTTTGTTTTGTCTTGTTGCGGGTTACACAAACGCTACACGCCTAAAAGTAGTAGCAAATGTCGCTATGTGTATGTGTGAGTGTTTTTGTGCCAGAAACCACCGCAAGCTGACAAAGTTAACACAAACTTTTCGCTCCCGGGAATATGCCGTCTGAATAACTTATTCAAATGGATTGTGATATGGATTTGTGCTAATTTGGCTTTTGCACTTTTATGATTGTTGTTTTTTTATTGTTTTTGTTTTTGTTTTTTTAATTCCAAGAAAGTCGTCTAATTTCTGACATAAGTTGGGTTGGATTACACTGAGCTGTACACAACTGCTGTGCACACTGTAGTTTCACTTAGAGACCTAACAGGCAGAGAAAGTGAGAGTTATATTGCACTAAGAGTATCCATAAGTCTTCTACCTGAGTCAAAATGAAAATCAATTCAAGTTCTTGAAAAACTTGGTAGATCTGAAGCTTAGTAGATTTGGACAGCCCCTTCAACTCAATAAACCACTTCAACTTGAAAGTTAATGCAACTTCTCTTTCTAAGACAAGAAAGATAAGACCTGAACCATTTTAGATCTGAAACTAAGTAAATCTGAAATTTAGCAGTTTTGAAGCTTAGTCGAGTTACTTCCTTACTTAACTGGCCATAACAACCCGCTATCGGGTTACGGCCTGCCGCATAACTTCTCTCCAGGCGCCTCTGCTTTGCGCGCGCCTTCTCCAGTTGGTCACACCAAGTGATGACAGGGCCTCTTCAACTTGGTCCTTCCACCGGAGACACGGCCTCCCTCTTCGCCGTCGACCTCCAACCATCGCATCGAACACCTTTTTCGCCGGAGCTTCGTCGTCCATACGGCAGACATGACGGATCCAGCTTAGTCGATTTAACGCTTAGAAAATCTCGAAGGTCTTATAGGCCCATTGCAAGTATCTTTATAGTAGACTCAGGTCTGAGTCTCGTATCTGAGTCAATTGGAAAACCAGTTTCACTTCTTCATGAAGCTTAGTAGACCTGAAGCCTGGATCTGAAAGTTAGTATATCTCTTAGCCCTTTTAGACCAACTGTCCCTCATATCAGAGTATTCCTTAGTCAACTCGAAAGTCAATTCCACTTCTTTATGAAACATAGTAGACCTTAAACTTAGTAGACCTGAAACTAAGTAGATCTGAAACTTGGTCGATCTGAAGCTTAGTATATTTCTTAGTCCTTTTAATCCAACTGTCAGTCCCTCATATTGGACTCAGAGTATTCATAAGTCAACTCGAAAGCCAATTTAACTTCTTTATGAAAAATAGTATAAGTAGATCTGAAACTTGGTAGATTTGAAACTTGGTTGATCTGAAGCTTAGTAGATCTCGAACGTCTAATTTATCAGGGTCGTACCCGAAGCAGTTTAAAATCCAATTCGTTTTCCTCATGAAGCTTAGTTCATCTGAATTTTAGTAGATCTGAAGCTTAGTTAAACTGAATCTTAGTAGATCTGAAGCTTAGTTGATCTGAATGTTGGTAAATCTCCAACTTCCTTTAGGACTCGTAAGTCTATTCAACTTCTTTATGAAACTTAGTAGAACAGAAACTTGGTAGATCTGAAGCTTAGTAGATCTCGAAGGTCTACCAGTATCATACCTGAACCAGTTTAAAATCCAATTCGTTTTCTTCATGAAGCTTAGTTAATCTGAATCTTAGTAGATCTGAAGCTTAGTTGATCTGAATGTTGGTAAATCTCCAACTTCTTCTAGGACTCGAAAGTCAATTCAACTTCTTTATGAGACTTAGTAGATCAGAAACTTTGTGGATCTAAAGCTTAGTAGATCTCGAACGTCTACCAGTGTCGTACCTGAACCAATTTAAAATCCAATTTGTTTTCTTTATGAAGCTTAGTTGATCTGAATCTTAGTCAATCTAAAGCTTAGTTAAACTGAATCTTAGTAGATCTGAAGCTTGGTAGATCTCCAAGTTCCTTTAGAAACTTCTTTTAGGACTCGAAAGTCAATTTAACTTCTTTATGAAACTTAGTAGATCAGAAACTTGGTGGATCTAAAGCTTAGTAGATCTCGAACGTCTACCAGTGTCGTACCTGAACTAGTTTAAAATCCAATTTGTTTTCTTCATGAATCTTAGTTGATCTGAATCTTAGTAGATCTGAAGCTTAATTGATCTGAATCTTAGTAGATCTGAAGTTTAGTTGATCTGAATGTTGGTAAATCTCCAAGTTCTTTTAGGACTCGAAAGTCTATTCAACTTCTTTATGAAACTTAGTAGATCAGAAACTTGGTAGATCTGAAGCTTAGTAGATCTCGAATGTCTGCCAGTGTCGTACCTGAACCAGTTTAAAATCCAATTTGTTTTCTTCATGAAGCTTAGTTGATCTGAATCTTAGTCGATCCAAAGCTTAGTTAAACTGAATCTTAGTAGATCTGAAGCTTAATTGATCTGAATGTTGGTAGATTTCCAAGTTCCTTTACAAACATCTCAACTTATTTATGAAACATAGTAGACCTAAAACTTAGTAAACCTGAAACTTAGTACATCTGAAACTCAGTATCTCTTGAAGGCCCATCCGACACATTGTGCGTCTCTTCATACTTGACAAGGAATATTTGTCTCGAACCTAAGTTAATTCGCCCTCTTTCTGAATTTTAGCAGATTGGAAGCTTAGTAGTTTGCCTTGACTACTTTTTTGTGAGTCTCTTCATATCTGACAACTTAGTATCTAAAAATCTCGTATCTAAGTCAGTTCAAAAACCAATTCAACTTTTTACTGAAGCTTCTTCGCTATTTCAGTTAAAGGTCTATTATGGCCATTGTGAGTGCTTTCATGCCCAACTCTTTCAACTCTTTCATAAAGCTTAGCAGATCGCATAGCTCGACTTTTACACTTTCATGATCCCAAAACGAGTAGTAGGCGTTGCTAAAAAGCTTAATTCTCAAAGGGTTAATTATTATTTACATACACACATACAACAAAGCTTGTTAATCTTTCATCCAACAAGCACAATTAGCTGAGCACATTAGAATCGTCGGAGCTCATTACATTACTTGGCTAACCTTCAGTATCAACCATACCTACTGACAAAAAGTTAAATTTGTATGTTCATACATACATATGTACACTCATACATACATGTGCACAGATAGATATGTATGAATTATATATAAAATGTGAAATAAATAATTAAGCAGTCGGCCATAACGCAGGCGAGGCAACAAGACGAAGGTCGAGTGCACTGCTCCTCCGTCAGTTTGACCTTTTAAACTTTCGCGCATTGCTCGTATCTTCGAACGAACGCTCGCTCGGCACAACGTTGCGCTTTAATGGAATTCCCGAAATAATTGATTACTTTGAATTTCCCAGGCCGAAAATTAAATACCTACGCCTCACATGCTGCCTTCGATGGCATTTTTCTTGCAATAGCAACTTTTCTGTTGCTTTATTTTCAGCCAAGCCAACATTAACGTTGTTGTTATTGACATATCTCGTGCGCTGTTTCGCGTCCGTCGAAGCGTCAGCGTTGTGCCCAATTAATTTCATCAATTTACCTTCTCACATCCAATGTCAATCGAATGCTTTTCAACCCATTGCAGCACAGCTCAGAGTCGAAGACATATTAAACGTTGTTTTCCTCTGCTTTCTCTTCTCTTTTTCCTTTTTCTTTTTTTGATTATTCCTTGCAGTGGAGATCGAGCGACGGGAAGCGTCGTCCACATCCACAGCGGCCCCGAGCATAGGCATGGCAGCGCTGGGCAACGGCAGCGGCGCACTGTCCACGGCCAGTGGCCGCGCGACCGGTGGCCGAGTGCAGTGCGCAGTGTGGAGCGCGGCGACGGCGTCGCTGCTGCATGTGCTGCTGCTGCTGCTGTTGCGGCGAACGCTGGGCGGAGGAGAGAGCGGCTATTGAGCGGTTGCCACTGAGCGCCCACCGAGCCGACACAACGGTAACAACTGAAACCTGGCTACGTAGCTGAAACTGCACAACTCAACTCAACTCAACCAACCAACCAACCAACCAGCAACCAAACTGACATGTACCTTTAGCAAAAATCTCGCGAAAGCAACTGAAAACTGTAAAAAGCGCAATGCACTACGGCAGCCAGCAGCCCAGTGCGCAGAGCGGAGAGCGAAGAGCGGCAGAGCAAACAATAATGTAATGACTGCATGTAAAAAACAAAAACAAAACAAACCGTAGCGTAGTAGAGAAAACGGCGAGCAAGCGAAGAGAAACCTAAACTGAACTGCACCAACGGAGAACAAAACAAAATACAACAAAACAATATTTGGGGGGGGAGGGTAAAATAACTGAAAAGTAAAACAACAAAATAATAGAAAAAAATTTGAAAAAAAAATTGTGAAATTTAAAGAGAAAGCAAGCAAAGCAGGACCGGAATTTAATTGCACAAATGAATAAAATTGAAATGATGGCAAAATTGAAGAACGGAAACACAACAACAACAACACAATTCGTAATGTGAACAACACATTTGGAGCAGCTTTGCTTTATTCTTGCATTGAAGTGAAAATAAAACAATAATTTTCCTTTTTTATAACAAACAACAACAACAAACAAACTTTAAATTAGTTACGATAAACTGAGTAAAAAAAAATTCAAAATGCAAAATTTCAACAAAAACAACAAAAAAACCAGAGAATTGCATTACACAGTTGCAAACAAATATTTGTAGACTATATGTAAATACGGCCGGAGATGAGCAGGCAATGATAATAAAGTTAATTACATTAAGAAGAACAAGAACCAGCAGCTAGCATGGCACTGAAAGCTATACAAACACGTTGGCGGCGTTCACAAACGGCAGCAACTGTGCTGGACGAAGAGCAAAATTGAAGAAGTGAACACAAATCAGCTGATTTTTGTTTACTTTTGGCACAGCCAGAAGTAAACAGACTGCGACTCACAAGAATTTTTTCCCCCAAAAGAAAACATTTATTGCTATTGCTGAAAATTTGCTCTCTTTAAATAGTTGCCACAGTTCATGAATACCGCCAATCTGTATTGTATCTCTATGAACGCAAAATATGCAGCAGACAGAAGCTGCTTTCAACCAGCGCCGCAGTTAATTATTAGGATTAGAAATATTTTTGGTATTTTGCAGTGTTGCGCAACGGCGGCAACGCAGCGCATCGGCTGCATTTGTAAAGTAAAATTGTACAATGAACGCAATTTTATTTTTGTAGTGTGTTTAGGGGGCAATGCAGCGATTGCAATGATTGTAAATGTGTGTGTATGTAACCCAACCGATATTTGTGTATTTGTAGTTATATGGAGGACATTCGAAATTGTAAAGAGCCATTCGGAGTTCAGCCACCCCCAACCCAATTTGTCGCCCCCCTCCCCCGGAAAGTGCATAAAAGTACGATTTTAGTTTGGTCAGTTCATCGAAGCTGAATGCAGAACTATTTGTGACCTGCAGTCAAACCAGGATGCCATGGAAACGCAGAGTGTAGACACTGAACATTGGTAATCATGTAGAAATCCAATTTTGTCGAATATGGAAATTTTGGAATTTTGAATATGGAATACAAATTTTTATTCGAGTGTGGATTTAAACAATTACGTTGTGGGCATTTTGATAGTTTTCAAGTGGTACAAAGGCTTGAAAGTTCAAAGAAGGACAGACATTTTTCATAGTCACAGCCAGATTCAACATTGGAACATTTATGCTGTGGGCATTTTGATAGTTTTCTATTGATACAAAGGCTTGAAAGTTCAAAGAAGGACAGACATTTTTCATAGTCACAGCCAGATTAGACATTGGAACATTTACGTTGTGGGCATTTTGGCAGTTTTTTAGTGACTCAAAGACTTGAAAGTTCAAAGAAGGACAGACATTTTTCATAGTCACAGCCAGATTCAACATTGGAACATTTACGTTGTGGGCATTTTGGTAGTGTTTTAGTGACTCAAAGACTTAGAAGTTCAAACAATTGGTGAAATTTTTAAAAGTGACAGATGACAGATTTGAGTTTTGAGCTCCAGAACTTAAGTTGCAGCCCTAAAGCGTTTGCACTGAATGATAAGAAATCGTAGCAACTGACTGAACTTAGGAGATCGTACAATCTACGCAATTAAGATTGGCTTTTAAAAAAGTAAAAAAATGTCTCAAATGACTTTATAGAAAAAACGAGTTTTGCTCTGCCGATAATGTTTAGACTGGACACACCAAAATTTTGCAGCTGAATCATGAGCGTCGAATCATACAACAGAAAACCTAAAATAGAGGTATTAGAAAGTACTTAAATGTCATTTATGACTAATGAGTCTTGACACATTCTCAAAAGGACCTCTAAACATAAACCCAAATGAATTCACAGCGCCTTTGAATTGGTCGTGAAAGAATTAAACTTAAAATTCTGGATTACGAAACTATAAACCATGAATCAAAATTTCAACTTCATGAATCATGAACTAACTTTCAAATAATGCTTTGAAAATCATACAATATGGATTCAAAAATTTGAATCAGCAACTGTAGAACATGAATCAAACATAAACAAAATGATTCATAAACATGAATGAATAAATGTTTAACATGAATTTTTGTATTTGAAAAATGAAAATTTTTAATTAAACTAAATTGGTGACTCACAAATCAATTATGAATAATAAAATAAAAATTACTTGCAATTCTGATTCACATATCATTAAAAAACTAATAATAATTTAATAATGACTAATTGAATAAAATTCAATAAAAATTATAGTTCACAAATCTATTATGAGACTTAAATAATGACTAAATGAATAACAGTTAATAAAATGTATTATTTACAAATCATTGGTAATTGTTTACATAATTCATAAATCGATAATATGTAAAATTTAAATGATGATTAATTGAATAAAATTAAACTAAATTCATGACTTAAATCATTAATAGAATTCATTAACAGAACTTAAACTATGACTAATTGAATTGAATTAAATAAATTTGATGATTCAAAAATTATTAATTAAAACAACTGATGATTAATTGAATAAAACTAAACTAAATTCATAATTAACAAATTAAATAAATAACAAATAACATTAATAAAACTTAAATAATGACTAATTGAATTCAATGGAATTCAATTTATGATTCATAAATCAGTAATAAAACTTAAATAATAACTAATTGAATCAAGTTTCCTTCAATTTACGATTCATAAATCAATAATAAACAAATGATGAATAATGCCTAAAAATCTATTCAACGTGACAGTTTTTTTAATGAAGCTATAAACTATAGTAAACCTCAAACCCCAAAAGATTAGTCAAGGGTTAAAAATCATTAAAATTGTTATTAAATTTAGCGATGATTAATGCAAACGATGGGCAAATCTTCTACTCTGGTATAACTTCAATTGATTAAAGTAACCAACTCCCAAGTGAAGTAAGGACAAAAAAATTAAATTTTGAAACACTAGGAAGTGAAATATAGTTTTATACATCAGCATAAATTTTAAAACACTAAAAAGAGAAACAAAGTTTTATACATAAAGTTATGAAAAATTCCATAGTTTTAAAGGATATGAATTAAGTAAAGTGAAATTATTCATTTTGAAGTAATAAAAGCAGAATTGCAGTAATTACAGCAGAAACTTTAATTCATTATTTACTTGAATCGTAGGTGATTCATAGATCATAGATGATTTACGATTCAAATGAATCATAGATAATTCACGATTCATATGAATCATAGATGATTCATGATTCATATGAATCATAGATGATTCATGATTCATATGAATTATAGATGATTTACGATTCAAATGAATCATAGATAATTCACGATTCATATGAATCATAGATGATTCATGATTCATATGAATCATAGATGATTCATGATTCATATGAATCATAAACATAAAACTAAGGAATTGTGAGTTATAATCCAACAAATATAACTTATGACATACTAAACTGAATTTATAAATGATGAGTAGAAAATAATGAATGATTTGAAATTATGAATTATGTGTAGCAAATTAAAAATTATGAATTAAAAAATAAAAAATTACAAAATCATTGAACTTTCTCATTTGAAACACATAAAACATAAATTCCAAATGATGCAATATTATACAAAATTATGAATCAACAACAAATACTTATAAATAATAAATCAAAAAATATAAATCATACATAACAAATAATAAGGAATCATTAGTTTATTAAACTTGAACTTTTTAATTTGAAACACATAACACATATGAACTCAAAACAATGCAATATACAATGCAAAACTATGAATCAAGAACAAATATTTATGAATTATAAATCAATAAATGTGAATCATACATAACAAATTCAACATCCTGAGTTGCATGTTGCGAATGAAACTTTATTGTTTAAGTCTCATGAATTGATAATAATGAATCATGATGTTGAAATATTGAATCGAAATAAGTGTTTCTAACAATTTTCATCCACTTTATGTGGGTAGCAATAGAAGTAGACGAGTATTTAAGCAGCCTGAACTAGGAATCGAACCTAGGGCCTCAGGCTTAAAAAGCTTAAAACCCCTTGCTAAGTCTGCCCACTTCTTTAAGCAATGCTCCCAGCTTTTTAGTGCTGTCAAATAGAGCTTTGGAAATGTTTAGTCGAACAGGTTTTTGGTCCAACGTGTGCAAAAACGAGTCTCATGCCTAAATCTTGATTCAATATGTAACAAACACGTTCTTTGGAAATATTCAAGGCCTCTGCAATATCTCTCAGTTGAACTTGAACGATGTTATTGTCAATGGTTGCAGTTTTTGGCACCCTCAAACGTTGATCTTCTCCCGAGTTGGTGCGGGCACACTTCAATTGAGCTGCCTAAAATTTCATAGTGGTGTTTAAATGATGGTGCAGAGTCTTTGTATTTAGCGTTCACAAACATTTAATGACTGCTCTTTATACTAGATTCTTCCCATTTCTAGAAGAACACTCACAATGCCCAACTCAAACCATTGTCCAGAGCTGCAACAAAATTGCTAAAATTTTTGTGAGTACCTTCCAAGACAGGCACAAACAGATAACCCATGTTTTCTTTAGACGAGTGCTGTCATCTTCTTCTGTCATCTTCTTCGAGTTCGAAAAGTTTTCAGAGCACCAACGAATTTGCAGCATAAAAACCAAACGGCAGAACTAGCAGCAGATTTCAGACGTTATTTATCATTCAAAAGCGATTAACTTTAAATAGAATGGCAGGAAAAATTTTTCTATATAATCACATATTAAGGGTTATGAGTACGGTAAGAAAATTTAAAAGGAACAGAACATCCAAGAGAGCAGAAGTCGCAGAGCAGAAGTCGCAGAAGACTGAACACCGTTAACATCACTTGGGAGAGTACGAAAACAAAAGCTCTCAATCGGGTCAGATGGAAAAGCCTTGTTGAGGTCCTAAGACCCCAAGAAAAGTGAATGAGTAGAAAAAACATATTAAGGATAAATGGTTTCAAAATTGTAACTAAGAACGTCATTTGGAACTGCAACTGAAACTAATGAAAATATTTTCTGGTTTGTCATAGCAAACATTAACCAATTTGGTCTCAACGAAATAGCAATTTTCAGTACCAAATAAACTTTATTCCAACACCTCAAAAGCCATACGAAAATGCTACTTCTACCAACTCCATGGAAAAATTAATGCTACTGAACCCCAACTTGAGTCAGTTGAACTCCTAAATTGCTATATTCAGAATTTGGTTCAACTTATTTGACACGTGAGTGGCACAATTGATGGAACGAATTTAATTATTTAATATTATTTTCCATTTTTATTTTCTTAAATTCCCCAAATTCACATTGAATAACTCCTCCAAATGCTCCAAATACTTTTTCAAATACCAAATTCTACTTGCAATGAAGTAGTAAAGTATTTTGCATATTTTTCGATGTGTGTGTTAATCTAAACGAAAATAAAAAAACAAAAATACTAAACCTATTTACAAATACCAAACCAAAAACACAAACACAAAAACAACAACAAAAACTTGTACTTTGTAACAGCAAAAAAAAACTATACATACATACATACATATAGTATAATATATATTATAAATAATCGACTACATTTAAGCCCATTGTGCGTGTGTCAATAGCGTGTAGTACGTTTACTTGAAGCGCTCAGCCACATTTGTAAACAACAAAAACAACAAGAAACAAACAACTATAGTGTGAATTAAAACCCCAAAACCAAGAAGCTTAAGAATACAATCAGTGTTGAGAACAATGAACAATTATTAGTGAAAAGTCTTAAAGTCTCTTAACACAATGAAAACAAAAAACATACATACGATTGAGATTTTTAGCAAATGCGCCCTGAAACTATCCCCGGAAACTACCAGCCAAGGCAAATAGAAATAGGAAATATCATAAATTGTCAAATTGACAAACAAAAATTTTGTATATATATTGACAAAATGGCAAAATATTCAAACTAAATATAGTTAATTTTTAATTGAATGACATCTGATTAGTTAATTAGGTAATTTAGGTAATTTTTCTAAATGATAAATTATTCAAGTTAAATGATAATTTGGCAATTTTTATAAAAGACAACATGTTTTAGCTAAATAAAATTAGTTTCTTTAATTCAAAATTATTTTTTTTTAATTCTTACTAATGATTAAATAATTAAGCTTGACACACTGAAATAATTTATTTATTTTTTGATTCAAACCTAATCCAATTTCATAATTTTATAAAAGACAAAAATATTTCAGCTAATTACGAAACACATTTTTAATTATCAAATTTTTAATTAACCCTTTCCGGAAATTTGGTCGATATATCGTACAATTAAAATAACATTTTTCTAGGAAATTTCATTTGACAGCGAGCGCACATTTCATGAAACGGTTTTTTCATGTTTGTTAAGTAGGCTATGCTTTATCATTCTGTTTAGAAAAATAAATCATAGTGGTGGTGGTTACACAGTATTTGTTTGTTTTGTAAAACGTTCTTTGCAAGAAGTTGAGCAAGCAACAAGCGACGAAGCTTCTGCAGGGAAAATTTCAGGTTTGTAATAATTTTCAGTAACAAAAAACATAAACATTTAAAAGTTTAAACATCAATTGATTTATAAAAGTTAATAAATTTAACATTTTTTTAGTTTAAACATTTTTCCCGAGTCTTTAAAAAAATTGTACGATATATCGTACAATGGCACTTAAATCAAATGTACGATATATCGTACAAATTTGAATTTGTACGATATATCGTACAAATGGAAAGCAAAGGTTGCAAGTTATGTTTGCATTTTTTTTAAGTTATAGGTTTGGTAACAGATTTTTTGCTTTTGTGTGCCTGCCACGCCCATCTGTGAACCACGCGGGTAATAAAATTCGACTATTCGGCAATTTTCGATTAAAAATAAGAATTACTAGACGATTTTGTGTTTTACTGGGCAGACACGGGTTGTGTAAGGTTAGACATGCGTACCTGCCACTCCCACTACTATAAGAGGAATCGGCTATAGTCAGTGCGTTTCTGTAAAACTGTATGCATTTTAATTTATTCTGTGTTTTATTGAGAGGAAAAAGGCTTTGCAACAACAACAATGGTTTTATAAGGCCGAATAAATGTGAATCAATTGTTTATATATAAAATTTATGTAACTTTCGATCAAAATGAAATCACATTTTGATTTTTATTGTTATAATTTATGTTTTCTATCAACAAAATCAATAAATTGTTCATAAAACTTAAAAAACCGAAACCAAAAATTCGTGAATTTTTATTGATTTGCGGACCTTTGTACGATATATCGACCAAATTTGATGAAGCTGTAATTCTTAACTAAAATTATTTTTTGGAAATTTTTTTGTATTTTATTGCTAAAATGTTCAATGGGAGTCAATATTTTGAAGGAAAAATTTTTATCTCAAGAAATGTGGAAATTGACCGGAAAGGGTTAAGAACTTTTTAATTAACAACTTTCTTAATTACGAGTACTACAAATAACTAAATATTATATTTAGGTTAGGTTAAGTTTAAATGTCTTAAAGATACAAATTCTGCACATGGGCCAAGAGAGAGGCTGGGCTGTTGTGATGCCATATGTAAATTTTGTCCCAAATTCAATAACTATTTCAAGGTCTTTAAGCCTTTCCCTATGACTTTTACAGGCCATTTGCATAAACTTTATTTTCAAATTTTTTTGTAGACCCTTTTTGGTTGAGTTTGCAATACAAATCACAAGATTAAGGGTCAACTAACACCAGTGTCCTTGCAGTGGCAAAAGAGTTAACAGCTGTGTAGTTGCAGTTGTCCCAATCAGTGGCGTGCACGGGGGGTTTAGGGTTCAAACCCCCCCAAACACAAAAATTGCTGGTACACAATATTTTAAATTTTTTTAATTTTAAATTTTTAATGGTTTTAAATGGTAATGTTCTCAAAATTTATACGCAAAGACAACCCCCAAATGAAATCATGTGTGCGCCACTGCATCAGTCCAAAGCTTCTAGCACAACTTTTCTGTCAGAAAAGCTAAAGACTTGCTTTCCTCTGTCAGGTATTGGGTTCGAGTTCAGAGTAGTCGACTGGATGGCGATCATTGCCGGCTGATACACACAGCAATGATTCGGGATAGAATCGAAAAGAGATTACAGTCCCCAGGTCCAGGCAAAAGATGCCACCTGCCACTCTTTCGTCGAATTTGGAGCTTGAAGCAGTCTGAAATGTATTGATTTCGCCTCATATTTGTTATGTTGTGTCGTTTGTGCCACTCCCATTTGGATGGTATGGAGACATTGTAGTTTTTTATGAAAACTATTACCGGTACTAGTCCGTGTTTGAGGGTCTTGATATGGAATCCTGAGTTCCTAGAATAAGCGAGTGACAAGAGCTGCTTATGAGTCAGGACCCAGATTCGCAAATCTTTAGTGCAACAGTGGCAGCAACCTCTCTCTTGGCTGCCAGTTCAAGACAAAGCAGGTGAAGAATCACAGTTATAGCATCGGTGGGTGTGGACCCTAAACATACATAGCTCCATATTTTCAAGTACTCTGTGCTTGACCCTTGTTGATCTCTTGATCTCTCTAAATAATTTATTTTTAATTTCAAACCCACTTTTCTGGCACTTTATAAGTATAGTAAAAGACAAAATATTTAAGCTAAATATAATAAAATTGTTTTCAATATAAAAATTAAATGATAAATGGAATATTTGGAATATTTAAAATAATAATTATTTATTATTTTATATTGATTAAAAAATATTTTACTGATTCCCATTGCCCATTCCGTAAGGCCATTGTTTTTTTTTTGTTTTTGTTTTATTTGTTTGCTTTTATTTTTTTATACAACTAGTCCTCCGTTTGGCCGCATTTCGTTCGTTTCGGCCACGTGTTGCCGTGTCGCCGCTTTCATAACTTTAGACAATGTTGACAAAATCTAGCAAATTCAATGTGTATAGCGTAATTGTAAATTTGACAATGTTGAGTGTAGTTAGGTAAATATTATACATGCATCATATATCCGATACGATAAAACTAGACCAGAGTGTTATAGATATTTACCCAATCAGCGGCCCTTGCGCTGTTTTATAGCAGTAAATATGATTGTATAATCCTTATTATATTTTAACCAGCCGAAACCCAACTAAGAAAATGAAATATTTGAAACAAAAAATAGTATTTTTCATGCTTTAAGTGTCTACGGCAAAAGTCAGTGAGTCAGTGTTGCAAAATGCTTCAACTATCCAAGTATACATTTTAATGTATGTGAAAAAAGAAAAACATTAAGAACCTCTTCAAGTAAGTAACTTTAGGTCTTTCGTAGCGTGTAAGCTTCTTTTTTGAAGATACCTTCTAAGTACTTAGTTGTATAAGCCTGCAAGAGCATTTTTCCCTCATAACGGAAAACCCAAAACCTTTCGAACCGTTTGAAGCCCTTTTTGTCCATAAAGCCAACACTGAAGCAGTGGAGAGCAAATCAACTAAGCAAACCACCACAAAAACCCAAAACAAAACAAAAAGGAAAATTCAACAGAAGAGCGAACATTTAATGGTTGTTAAACAAAACAAAATACAACAAAAAAAACCAAAAACAAAAACCAAACAAAACAATTGTCAGCAAATGCAAAACCCCTTGGCAACCTTAAACATACAAAAACAACAAAGTTAAAACGTAAATAATTTCAATTTGAATTCAAAAAAAAGATCAGAACTACGGAACACCTAAATAGCTACAAAATTTGATAGTCGCAAAACGTTGCGCATGCAACATGAAAATTTGTTCACAAGTTTAGTAAAACTACAAACAAACAAACAACAACCAAAACATATGAAAGCAAACAAAATGCTTGAAATAAAACAAAAAAACCAAAATACAACTAAAAACTGAAAAAACTGAAAAATTAAAATGAAAAAAGTCATAAAATAAATTTCATTAAAATTATGATAAATGAAAAAAAAATGGCTAAAATGTCTTATGCAGGTATTGACGTCTTCCTATGCTACGCTGTCTATTATTAACTAAACAACAACAACAAAAAATCACAACAAAACAAAATAAAACAAGAAATACAAAACAAAAAAATTTGCATTAATTATACATTTACAACTTTAGATATTAAATAAAATAAATTAATACAAAACAAAATTAAAAACAAAAAAAAACAAACAAGACAACAACTATCATGAAGAACATGAATAGCTCTTAGGCATTATTAACACACTGATGCATAAATATAAACATCAATAAATTATTTTAAAAAATTAAAAAAAAAAATTAATTATTTCCAAAAATTGTCTTAGCATTAGTTTCGATTTTTTAATATGCAAATTGACAACCTAATAATTTATTTTTTTATTTGAACAAAAAACAAACACAACAAAGTAAAAACATAAAAACGCTAAAACAAAATAAATTGAAAAACAAGAAAATAAGTTACGAAAATATAATTTTTTTTAACAAAAACTGCATACAACTTCATAATTATTTATAACTGTAGTTGCGACAAATTTGTTGAGTTGATAAACACTTAAATACATTAAAAGGCACAAAGTGCGGTACATTTTCAGTTTTATTTTTCCTCTCTTTTATAAAAGTTTTGAAGGTTTGCGAAGTTTCGAAGTGCAGTGAAACAATTTTGCTGGTTTTTTGGTATGAAAAATGCATTCAAGCATTATTTTTTAAATAAATCAAAAATCAAGAATTGAGCTGAATCTCTTAAAGATTTAGCAAATCGATATGTTTTCTTCAATCTCTTAAAGATTTAGCTACCCGATCGATATATTTTCTTCAATATGCTCACATCGTTTGATAAAAAAAGAGTTTTCCGCTTAAGTGATTTTTTGTTGCAGCATGTCAAACCTTCATACATATCCAGGAACCTACACGGCGCTCCGGGTCCTTAAACCCTCAAAACCAATTTATTTTATGCTGCCTAAAGCAGACGTTCCCTAGTTGGTCCCTACACTCTCCCTGTTCTTGTTAAGCTTTCCGTATGTGGGCCATAATTTCATATCTCCTTCTTATAAGTTGTGTCAAGTGTTATCTCCAGTAGATTCTTTTGAACCATTAGGCCCATGGAGCATTGTTTCCTATGGAAATCTGTCCCACTTTGCTCTCTCAACCTTCTGCACACCAAAGCCGCAGAAGTCCAGTTTCGAACCGCTCTTAGTTTATTCATCTGCAAACAAATCGAATCGAAATTGTCTACAGTTGATAGTCACAATTCACCTTTTGTGGTGTCTCCAGGTTATCCAATTAATGCGGTTGGCCATCTCAGATTTCTACAACAGAATAATTCTTCTTTTATGACGTTTTAGATTGTTGCATTGTTCCAATTCCACCAATTCCACCACTTGCAATATTTCAAGCTTATCCAATTAATGCGGTTAGCCATCTCAGAATTCTACCACAGAATAATTCTTCTTTTATGACGTTTTAGATTGTTGCATTGTTCCAATTCGACCACTTGCAATATTTCAAGCTTAAGCATGCTTAACCAACGCTTCTACCATCGATTAGCTTAATTCAATAGGTTTGGGTTCACAGAATCATATTTCCGACCTCTTTAAAACTGATAGAGATTGGCTACAGTTGGTAATTCCAAACCGTCTTTTGTGATATTTCAAGCTTATTCAAATTTCGAGGCTCGAATTGCCTAATAGAATCTTTAAGTTTACAAAGGTATATTTCCCAACTTCTTCTTAGTTTTTTCCTGTGCAAGCTTTAATTTCTCTCTACTGCGTAATGGTTTCTTTAAATCCAAACAATCAAACAGTTAATAGTTGCATTTTTAAATTTTCTGGTATCTAAAACTTATCCAGGTAAACCACTCAGCCATCTCAGAGTTCACTCATCGAGATTTGGCTTTACTCAATAATGGCTTCTTTTAAGATGTTCAAATACACCATTTGTGATATCTCAAGCTAAGTCAATTGTTGATTAACATTTCTGTCAAATTGCAAATTGCTTATTCAATCCTAGATTCAGGCTCACAAAAATCTATTTCCGACCTACTCTTCTTTAAATCCCATCAAAACTCACTGAATTTATATAGTTTCAATCAACATTTCTTTGGTGTCTTGAACTCATTTAATTGTCGAATAGATCTTCAAGCGTCGAGATGTTCCAAAAAAAATTTTAGGTTGAAAGTCAGTGAAGACTATTTTCAATCTGATTTCAGTTTAGTTACATATTTAGTTCAATAATTAGCTCATTGTGCTCTTTACTGTCTAATGGCTTCATTAAAACTAATCGAGATTGACTATAGTTGATAGTAGTCCCAATGCACCTTAAGTGCTGACTCGAGCTTATCCAATTGTTGTCAAACTTTCAATCGTTGATTTGTCGGACCAAAACCCAGATTTGGGTTCACAGAAGCATATTTCCGACACCTTTTTTATACTTTTATTACATTCGAGCATATCTCTCAGCACTTGTGTGGTCTCAATCTATGTTACCTTTCATAATACTTATATCGAGTATAACTTTCGAGACCTTTCGCCGCTTACTTACGAGTGATCTATTGTTAGATACGAGTTTCTTAGTAGTTCACCTCTTACCTAATTAACTTGTTATCTCACTTAGCTCTATCCCAACATATCCTTTAGCTCAAATCAAACCTGTTGCGTTTAGGTAAGCTTTCCAGAGTCAGTTGAGAGATCAGTGCGCGCGCTGCTTCCGAATCGTATCCAACCAGTATATCCAATCTTACTGTATATTCGAATTCAGAGAATCTTTTTTAACCAGCTCCACTGCTGGCTCATTTTGCCCTATCCCAACATATCCTTCAACTCAAATCAGAGTCCTGTTGTTTTCACCCGCAAACTTGTTGAGTTTAGCGAAGCTTTCCACACATTCCATAGTCAATTTAAAGTCAGTGCTCGCTAGGAGCATCACAGTTTGGTTATAAAAAATATTGGATTTTTTCAAAAATCATTTTATAAAAATATTTTTTAGAAAATCATTAGTCAATCAATTTTTAATAAACTATAAGAAAAACACTGAGAGCATATTTGGACAACAGCCCGCATGTTGATGTATCCTAACCAATTTATTTTTTTTTTGTTTTTTCCTTGAAAATATTTGACACTTTTCAGAAATGTATCATAAGAACTTCTACTTTTATTGAAAATAAATTTTACAAAATCCAGCAGCACATAGTGCGTCAACCTGCAATCGCCTACGAACAACTTGCAACGTCATATTTTAAAAACATAAATACTGTGCATACATACAAATTCATTGAACTTACACACACACACACACACACGCATACAAATTTGAATTGCCTTCAAGCTACATTCGAACAGTTCATTTGCCTCTGCATACAACAGCAACAACAACTATTAAATATTAATTTGATAAATTTTTGCTTTACAACAATTTATGATAAACTGAAAATTTGCCTAACTAACCGTAACGAAGAAGAAATATCAATATTTACACGCATACGCTACAATAATATAGTCGTGCATACATACATACAAACAAACAAACGAACGTCTAACGCATTCCTGTGCGCAACTGAAGAAGAACATTAAGTGTCATAGCAATACGCAAAACATATCATAAATGTTGTAATTTACTGTGTTAAAGCGGTTGAAGAGAATCACTGCGAAAAGCAAACAAAAGCCACACACACACACACACACACACACCCACGCATACGTAAAGTCTGTCTTAGTGGTCGAGTGAAAAGAAGAAAAACAAAATTCAAGAGCATACAACTAAATGCGATCATTTAAGGCACACAGACACACACACACACACACATACATATCAACTTGCATACAGCTGCACATGGCAGATTGGTGTCTGAGACAAGAGCAAAATGCCCACTGTGCGGTGTTTAATGCAATGCAAAGTTAATGTCCCAGTGTGCACATATTCGGCGATCATTAATGCATTCTTCAGTGTTGTGTGGACCCACAATTCCACAATCATAACAGCGCGTTGACTAATGCGCCGAGCGTCGAACGGGCGCTTCACTTGTGACAGTTTGCAATTTACATGGACTGGACACACTGTTGCCATAATTTCATTATTTTATTTTATTCAATTGAAAACATTCACATGTTTCCAAGCCAACAATGCACAATTCATTGGGGCGTGATTAACTTTTGGCCAAAAATAGAAACAAAAACTAAAAACATAAATTAAAACAATGTTTCGATGTCAACAGACGAGGCCCAGTGAAGCCGCAATTAAGTCGAAATGTGTGAAAAATAACAAAATACTAAAAAAACAATTAACCACACAGCACACACACACACACACAAACACACCAATTTACATGAAATTGACTTTTGTTATTGTAATTTGTCAGTTATTTTTTAGCGATACACTTATACCAAATCGATGTACGAATAATGTTAGTCGATGAGCGCTGTGCGAACGCGCCAATTATATCCTATCAAAAGTGAATAATTAAACCAATCGACACACGAATACATATGTACACAATTTTGTAAAAAATGAAAATGAATTCGAATGAAAACTACATTTAATATCATTAATGAAAGCAAAACAAACACAAATAAATATTATATATTTAAAGAAAATATACAAATCACACACATACATATTATGTATACTATACATATTATGAACTACAATTGCATAAATACCATTAATTATAAAACAACAACAAAACACAAAAACAAACAAGAAAAGTGTGTAAATTTGCAAACAGCAGAAATTATTTAACAAATAATAATAACAAAAAATTATATAACGAAAATTATCAACTAAAATAATGTAATTAAAATAGTACGATGGCATTCAGCATACAAAAAAACAACAACAAAACACACAATGTACTTAAAAACTGAACAAGAAAACGCAAATAAAAAAAAACAAAAACTATGCAAAACCGACAAATGCGAGTATTTATGGTGAATATTCATTGAAATAAATGTTAAAAAAAAAACAACATAAGTAACAAAAAATCAAGCCAAGTGTGTTTTAATGTTTTAGAGGAAGGAATATTAATACGTTAGATGTGTTTTGGGTCTTAACCCTAGAAAGGTAATCTTCGTCGATTCGACGAACACCACATACATTTCTTCAAATTTCTCCTTATTCTCCGATCTGATTGATTTCTCTTTTCGTATGATCTCAGTTGGCGATGTGCTTTCGCGGAATACAATGTTTTGCAGCACGAGCGCAGCGTAAGTTTTCTTTTTTTTATATAAAAACAAAACTAGGCTTCGTCGAAACGACGAAGAATACCATTAACGTGACTTTTTGCAACTGAATACGAGTACTATACATTGAATTTCAGTATTTCAAAATGTCTCGGAATTCGGGGTTATCGGAAGAATTAATTACAAAATTTTTTTGGAATTGGTTAACTAATTAATTATTAATTATTAATAATATTAATAATAATTATTAATTAGTTAGTTAGTTAATTAGTGTACAAGTAAGTTAGTTAAATAGTTAATTAGAACTGTATATTTGTTGATTTTTTTGGTTTTTATTTGTTTTTTAAGGAATTAGAATTGTGTTTCTGTCTTCATAAAGAAGCTATGTATTGTTCTTCACTTTATTTTAATTTTAATTATTTCTTTAACTTCTGATACTCATTCCGATCTCAAAAATAAATGTACCTCAACACAAATTATTAAAAAATACACAAATAATTTTTAAAAATATATACTTTGGGAATTATTTACACAAAAATGTCCAAGTATAATTATAAAATTAAATTGGAGTTTATACGATTTCTAATACTTCCACAAATCGGAGTTGAATACGACTTCGTCGATTCGACGAAGATTACCAACAACGTATGTAAAATATGATTACCCTTCTAGGGTTAAAGGCAACTCGACCACAAAAAATTTATCATAATTTTTAAATGCGCTGGAAATATTAACACCAAGCCTTGCTTTGGCTGTGAAAGAATGCAATGGTTTTCTTTTATTTTTTTTTCTCGCTTTTGTTTAAATTACATTAAATATTTTATTTTAAATTAAATATTTTAATGATTAAAAATTGCAATTAAAATGTGAGGTCTCAGTCTCATTCTTTGCTCGTTTTGAATTAACTGACAATTAATATTGATTTATATTTTGCTGCATCATTTGAATTTTTAGTCACAGTTGGTGACGTTGTGTTATGATAGAGTTTTCCAAAATTTTAATTTTTGGCAAAAAAGTTAATAAAGTTAAATTTTAATTGTAGAAGCAACGTTTCTTTGAAATCAATAAGAAGCATGTTTGGCGCTGTTAACCCATTGCTGCCTAATGGGTAAAAATTTACCCATGAAAATTGATTTTTTTTTAAATCACAGAAAAGTTCTTGGTAGAGATAACTCAAAATCATTGATAGGGATGGTTGGGGTAAAGATGGAACTACCTTAGTCTAGTGGAGGTCACCCTAAAATTTCGCCATCTAGCTAGAGTTACCAGACTCCAAAAATTGTTTTTTTCCGTAGGTGGAAAATGTGGCGAAACGTAGGGGCCTTAGAACTTCACAAAAATCTGCCTCCTAACTCACCTGTAAACAATACAACTTTTGTTCACGTGTTTAGCTGATCACTTCAAAAAGTATGGAAAAAAGCTACCATTGCTGCCTAATTGGTAAAAAATCCCCAATGAATATCTCAGCAACGTGCAGATATATAAAGCTGAAATTTTGTTTATGATCATTTTGGGTCAATTCCAGGTCGTATATGAAATTTTATCAAAATCGTATGTGCGGAACTGTTTCCCGGCTTTAATCGGTTAAGGGTAGTAGACCTATAGGACTGCATGAGATGCTAGAATTGATGAGTATCACTTTTTTGCCAAATTTTAATATTTTTTTCTAAGCATAAGTTTATGCTTCTTATGCATAAGACAGCTTCTCATATTTATTATTATTAAAGATGCAAACATGTTTCTAAAACAAAATCTGTTTATATACACAGTAAACTTTTTTATAATTTTTTAAATTTTGTAAATTTTTTTTTGTTTATTAAAAACAATGAACGCAGAAAAACAGCTCATGTAAGTTATGGCATTTTTTTACACTCAAAAGTCTGCAAGCTTTCTTATGCAAACCAGTTTACCGGATCGGCATTATCTTCAACGATTGAAAGTCATACTTTGGAACCCATCTGATACCCAACAAATCAACAACATTCTGTAGATAACTTGGAATCAATTAAACTCTATGGTTGCAAGAATAAATTTTTTGTTGCTCCTTAGAATAGTTTGAAGTTTTAGGAAAAATACGAAATTAATAAACTGAATATTTAAGTTTAAAGAACTTTTTTTTTAAGACACTTTTTTTAATGGTATATCTTGACATAGAAAAGGAAGAAGAAGCAGAAAAAATTAGAGAACTTTTTAATTTGACGTTTTCTTTCAATTTAGATTATTTTGGCTGAAGTATGTAAATGAAGAAATATTCAAATTTTCGTTATGCGTAAAAAGTTTTATTTTTAAGTAATTATTATAGCCACAACGATGTGGTTGCTCTCATAGAAAAACACTCTAAAATACAGGGTCCGAGTATAAAAATTAAAAAATGTCTAGGGAATGTTGCTAATATAACCAAAAATAAGCCTAAGACGTAAAATTTAAAATTTGTACTTTCCCCAGTAAAAACCTATAGCGAAAGGGTTAAAGATTCTGCAGTAACTGAGCTTCAAATTTTCTGACTTATACCCTAAAAAATATAGATGTAGTTACATATGGGACCTTGGGCATATCTGAGTTAAACTCGTTCCTCCACATCTTTCTCGAATGCTGTACAACAAACACGATTGCATTATTTCTTTCACCAGTTCCATCAAATGGCCTTCTATGTAAACACTGTTTTCCAGGTATTTAAAATGCCCGTTTAATGATTTCGAATAAAATTTCCACACTCTTACTGGGCCACGAAAAACTCTCTGCCGCACTTTGACCTTCTCGTCTCTTCTCAGATATATTTCTTCTGCGCACAAATTGACGTACACCATTTTGTAATTAAAACTAACAAAAGTGAAACGTATATGAGACATGCAACGCATATCATCGCAGCACTTTATTGAAATCTCAATTTTCTGAAAATTTAACCAAATTTCTAAGACCACTTTACGTTCACCTAATTTCACTTGAACAACATTTTTCGTGACACGCCTTGCGTCGCTGCCGGTCGCTCAATGCTGCGCAGCAGTCAATTCGATTAATTTCAGGCAGCAAATTGTTGGGCGGCTAACGCCACCCGGCTCAGCTTCGGCATAATCTCTTCAATAATTAATTTTCGTTACCACAACAACACGTACACATTTTCGCTGAGCGAGCGCCAGATTCTGGCTGACAACTTCAGCAGCACTAATTAATTCAACATCCTGTGCCATAAACTTAAATTACACAAATTTCAAATATGCAGTGTGGGTGTGCGGAGATTTGCACCCCAGTCAGTCAGTCAGCCAGTCGAGCAGCACGTTTGCGCGCGCCGTCAGAAACCGGCGACGGGCAGCACAAATTTTTCCATAGTAATTTAAAATTAATGGATTCCGACGAAAGGATACTCGGCGCAGATTCGGTATGGCTGACGCTGATAGCATCGGTTGGCTGCAGCAACATTGCGTAGAGCAGCACGCACCGATCAGCGCCATCAACAGCAGCGACACCTCGTGAAATGATAGCATCGAAAATATATATACTTACTATATAAACAAATATATATTTTTACGGAACTCCACCAAGGAGGCCGCACTCGGTTGGGGTAGCGCCGCATTTGGCAGGCATGGCCATTGGCTTTGGGGCTGCTGGCATAACGCTGCGCGTTAATGGCTAATTTACATGCAAAGTTGTCATTACATTTCGGTGGCGCCACATTTTCAATCAATAGCTGCCATCTGCCATCTGCCAATCGTCATGTGCCGACTGCCACAAGCAGCGCAGCGGCAGGCTCGATTTCTCCGCTGTCGATTTCATCTATTTGTACATTATTTTTTTAATAAAATTTTTTATATGTATGTACCAATGTATTTGTTTTTTTTTCTTCAAGAAATTACAAGTGCGCGCTACGCGCCCCAGTGAGCTTCAACTAAATATTTGCCAAAGTCTGCGGCGCCACAACGCGAAGAAGCTTTCCGCTGGTGACAGCTTCGGTGTCGCATGTTTACTTTCATTTCATTTTTTCGGCCTTTCGTAGGCAACTGTGTGCCGCAACTGTGGGTTTTACGGCTTGTTGCCGTGTATCTATGCCGGCGTTGCCACCCGTTGCTAATCACTGAAGAAGAACAGCAGCAAATGGCCTCAGGTTTGATTGCGCTGTAACTACGCGCAGCAGTGAATGTTGTTGTTGGTAATATTAACGTTGTTTTCATTGTTGTTGTTGTTGTTGTTGTTCAGTTTGCATCGCCTTGAGAAAGGATTAAAAGGGACCAATTTCAGGCAATGAAGTGTTTTATATCCTACAAGCGTATGTTTTCCTTTCATTACATTTCCTTCGCTTCGCGTTGCATCATTTTATTACTGTTTGTTGTTATGGTGCGGTTCAAAGACGTTTTATAACTAGCAATACGCATTTTGTTGGTGTTTTTTTTATTTAGTCTTTTATTTACAAATACATAGAAATAGCACGATTTGAAACGTTCTTCAAATGGAATGATGCTAAGTTATTCATTGAGTTCTATCTATTCTATGATTAAATATATTTTGTTGTTGTTGTTATTGTAGAAAAGTATTGATTCATATCATTTATATGACTAGACATAAATATTTACACTTAAAAAGTGTTTAAACTTTTATAGATCTTGGAAAGTTGTATTTCTGATGCATAGGAAAATTTTATAGTAAATTTTTATATCGTTGGCGCCGTTTTGTTATCACTTTTCCCGGTAGAAACTATTACGTAGCTAGGTGTACTTTCTTCTGGACTACGAGTATATGACCTCCAATAAGGCCATAAGTGAGGAGGTCCATAACAAAATGCAAAAATTCCACCATAACAATTGTTTGCATAAACGAATCAAGTTAATTAAAGTCAGTAGGATATATATTTTTTTTAAATAGTTGTTGTGGTATTATAGTTTTCTAGGAACAATACAAATCACAAAAAAAATAACTTATTTATTATATTTAATTTAAAATAAAAAATAATGGTTTAGACCAAAATGAAACATTTCCATATGTATGCAATAAATAACTTCGAGATATTAGTGAAAAGTCAATGATATAAATTAATTTTTTTATTATGGTAACTCTACAATAAAATTTTATTTTATTGTTATGGTAATTGTGAAAATTAAAATGAAATACCATTAACATAACGTAACATTGCCAAATTGGTTTTCTAAATAACTTAAAAATTAATTGCCAAATAAATTAATTTATTTATGATTTGTATTGTTCCTAGAAAATTATTATACCACAAAAACTATTTACAAAAAATATATATCCTACTGACTTTAATTAAATTTATTCGTTTATCCAAAAAATTGTTATGGTGGAATTTTTTTATTTTTTTTTTTTAAGGACCTCCTCAAGTATACTTATTGGACTTACTTGGTTGAAGGTTCGAGACTTAGACTCGAACCTAATAGAAGTCAAACTTTAGCAAATTATTTTTTTTTATTTTTTTTAATAGCAAATTTCTCTCTCTCTATCAATGAATACCCATCTTCACAGACTTCTTCCAAGATGATATAAAGGTTAATAACCCAAGTTGATTTTCAAATCGTAGCGTAATAAAACTTATTTTCTAGTCTCAATAGAAAGTCGTATAAGAAAAATCTATCTCTATCGGTGAACTGACACTCTTCAGACTACTCCTAAGAAATTATGTAGTGTATGATTTTTCTAACCAAAGAGTTTTTGATTTGAATAGCAAAGATGACTTTAGACCAAGGAACAACTTTCGATTTTGACAACTTTTCGATTTTAACACTTTAAAATCTACAGGGTGGCGCGAAAGTTGTCACCCAGCGCAAAAGTTGTCACCCTGTGTTCTTTGGCTCTAATTGGTTTATGAATGAATGAATGTCAAAGCAAAATTTACTTTTGCCACCATTTGCAATAGTTATAACATCTGCCGATCAGGTGATGACTTTTACGCCACCCTGTATTAGACATCTGTAGAATTTGCTAATAATGTGCATGAACCTAAAAAAAAAAATTGAAGAGATAGACTAGAAGATTTTAAAGTTACTAGATTTGTCGACAAATTGCTGCACAGCTGCACTCAAAGAGCATTGAAATATAGGACCCACTCCAGTGCACAGTGATTCGACTCCATACAACCGCGGGACAAAATTACATAGAGTGGCCCGTTCTTCATAAAATTTGGTATACTAGTTAACCATGATCTGCTGAATTGAAATCTCCATTTTGTTTTTCTTAAAATTTTGTAGTTTGGCAATGCCGGAGACTTAAATTTGCAATTTTCGTCATTTTCGGTGAGCTATCGCAACGAGTGTGTTGGCTAGATCTTTCAGATTTTACATTTAATCGGTAACGTCAACATTGATAATTGCAAAGAGTTACACAAATTATCTTAGAACCCTTTAGTTTTGCAATCAAAATGATAATGATAGACGTATGTTTTGCATTTGTGCAGTTTTTTAATTTTTCATGCTTATTGCATACTTTTAGGCATAAATAAAATACATTTTGTCCAAAATTAGTTGTTTAGACCACTTTTCATATTGAGTTATTTTCTGAGATCGGAAGATATCGGAGGATGTGTTTACATTATTCGATAAAGGAAGAATGCTTCTTAAAACATTAAAAAATCGAGGAAGATACTTTCACATAATTTTTAGATATTTTCCTCTAAGTTTTGCCAATTTTCAGGTTTTTAATTTGGAAAACTTTTTAAAATTAAAAGTAAAGCAGAAGCCTCAGATTTCCAAATATTGAGAAAATATTAAAAGCGAAAATGGCCATATCATTTCTTAATCTACGTTGAAAGTTTTAGCAACTTCTTGGTAACCATGTCTTTTTTAAATTTTTTTACTTAATAGACTAAAAAACAGAAAATATGTGTTTAAATTTTTTTGTGAAAAGAGTTTCGACTTTGAGCAGCTCTTGCACACACACTAATTAATTTGTTGCACAGATTTTTTGGGGTTTTCTTAGTTGGAGTTTTACCTTTCAAATGACATAAAAATTGTTAAATTCTGAAACTATACATTTTTTGAATTTTGCCTATGGAACGAATCACTGTGCAGTGGCGCATTCAGGGTTTTTGGGATTCAAACGTCCCAAATAAATTGCTGGTGCAAAATATGCTTTCAAATGAAATTGAACTCAAAAGTTGGACGCAAACCCCCCAAACTGACCGACTCCTACCTTTTTCTTATTAAACAATTTTTTTCTGAGCATTTCTTTTGCACTCATTTTTGTCAAATACTCTCCCATTATCCTGAAAGAAGAAAATGAAAAAAAAATTGTGAGAGGAACCTTGGGGCATATTTCTTGTTTCTGTTTGGATATCGCAAGACTGCGCCTTTTTTACTTGAGGGCTCCATTCTTCTCTACAAAGTCGCTACTGAACTTCACTAGAAGCACTAATATACTCACCAGTTACTTTTAAACTAAACTAGGAGCACTAACTGGCATCATCAAGGACCCAACATATTCTATGCGTGACCGACCTGGCCACCCAGCTCACTTAACCTAACCTAACCTAACTTCCCATTATCCAAACGTTTATTGCTGATTCTGATTACACCGTGCAACAGCATTTTCCACACCGAGAAAAATCCATAGGTGCGTGAAACTAGAGACCAAACATAGTAATACTGCGTACTCAGCTTTTCATTTCTACATCCTTTGCCCTTTTAAAAGGACTTCAAAATGTTGAATGGGATAAAAAATAAAAAAAATATAAAAAATACTTAACCTAGTTTGAATATGGCGATATGCATATCAAATGAAAGAAGAAAGGCTCAGGAATTGAAATAAAATTATTTTTTTATCTATTTGTAAAAAAAGGATATGAAAAAGGTCCTTTGAAAATTTTAATCTTTTATATCCTTCAAAATTTATATAGAATTTTCTTGAAAAGTAAGTATGTTAAAGCCCAAAATCTCCTTGATCACATGTCAAAATTTCATTATTCTCGCTTCATTGATTTTGTATCTATTTATGATTTAAAATATTGATCCTCAAATAAATTAGAATTTTTGTACTTCATTAGAATTGCAGCTTCCGCCTTTTTAAATAACTTTCAAACCAATAAAGTTAGAGTTTTTAATTATTTTTTTGTCGCACAGTGTTATATGTAAATACTAAAGTACAGCTGGGCATATTAATCGATTCAGAAAAGATTTCCCAATGAGACTTCTAGAGACCTTCGGACATCACAAAGTGGCTTTTCTAGCTTTTATAATCTAATTTAAACATGAACGTTGTACAAATACTTTTATGGTATTACCACTCTCACAATTTTTTCTATGACCTAAATAAAATAATGAAAACATCTCATGAAATTTTAAACAGTTTCTCTCAATGAAACTCTAAACAAAATTATGTCTGAGCCACATAAAACCCATATTCGCATCTTAACTCCATCTCGAGTGCATTAAGCAGCAGCAGTTTTCTTGCCACTTTGGCCGGCGGCATTAAAAGCTTCGATGCCGCAAACGGTCAGCGGTTGCTGGCTTTGCTGGTGATCAACGTCCCAGCAGCACTGCAGCGAAAATTCATTAAAAAGGGATAAGACTTGGCTGTTATCTTCATTAAGTAAATAATACCGCACGCACTTAATAAAGCAAAACTTTGAGCGAGCAAAAAATGTGCTCGAATTGCAGCTCGCTCAATTATTGTATAAGCCAACAGCCAATAGCAAAAACTGCTTTCAAACTTAATAAGAATTCAATTTCAATTTTGTTGCCCACCACTGCCAGCGCGCCACTCAAATATAAGCAATGTTGTTTATTTGTGTGTGTGTGTGTGTGTTGAGCACAAATTTGCTAAAGCACTTTTTAAAAGTAAGTGGTTTTTTTTGGGGGGAAAGCTGCTCACGCTTAAAAGTTGCGGCAGCACTTTGACAGCACCGAGCGGCTACCACCTGGAGCGACGTTTGAAAGTCAGCGCAGTCGTCTGCCAAAAACATTAACAACGCGCAACGCGACTCAACTTTTTAACAAAACACTTGCAATGCTTGCAACTTGCAACACTTTTACGTTGACAAGCACACCAACAAACAATACGTGCAAACATTTCGAATGCAAACGGCGCGCACATGTGAACGACACGAACGACCGAGTTGCCATGGAAATATTCTGGTTGGTTGCCCTGAAGTTGCAGTGAGTACAGTGGAGACTGCTTGCATCATACCTGTAACAGCCGATTGGTTGCAATGCGTAGTGGAGAGAATAATCAAATTTTCCAGTTGATACTTATTGAAGGATCAATGCTCTTTTATGGTTGAGGAATGCACTGCGAGGCGTAGGTTGGTGTACAGAATAAGCGACTCTAGCCATTTCCTCTTATTGGCGCAAACATATATTTGGGGAAGGATTTGAGGATTTTTATTTAGTCTGAAAGTGGTTTGAAGCAGTTTTTCAAAAGCGAAAGAAGATAAGAATTCAATTCAGATAACAAAGAAATTCTCATTGTGCACTCGGGTAGAAAACTATAGGATTCTATAGACAACAGACAACCGTTTATGGTTGAGAACTTCACTGCGAGGCGTGGGTTGATGTACAGAATACCCAACTCTAGCCATTTCCTCTTATTGGCGCTTGCTTCGAAGTGAGTGGAATAAAAGGTTACGTTCACAACTTTTGAATCAAATACTATTTGAAATTTGTATGGCAAACATATAATTGGGGAGATTTGAGGATCTGTAGTAAGTCTTGAAGTGGTTTGGAGCAGTTTTTCAAAAGCTATAGAAGATAAGAATTAATTTTAGCTAACAAGGAAAGTCTCATTGAGCAGTCGGGTTGCGAACTTCACTGCGAGGCGTGGGTTGATGTACAGAATACTCGACTGTAGTCAATTCTTCTTGTTGGAGATTGCTTTGAAGTGAGTGAGATAGGAGGTTCTGTTCACAACTTTTTAAGTCAAATAATCTACTTGAAATATTTATGGCAAACATATGTTTGGCGATATTTGAGGATCTTTAATAAGTTTGAAAGTGGTTTTAAACAGTTTTTCGAAAGCTCAAGAAGATAAGAATTAAATTTAGAGAACAAAAAAATTCTCATTGTGCACTTGGATAGAAAACTATAGGATTCTATAGACAACAGACAACCGTTTATGGTTGAGAACTTCACTGCGAGGCGTGGGTTGATGTACAGAATACTAGACTGTGGTCAATTCTTCTTGTTGGAGATTGTTTTGAAGTGAGTGAGATAGGAGGTTCTGTTCACAACTTTTTAAGTCAAATAATCTATTTGAAATTTGTATGGCAAACATATGTTTGACGATATTTTAGGGTCTTTAATAAGTTTGGAAGTGGTTTGAAACAGTTTTTTTAAAAGCTCAAGAAGATAAGAATTAAATTCAGATAACAAAGAAATTCTCATTGTGCACTCGAGTAGAAAACTATAGGATTCTATAGACAACAGTAATTTACTTGGTTGGAGGGAACAAATCTCTGGTAACACAATGGAATCTAGAAACACAAAGTAATCATGGACGTGACTATTCAAATAATCCTATCCAATCAGATAGACTCAAAACTGATATGGAAATAACGTGATAAACTAGGACAGACTGGGGTGATATAACTATACTATGGCGTCCATAGATAATCGTATATTATTCAAGTAGGATAGCATAGATAAGGACATACTTGCTTAAAAAGAAACCACAAGGACAAATATCCCACTGTGGGCTTGAACGCAGCAACCTGTTCTTGAAGCCTTTAAAAGAAAAAGAAAAGCAAAGAAGAACACACTAGCTTAAATTATCCGTATTAGGAGACTCAAAGGCAGCATTCACCACCTTTAACCAAAAGCTTCCCGACGGAGAGCATAGAACTAAAATAGTATTTTGACTCCAATATGCTGACTGTCATCCCAATAGGTCCTTGCAAGCTGAGGCGGCAAATGTCTGTGAGCACAATTGGGAATTGAAAATGCTTGAAAATTGTTTCTAAATTCCTGTTTAACTACTCATGTCATGCCAAGGCCCTTTAAATCTGTATTGACCTATTAATCATGTCAACTACTTACAATTTCTTGCTCAACTCTTTGTGAAATGTGAACTCTATCAATTCATAATGACAGAAGAATTCAAGGTTTTAAGGAAACGGAAACCGTATAGTTAGAATTTTTCCTGATTTAAACCATTAAACTTGACTTTATAACGCTCAACATCGACATAAATTCCAATACCATATAAATAGAATTTTTAGTCATTTCAACCATTAATTTTGCCTTATAACATCGAGCAACTCCACAGAAAGGAATACAGTATAAATAGAATTTTTCGTTATTTGAACCATTGAACTTCATTTTTTAATGATCTTCAGAGAGTTAATACTAGCAAGACTATTGAGGTCATTTGACGGTTTTTCATTTTTAAATTTTTGTATTTTCTTCAGTATTTCTATCAACTTTTGCTTTGATGACTTATATTATTCTACAATTAGTTCTACAAATAGGGTTCTACAATTACAATAAGCCAAATCCGATGTGTACTTTTCCAGATATCAGCGGATATAATATTTACTCTTTGTAGGTATTGAAAACTTCCATTATTTCTAGTGTTAAAGACTGTGTTAAAATTATTTTTGTAAATTGAACCATTAAAATTGCTTTTATTACATCCACGTCACCACAAACGAAACATCTAAAAACTTTTAAAATTAAAAAAAAAACATTAATCACAAAATATCTAAAACAAAGTCAAACAAAGTTCTTTCCAGGTCACCACAACCAGTTTTCACTGTAACATCCACATGGCCATTTTTGGTTTTGGCAAAAGTTCTGAGCAACCACATTCAACAATTTCAATTTTTAAGTTTCTACATAATTTGTCGCAATTATTGTTGTTGTGCTCGACAAGATTGTGTTTCGAAGCACCAGGTGGCAAATGCGCCCAACACAGAGGATGCCTGCTTGCATGGCACATTGTTGTTGCACTGTTGCAATTTGTTGCATGGCGCATTGTGGTGACACATTGTCGTTGAATTTTTGCGCAATTTTCATTTCAACTCAAGTCAGCAAGACATTTAAAATATTAACAAAAACCAATTTGAAGTGCAAGAAACAACTAACAGATTTTTTCGACTTTTCGCGTCTGATTGCTGCGCTAGCAGCGAGTGTTGCAATTGCAATTAATAGTCTGCTTTTAGGCTGAACTGTGTAGTGAAAACGCAAGACGACAACTGGCGGTAAGCAAAAGCTGCTTATATCTATTATTTCAATACAAATCAGCACTTCTTGCTGTTTAACTAAAAGTTTGTTACTAACAGTTCTTCACCTTCACAGCAGCATACACACACACACGCACATACGTACCCACGCAGTAATAACAGCACGCAACAGTGCGTATACGCAACTCGGCCAACATTTGCTTCGGCATTGTGTCCGTAAAAGCCATTTTAATAATTTATTTTCTCGGCAGGTTGCTCATTAACACAAAAAGCGCACACTCACACCGACACTCATATATACATTTATGTAGGTATATGTACACAGAAAAACACCCTCCAAAAGTTAGATAAAAGCTTAGCGGAAATGTGAGCAGCGCTCGGTGTGGCATATGCCGCATATAATCACCTTAATTACTGTCAAACTAACAAGCACACACATATATGTAAATATGTACGTGTAAATGTTTACAGTTATGGCTGCGCATAGGGTAGAATGCGCCTATTGCCTCAACGTCAGCCTCAAAGCGCGCGTTGAAAAAATGCGAGAAAATAATTCGAATCATTTACGACAGCACTTGTGGACAACGAATAGTTTTCTCCTTTCACTGCCAGCGGACGAACATGGACACATTCACACTCACACTCTCACACACAAATGTGCAGTTTAATGTATTCGTATTAACGCACACACGCACACACACACACAATTGTATGTTTACGCGGTAGTCGTCGCCGTTGTTGTCGTCGCCGTTGTCGTTGTTTTATGTGCACATAAGTGAAATGTAAGGACTCCACTCAACGCCGTCGTAAATTCCTTTCCATTTCACTCGCGCCCGCCTCCAGTTGGCCGCTTCTCGGCAACTGGCCAATGTATGCAGTGTTGCATGGCCCGACATGTTGTATGACCTCTGGCGAGATGTATTGTGCACAATCGGAAGGAACGAGTATTTATGTCTGTGCACACGCACCCAGTGCGAAATCTATGTTTCAGCATTGAGATCACAATTTCACCTTTTAGAACATAACTTGGTAGTAATGCTGGCTCAGCATAGTAGCAACACTACTCAGATTAGTTCACTTAGCAACAGGTACCAAACTGCTACCCACAAGAGAAGAAGAAGAAGATAAGCCTTATTCAAGAAGCTGTATTTCAAATTAAATAGAAAAAATAAAAAGCATCGATGATTGCTAATTTCAACAGAAGCAGAGACTGTCACTAATTCTTATATTTCAGATACCATTTCATCTCAATAAAGCTCAAACTTATCGTCAAGCTTGAGTAAGACTTCCCTGAGCTGAGCGATTAAAAATGTTCTTTCAGACGTTCAGACTTTAATCGCTCAAACAATAACAACGGTCAGCTGTCAGCTTATAGAGGTAAAAAATCGAGCTGATCTAAGGGTGAGTTTTCGAACTCGTTCAGTTCGTTTCCCATTCAAAATACTTTCTATGAGTTACACCGTGCGACAAAAAAATTTTCACACCGGAAAAAATCCATATGTACGTGAAACTAGAGGCCAAACATAGTAATACTGCTTACTCAGTTTTTCATTTCTACATCATTTGTCCTATTAAAAGGACTTCAAAATTTTGAAGGGAATCAAAAATAAAAAAATATAAAAACACTTAACCTCGTTAGAATATAGCGATATGTATATCAACTGAAAGAGGAAAGGCTCAAGAATATAAATAAAATTGATTTTTTACATTTTTATAAAAAAAAGATATGAAAAAGGTCTTTTGAAAATTTTAATCGTTTATATCCCTGAAACTTTATGTAGAATTTTCTTGAAACGTAAGTATGTTAAAACCCAAAATCTCTTTGATTACGGGTCAAAATTTCATTATTCTCGCTTCATTAATTTTGTATAATTTTATTATTTAAAATACTGATACTCAAATAAATTAGAATTTTTGTACTTCATTTCAATTGCAGCTTCCGCCTTTTTTTAATAACTTTCGAACCAATAAAAATAGAGTAATGAAAATTTTGAAGTCCTTTTAAAAGGACAAAGTACGGGGACCGGAAATAACAGTTATTTATGAAAACTATAATTTAAAATTTTACTATGAAGGAAAAATCATGCAAATAAATTAAATATACCAATACATTTCTTTTCGTACGGATAATCAAACTTGGCAATAAACTTTTTTTTGTAATTATTTATATTTTTAAAATCCTTTAATAACAATAATTTTTGATTTTTTTCATATTATTCCACAAATAACAGTTTTATTTCGATTTTTATTTTAGTTGTCCTATGATAACAATTATTGGTGACTTTTATTTTTTTAGTCATCAATAAAAATTATTCAATGATTTTTATTTTTTTTATCATCAATAAAAATCATTCATTTGACTTTTATTTATAAAAGTCATCAATAAAAGTCATTCAATGACTTTTATTTATAAACAACTTTTAATTATTTATAAAAGTCATCAATAAAAATCATTCATTGACTTTTATTTACAAAAGTCATCAATAACAATTATTCAATGACTTTTATTTTTTAACTCATCAATAAAAATCAGCCAGTGACTTTTATTTTTTAAAGTCATCAATAAAAATCATTCAATGACTTTTATTTTTTAAGTCATCAATAAAAATCATTCAGTGACTTTTATTTATAGAAGTCATCAATAAGAATCAGTCAGTGACTTTTATTTTTTAAGTCGCAATACAAAAGTCATCACTTGCATCCGGAGATATCATTGAAATTGACATTTATTACCTATGATCCTCATCCGTTATCTCATTCCTGCCAAGATCAACGCTTCCTTCCAGGCGGGTCTTCTTTGATAAATCTAAGAATAAAGTGATCTCTTCTATTTGGTCCTCTATAGTCATTTATTGACTCTCGATTATGCACTCGTGCCGAATCTCCACAATCCTCTACTGACTTAAGTTTAAGCACTCGCACAGAAGTAAGCACCTAACTATATGTCTCATTGATCATAGTGTGACGACAATGTATAAGTAATTGCGCAGCAGAGTCACGATCATGCATCTCACTCTAGCAAAGCCGACATGGCACAGCAACAACAACTGGACGATGTATCGGCCGCAACAGCAAAAGAATTTAAAGTGTTTTATTTTGGGCACAATCCAGTGAAACGAAATACGCCTGCATTTGCTAGCCGTACTGAATTTTCGCAGCAATAGCAACCCGTTAACTTGAATATGGCTTGTGAAAAGAACCCTTCGAGAGGTTTCTGCTACGAATGCGCTTGCCCCTGTTGGCCTCTCTAAGAAGTAAGTAGGTAGGTATGAGTGGTTACTCCGAGAACACTTCACTTAGACCTTTTACCTTCAATATAATAAAAAATTTTTGGGAGCACGAATCTACTTTCTCAGAGAAATAAAGAACTTGAACTTCTACTGAAGTTATGTGGACTGTGAATAATCTTATCGATTGGGATCGCCAAACTCTCGAAGAAGAATTTACCCAGGACAGAGCTCCTTTTTTTTCAAGAGTGCAGAACAATTAGACATAAGGGGGAGTATATATTCTTCTAATTGCTCGTTCTGCAGCTTTTGCAGAAATCTCTAAAAAAAGAGACTTGAACAACGATGAATCAGAATCACCAATCACCAATCATGGTTTTCAGCTCATTTCTTTTTAGTGAGAGAAGTTCGCCAGAATGACAGAGGTTTAGAGTCGACCATGCTTTTTTCATGCTTTTGAATACAAGTTCTTTTTAAGGATTATTTTTTTTAAATTATCTACTGCCTGCTACTCATCCACTGAGGAGAGTGCGATGGATTGGAACTTGGCGCATGCTAAATAATTTGACTATGAAATGTTGATGTCTCGGGAAACAATAAAAAGGTAAGAAATATTGAAAGGTTTGGATGAGTGCGAGGCCAAGCCTTAAGACAAGCGCCCAGTGCAATTTATGCTGTTCTCCTGGGACAGTAACTAAGTACTAACATACGCCTCAGAAGCAAAGACCTGAAATATTTATATATTTTGGGAATAAAACAATTGCCCTAATTTAAGAAATTGTTTTAATTATTGCTTTATAATAATTATTCCCAATAAGACATTTTTTACGTCGCCTATAACTATTATCATGTAATAAATATTTTTGAGTCGGATAATAACTCTTTGGGTATGAATTGATTTTTAATTATTTCAAATTGACAGACGCATATTAAATGCAGAAACCTCATTTCCGCCAACAACTACGTAAAAAAAATTTTCTTTCATAAAAGTTATGAAGCAACATAAAAAAAAATTTCTGAAAATAATAGTTATCGATAACGTAAAAAAGTCGTAAATAAAAGTTATGAAGCAACGTAAACAAAAAAATAGCAAAATAATAATTATCGAGAGCGAAAAAAAATGTGTTTCTCATAACGAGGGAAAGGATTTTGATGACCTAAAAACCTATAAAAAAGGCAAAATAAAATAGCAAAAAAGGCACGGAAAGGCACTAAAAACTGCCAAAAAGTCAGAAAAAGGCACTAAAAACTGCATAAAAAGGCAAAATAGGACATTAAAAACTGTTAAAAAGGCAAAAACAGGCATTTAAAAATAAGAAAAAAATACTAGAAAATCTAAAAAAAGGGGGAACGGTATGTATGTATTTTTTAATAATTTTATTTCATCTGACGTATGCAACATACAATACATCGTTTTTTGTAAAAGAAAAGGAACATCAAGGTTTTCAAAGATAGTTTAAAAACGAAAACTAAGATATTTTTATTGAAATGTAGGCACATATTTTAAATTAATATTTTAACTTCTTATAAAAAGCATAAAAGCCGTACTTGTATCATAAAAAAATAAATACAATTTTTGCGCTAACCAAACTTTTTGATTTTGGCATGTTTTTTCTTTAAATTTTCCACTGCACAACAAAAAATATTGGCTTAGGAATGATCAAATCAATGTAAAAGCATCGATAAGTTAACGAAATTGCAATGTTATCACTTAATTTTTTTTTAGTTGAAAGGTATTTTGCGAAACAAAAGGGAGGAAAATATTAAAAACGAAAGAAAAATAAAAACGCGGGCGACAAATTTTGAAAAAGGTATTTTGTGGCATTTATAGGTAAAATAGGCACTAAAAAAAGGCATTTATGGGTGAAAAAGGTAAACTACCTTTTTAAGGCAAAAAAAAGGCAAAATAAAAGTCGTATATTTCTAATCAGGAGGACCTAATTCGTGCTCATTTTCAATCAGAAAAGCTCTATTTAGCAGCACACAAAAAAGGCAATTTCCACAAAATCCTTTCCCTGCTCATAACAGTTATTACGCAACGTAACAATTAATTGTCGCAAATAATAATTATAATCGACAACTAAAATTTATTTTGCACTGTAATAGTTAAATTGCAATTTTTTTCTTAAAAAACTTAAAATAATTAAGTCCCTGCTCAGACGTTTTCAGCGTCAATTAATTTTCCTACAGGCCCAACACAATCATTTCTAACCGCACTTATATGTAGGTATATAAATACATATGCAGGTATATATAAATATATGTATGATTAAGTAAATATCGAAGCACACGTATGTATGTGTGTATGTGTGTGCGGTTTCCGATGGCAGCCAACAAGAAGACCAAAGCGGATGCGGGCGAAAAACGCTTTGTAATACAACACACATCAGGCGAACATACAGTGCGACAGACAACAGAAAGCGACAGCTCGACGCATCGTTTGTGTATGTGTGTGTGTGCAACAATTGAAAGCAACCAGCAGCTCGCACTGCGCAATGGCGCAGCACTCACCTGTCGCAGCAATAAGCAGTTACAGGTTATTACGTGTGTCTCATATTATATGACCGAGAGCGCAGTCGACTCGGACGCGGTGGCAACAGTTACTTGCACGCTTTCGGTTTAATGGAATTGCTCGAAATTACGCAGCGTCTTGGCAGTTTGTCAGACGCCGCTGTGCGACAATGTCACTTGCCGCCTACAGCTGGCCAGCAGCCAACAGCCGTCCGACTGCGGTTTAATGATAATGGCTCGAGTGCGTTAACTGCAGAATAACCAGGATAACATTACACACGTACATACTTACATACAGAAGCAATTTCCTGCTCTCTACCTTTCACTGACATATTTCATTTACAAATATTAAAGTGCGGAAATTTCTTTGAAAAAATTGCATTTTATTCATTTCAATCTATCAACTAGTCAACAATCGATTCTTAAAGGAATAAGTGTGTGTGCTCGCAAAAAATAAACACCGTCAGCGTTGGTGGAGGTGGGGGCCGCTGGATGCCGGTTTAGACGCGGAAGCGACGCAGACTGGGCGGCAGGTACTGCTGATTGGGCAGCGGATTGGCGGGCAGATACTGCGAGCCGGGACCAGCTGGCGCTGGGCCAGCCTGCACTGGCGCCTTCGAGGCAAAGTTCAGCACAGGAGCGGTGCCTTCGTTCGAGCTGCGCGAGGCGCCGGGCAAACTGTTGTACTGCGACTGAATGGTCTGCTGAGCGTTGGCGGCGTCCTGCGGTGTGCGATACTTGACAAAGTGCACCTCGGGCTTGTTGTTCGCCTGCGACTTGAGATTCTGCAGCTGCTGGGCCAGGCTGCCGATGTCGGCCTGTTTGCTGAGCACATAGATGGCGGTCTTGTCGTCGGCGGCCTGTTTGGCCAGATTGAGGGCGGCATCCTCCAGGCCCTTGTTCTCGGGTCCCTTGATGAAGATCACGCGCAAGTTCTTCTTGAGCGAGTTGGCAATGTTCTGATTGCCATCGGCATCGTCAAACTCGTCTTCGGGTGCCGAGTACGAGTAGAATTCCTTCTGGTATTGCTCGACGGGTGCGGCTGCTGGTGCCGGTGCTGGGGCGGGCTGAGCAATTGGAGCCGGAGCTGGTGCGGGCTGCGGTGCTGGCGCTGGTGCAGATGCTTCCTGCGAGGGCGACAAGAGCGCTTCGCCATGTTCGGCGCCACCTTCGCCGGCGCCCGGTGCAAACGAGAGACCCTCGTCGGAGTGACTAACCGGCTGATAGTTGTAGCCCAGCTTGTCGGCGCAAGCGATGGCAACCAAACAAAGGATCTATAGATGGTGAGTTAGAAGTAATAAAATATTAGAGAATGTGGACATTGTTTTTGTGTTTTTGTTTATGTTTGCTTATACAAATCTTTCAGCTGGCTCGAACAGTTGTTTTGGAAAGTATCTGCAGACTTTAATATGTGATTTTAAAACATGATTCCGAAGACTTCTAAACTATCTAGAAGTCTTCGGAATCATCCCTTAAAAAGCGGTTCAGCAATGCTTTAAATACTTTTCTCACAATAAATGTGGTCCCTCGATAAGGTTTCAGAGCCACGGGAGACTTTTATGATTCATTGTGCCATGAAAAAAGTTTGACAAGACTGGAATGATTTTGTTTGTGCCTTATTGAGCTCTTAAAGAAATTTGGCCGCTCGAGAAGCGACTTGTATGCTCTTTTGCGTTTTGAAAAGAAGTGCGTAAGATTTCCTCAAATGGTCGAATAGATTTCCTTCCGATAGAATATATTCTTCTCAGAGACAAAGCAGTTTACAATTGGCCTCCTAGACTTTCAAGTGGAAATATTATTCCACTGCATGTATCATTTTTTTTACTACTTTGAAAGACCTATTAATCCCCGGAAAAGTTGTTATGCCTCTCACTTTTTTCTGCAAGAAATTTGACCTTCGAATAGATATTTCAGTACAGAAAACTGTCTGCATAGATCAACTAAACCTAGCATAAAAAAAGAGAAGTTGAAACGCCATCAACGAGCCTCGAACCAGATCCCTCAAACCCACCACAAGCTGTAACATCGACCAAGTTGATGCATTCCGTACGTCGCCTCGTACTTGTAGATCGCTTCCAATGAACAGCTCACCTCGTCTAAGAGGGAAGTACTGTGTCAACTGGAGCAGAGAAAAAAGAGAAGAAAACGAAGAAAGATGGCGGTCTTCTCGCGTGATCATCAGAAGGAGCCCGTTGTGTGTCCCGACTGGCAAAAATCTACTACTAATGAAATTTTTTCAATTTTTACAATATTCTGCAGAAATTACCGAAAAAAATATTAGCAAAATTTGATAGCAACTAAATTTATTTCAAGCCGCTTGTCCTTCTTACTTCTCACGTAAAATTATGTCCCCAAAAAACAGGTTCATAGCTTTTGCGAAAATTATCATAAATGAATGCATACAAAGTCCCCAAAGACTTTCATATTTCTTCTTCTACTTTATAGAACTTTAACCTCTCGAGATTAAATATGTAGCTCTAAAGAGAAGCTGCATCAATGTAATAAAATTCTTCTCTTAATTAGAACTTAGCCGATGGTCATAAAATGTATATACGAAAATATAAAAAAAATATCTATAAATGTTATTCAAAATTTAAGACTTTGTTGGACAAATAAAGGAAGATATTCATATCAATTTATTATGAATATTAATAAAATTGAATTAAAATTAATATTTGCATTTAGTAACCAAACTTTATGATCTCCCGAACTGAACTAACCCAATTTTTTTTTCAACTCTAACCTTACTTTATCAAACCTGATCATGATAGTACTTTCTATACTCAAGCGGCTTAAATTCACTCATATCGAATATCAACTCGCACTATCGCCTTTGACAAAAATATAGCTTTCCATTTCTAGACAAACCACTATCAGACCCAACTTTTTGCTAGATTCAACCAAACTTTTTTCAATTTAAGCTGACCTTTTCATGATATTTCAAACTTGGCTTGAAAATATGGCATTCTGCATGTTCTAAATCTATCATTATTGGCTATCATCTTGAAACATTCACTACAACAGTATCCAGTTTTAACCCTTTCGACCCCAAAGTTGCCCGAGAGCAACTTCACCTATTTGTCATCTTATAGCAAAAGCTACGATTGATGTATGGCTTTAATTTAAGTAGGCACCAACAAATAAATATTTTTAGAAGTGAATTCAAAGCAAATTACAACAATTTTACTGTTATCCTCAAAATTATTTCCAATAATTTGCAGCAATATCAGGAAAAGTTTGTCTTCTAATTGAAGTCTACCTGAAGTCTATCTGAAGTCTTGGGCGCGTTTGATCAAAACCCTGTTTCTTTAATAATGGTTAAATAAAATCAAAAACTGATTATTTTGTATTTTTCCATAAATATTCAATAATATTTCTGTTACTAAAAAATATTGACACAAAATTTATTTAACCCGTTTTACGCTAAAATTGTTCAAAAGTAAACTAGCTCTAGAACTCCAACAAAGAGCCGTGGCGACTTCAAATGTCGTGTGCTCACTTCTTAGGTAAGTGTTTCATGATTTAAATACCAAAAAGTAATATCGAGACACAGGGTAAAATTCGGGGGTCGAAAGGGTTAAGAACAATTGAGGTTTCCTAGGTTTTTCAATATGAAAATTTTTGATAGAGAACTTTCTGCTTGATTTTGCTTGTCTTAAACTGCTTAATTAGTAGCATAAAGGTTCTAGTCTCAAAAAATTGCACACCAAATAACTTTCAAAAAAAAAGTTTGGGTTCACCTGCATTTCTCAATTTGACAATTATGTATATTTATATAGATCACACTCGATCTTGAGTTGTTAGTATTCCCGCGTGCCCGTTGCTGTTTCTGTGCTACAGAACTTTCCACACAAACATAGGTTGGCAGTAGTGTCCGACCGAATATTCGGTTTCAGTTTCGGCCAAAAAATGGCCGAAAAGCCGTAACCGAATCTTTCTAGAAAATTTGTTTACATTTAATTGTATATATAGTGAAAGGAAGAGTTATTTGGATGCCACCAATTTAAATAAACTTTTTTTTAGAATATAATATTAAATTATTTAATTTTGAATATTAGCGAGTAAGGTATGAAAGGGTGATTTTTTCAGGTTTATGTTTTTAAAAAATGAATACATTGTTTTTATAAATAAGTATTTATTTATTTGTGTTATGTTTGTTTGTTTGTTCTTTATTTACTTAATGTAAAATTCGTTTGTTGAAAAAAAGTTTCGGTTTCGGCCGAATATTAAAAAAAAACCGAAACTCGGTTTCGGGTTCGGCCCAAAAAAGTGTTTTCGGTCGGACACTAGTTGGCAGTTTTGTTAATGAACTCTGGCCAGTTGGTCTTTTTTGAGGCAATGTCACTGTTGGTTTGTTTTGGGTGCACTGCACGCTGTCAGCGTTTCTGACGTTTGACGCTACGAACACTTACTAGGATGCAGCGCATTTTCGGTTCGCTTAATCGTTTCGACTCGGACACTGTTCACTGTTCAACACAACACACACAATCCACTGCGCGCTGTCGCTGTCGCTGAAGACGTAACAGAGAATGTTTTAATTAAGCGTGGCCACAGCGCTTTTTATACGCACGCGGCTCGGCACGCGCAACGTTGTTGACAAACGGTGGCAGGGTGCAGGGTGCAGCGAGACGCCGCCTGGTCCGTATGCAGACATGCAATCACTTTTTCATGATTTGCTTCACAGTTTCGGGTGTTTGTCGATTTTCAAGTTCAACACAAATGCCTAATTGACTTAATATGCACATTGTTTGGACAATACAACAACAACAACAACAACAAAAGCAGAAGCAGAAGAACGCGCAACATCCCATCACTTGATAAACACCACCGCAACACCAACAACAACAACAACAACCATATCTAAGTATTGATAGCCGACTGTCGAAAGGCACTTTGTTGCTGCCACTTTAACAACAACAAAAAGCGAACAACAAACATTGCTGCAATTGTAAACTGGTTAGAAGCGCAACCGAACGCATCTGGTTTTCAGTTGTTTTGCCCAATGCTGATTTAATTTAGATTAGCCACATTTTGCCTCATTAATGGGCACTAAAAAACGAAATAAAATCGGCCTAAAACGCTTTTACATTGGCCGCCGCTTCTTTGTTTTTGTGCAAGTTTGCGAGCACAGCTGGCCGCCATGCCATCTGACCGATATTGTTTTTGTTTCGTTTTTTTTTTGTCAATATTGTTGTTGCTGTTGTCATTATTTGTAGTTCCATTTTTCTGCGGTCTCGTTTCGTTGCATTACAAATGTTATAAATATGCATTAAGAGTCGCAGCGATTGTCGCTGCAGCGTCGCTCGTGCAGCGTGTGTCGCGTCGTATCGCGTCGTATCGGTTGTAACGAAATGCCACTTATGCAAATGCCTCAAGCAGCAATTGATGTAAAATTATGCATCGTCGTGTGAGGCTGTGCGCCGTGTCCCACTGTCGATGTTTTCATTTCCGTAAAATTCGTAGACAACTTCACTTGGCGCTTTCGGATTTTTATGGCGCTGCAAGGCACTGACCTTCACTGTTGTCTAGTCGAGCGCCCGAATGCATTTGTGCCACTGTGCAGCTTCATGCTTGCGCATGGCCCTTCCGCACCTAACCTCAATGTTGTGCCGCTTCTTGCTTTTTGCTCGAAAAAATCTCCCTTTTCTTTTTTAACAAATTACAATTTTAATAAGCCTTTTTCATTATTTCCTTCGCTGCGAAATTAAGAACTTTCCCCAACAATAACAACAAAAACAACAACAAGAAGCAAGAAGCAAGAGAAAGGCAAAATTATAAAATCCTTTAAGTAATTTAAACTTTTGACAACTAAGTAATCACGTTAAAAAACAAACAACAACAACAAAAAAAACACTAAATAACGAAGGCTGCAAAATAATATCAGCACTTGAAAAATTCTACAACGTCAGCCATTTTGGGTCCAACAACAAAAAAAAATGCACAAAATTACCAGTCGCAACGGCACTGTCCTGTCAAGTACGATACCCAACTTTAAGGCAGGCAACGAAAAAAAAATTCAACAAAATCAAAGTTTCTTGCGCCACTTGAAGCAAGGTCCGCGTTTTTAAAAATTCAACGCAAAAAGTTCGCATCTGCGTCCGCGCGTTTTTCAGGCCGCCACCAACACATGGAACACTCGCTGACGCCAGCTGCTGCGGCCTTCCGAACCGACGTTGTTGCCTAATTTCGGCCGCTTTTATATTAAGGCCGCCTAATTTTCCTTCTTTAATAACAAATAATTAGCCCCTTTCTAATGACACGTGATAGCCTTTTCGAAATGTGTACAGACAGCTTGAAGAGTTGCGCTTCCTCCTTGGGACACATCAAGATAATTGTCAGAGAATGAAGTGCGACCAGTCACTGTTTTCGTTATTGGGAATTTTGTTATGATACACCGTGCGACAAAAATCAAAAAATTTCAAAACACACGAAAAAGTCTATATACTCGCGAAACTAGGGGCCAAATGAAGTAAAACTGCGTTTTTAGTTTTTCTCTCTGACGTCAGGATTTTTTTTTTAAAAGACTTTGAAATTTCAAGGACATGTTTATTTCAAGAAATTATTTTAAAAATTGAGCGCATTTTAGAATAACATTATAGGTATCAAATGAAAGAGAAAAATCCTTAGAATCTTAGTAAATTTCATGTTTTGGTGCCAAAGGACGAAGAGGTGTGGAAATTGTCCTTTAAAACTTTATCCTTGAATATCCTTGCAAATTTCCCAACTTTTTTTTTTTAAATATATCTTAAGGACTAATATGTACACTACAACATCTTTGAATTTCGTCCTTCTGACTTTATAAGTTTAAGGTATCAACAATTTAATACTTCTCTCTATCAAACGAAGATATATTGCACCGTGCGACAAACATAAAATATCATTCACATATTCATATTCATATTCATACATAATATATTCAACACTTCCCACCAAGCAAAATGTGAGAAATAGGCAACAATCGTCAGTGGCAACAAATTGGCGACTCGCCGATTTATTGCCGCAGCGACAAATTAGCAACATGTCCCAAAAACACGTTGTTTTCCAGGACTTTGAAATATCGAATTGATATGCTTTGTATTTCAGTGAGATTGATCGCATTTAAAAAATTTGTATTCATTCGTCGACGGTTCATTGATCAACAGCATTGATTCAAGCTCAAACAATGAGACCAATATTGATTTTTTGTATGCAAATGAATTTCCATTCCAACCAAAACTGACTGACTTTTTATGTATTAATAATTTTCCAAACAATATGATGTATTTAGATTTGAAAACGAATTGTCCAGGCGATATGAAAACAACTCGTCAAGGCGATAAAAAAACGACTCGTCCAGGCGATATGAAAACAACTAGTCAGGCGATAAGAAAACGACTCGTCACGGCGAGTTGCTTTCGGCGGACATTTTAGAACGACTGGTGATACGAAATCGATACGCTGGCGATATTACCGGCGATAAATTTGTTGCCGGGGGTGACTCGTTTTCTTATTGCCGGCAACAAAAAATGTCTGGTGGGTTATGAATCTTTCTGTCTATGTGTTGGTGTCGTTTTGAGTTGTTAATTAACCGACCGAATATTCGTTTTCGACCAATTTTAAATTTTTGCTTCGACCAAAATACATCAGCCGAAGTTTTTCGACCTGTAATGCAAGTCAATTTGCTCTGTTTCGAAATAGTTTATCAAATATGTGGTTTTATCGATATTTCGGACATCAAGATTTCGATTAATAAAAATAATACTCAAGTATCATATTTATGTCAATTAAATTGTTGAATTTTTGTTCTCTCTCAGACCATTTCTGGTTTTTTTTCACTAAAATATATAAATTTTCTTTCAATAATTCTTATGTGGATTAAAGAAATGGTTAAAAAAAGAACGGCTAAATATTAGGGGAATTCTTTGTAAGGTGCCATCCCTGTTCTATTTCAACGTTCCAGCAATCCAAGCAAAAAAATTCCTACCGTCATTTAAGGTATATATGACAACATCAATTTTAATGTGGTTTTTGAGGGAACGGACGCAATAATACGGTATGGGTAAAAAAAGTGTCAAATTTTACAAACTAACCAAACAATTATAAAAAACTGAGGTAAATATCAGTGTTGGACTTAATTTTTAATGGTTTTTCATAATCCGAAATGATTTCCGAGCATATCGTTAAAGGAAAAAATGTATACAATGATTTCTAAAATGGCATAAAAATGTATAGTGCCACCTTTTTTTCTTTGTAAGGTGCCACCCCCGTTTTTTCATTGTTTTGTGATCCTATATCGGTAAAATGCCTTCAATAAAATGAATTTAAAGTGTTCCTAGTAAATTTTTCTCTAATCCTATCATGAGAAATAAAGTTCAGTTCAGTTTTGTTTATTAATTTCCATAGATTTACCGTTTTATTCGTTACCATTCAATTTTCATTTTGCTTTCCATCATTTTATATTTAATTCAAATTAAATTCAATAATCTTTCATACATTTTACATTTTATTTTTTTTATTTTTTCATACATTTTATTTTTTTACTTGACATTTTTACGTTTTTAGCGGATTTTTAAGGGGTGGCACTTTACATTAAAAAATTTTAGGGTGTCGATTTTGAACACTGGGAAATTGGCTGTAAAATATTTATTTATATTCGTATTTACGAAAAATTCAAATAAAGTCTTACCTTGGATCATAGCTCTTCAAATCCTCTTTCCAAAGGTATATTAACATTGGCGATACGTTAATTTTCTAACGAGTTATACGCAAAAAAGCTATGGGCTGGCACCTTACAAAGAATTCCCCTATCAATTTTTTCCTTAACCCTAATCCGTCGTTCGGGTGATTTTTCACCCATTTTCAACTTTGGGATGCTATAACTTTCCTATATATTTATCAAAATGATTAAGGTTTCTTGTATTTGTGGCAAACCAATATAAGTTTTAGAAATTATCTACAACATATTGATTATTTCATTATAACGGTGATTACAAAAAAAGTTACGTGGGCGACGTTCGGGTGATATTTCACCCATATACAAATTGTATGGAAATTCAACACAACACATACAGAAAATGCCCTAAAATTACGTCACTGGAGTGAAAGTTTTGAACTGCTTTTATAGGCAAAACCTTTTTATGGATCAATGGGGCTCCTGAACTCAACGGAAAACTAAGAGCCAATCATATTATTTCAACTAAAGTTGGTATAACTCGCTATGCTTGAAGTCGTGTGTCAGCAATAAAAAATGCCAATAAAGACCAATGTTTGAGATAGTAACTGACAAAACTAATGTTGAAGGTTTGCGAGTTTTTGGCGGTGCATGGATCAGCGTTGGTGATATTCAGGCATATTTTGGTATTTGAATTTTGAGTGGTGTTTATAAGTCGAATGGGGAATCTCTTGATAATCTGTAGAGTTACACAACAGGCAGACCAATTTCTCGTTCTGTCGGTGACAAAACCACTCGCCAGAAACGTAACGATTGTAATCAAGAATGAAGCTCGTTAACACCCATAAGACATATATGAGAAAAGTGGGTTTAGCGACAACTGCTATGTACGTCATATGAAAAGGACACACTAAGTAAACAATTGCCGTCTTTTCGCGGAAGATGCCCCTTTGAGCACTTTTCATCATAACCAGGAAATGTGGGTGAAAAAAAATTATCCGAAATTACATCGTTTTACAATAAGTCAATAGCAGTAGTTGACACTTTAGACCAATTGGTTGTTCACTAACTATATCGTCAAGTAAAAACTAATCGCTGTCGATCCCAGCTGGAATCACAACAAAAAGTACAAGCGGCGAATTTTTCTCGAAGACATAGATTTGAGTTTAGTAAAGCTAAAGATTTTACGTAGAACAACGTTACCGAAAGGAAAATCTTCATGCTGACTTCTTATCTCAATACAGCCAATTTCCCAAACCTTGTCAGAAAATCAGAGCGTAAAAAGTAAAAAACTATTGAAACACGGTGTCAATTTGGTATCAACAACGATCGAAAAGCATATTCTGCTTGCAATTCTTGAAAAAATTATACATGTCGTGAACACAAAGTTTTAGTAAACTACTGCCCTTTCTTCCCCCCTTTCCCCATCCGCTTGAAATGTGTGCTGTAACATATGTTGGAAAAAACAGTGTTACATACACATTTAAAAAACAGGTGAAATATGTGGTAGCACAACGGGTCTCATAATAGGCCTCCTAGTGCGTTTCTTACAGAGGCAGCCACAATAACCTAACTTAACCTAACTGCCCTAATTGCAAAAAAATATAGAAAAATTTGTTAACTTATTTGTTTGTAAGGTAACAAAGATAATAAAGATTAAAGATAACAAAAGTTTTTTTATTAAAATTGGTCAAAAAATGAATTAAAACATACAAAGTACCATATGGGTGAAATTTCACCCGAACATCTTATGTGTGAGTTTTTTTGAACGTCGGATGAGGGTTAAAAGAATTTTTATTAGTATTCGGCTTCGGCTTCAGGCTTCGGTCTTCGGCCAAATATTTTAGTTATGCCGAATATTCTGTTCCGGCTTCGGCCAAAAATCCACCTTTGTTCGAACCAGTGGCGCACACAGGGGGTTTTGGGGTTCAACACCCCTCCCTCCAACCACAAAAATTGATGGTACCAAATATGGTTTCGAATGGTATTTGGCTCGAAAGTCGAACGCAAATCCTTCCCAAAATGAAATCTTGGGTGCGCCACTGGTTCGGACATTAGTAATCACTTATCTTGGCAGAACTTTAATCGATCAACGTAATCAGCACAAACCTCTGTTGCGGACGTATGCTCCCAAGCGAAGTGAAGAACAAGAAAAATATATATGCAATGTATTATACATATTACTGTATTTGTTGGTTAAAACTAGTTTTGTTGGCTCGTATTAAAAAAAAAAAAGAAAAAACCTAAAGCTTTGCAGAAAATAGAAAAATAAGAAAATCAAAATCAAACCCCATTTTTTAACTAAACTCAAAGTGCGAAGAGTCCCATCTTCTAACAAAGCCAACATCATGGAACAACATGGAAAACTCAATTTTTCTCTCAGCGGAAGGAAGGAAAATCGGAAAAAGGGAAATCTAATCAAAGAAATTGATGAACTGCTTATGACATAAAATAGATTACGGTGAGCCTTTGAGACTAAAATTTACTAATAACCGCCCAAACTCACAATTTGCCATTCAGAAGCGGCATGGAACTGTTGGCAAGTTCTTTCTATTTTTGTACAATTTCTTACGCAGGAAAATTGCAGCAAGCTGGATCTTAGTTTCGTAATCGAACAATTGTGCCAGTTGTGTTTTTATACACTTAGGTTTTCAAAGCTGTGTTGAGTACCAGCCACATTTCCACTCAAAAGTCTGGAAACGGGCTTCGGTTTTTATCTAAAATATGGCCGAATAATTTATTGAAACCGAAATTTTTTTAATTGTGCAGCGATGAAAACAGCAAAAGTATTTTTTATTTAATTTTTTTTAATTTTTCTTTAAAATTGCTTATTACATTTTTCTTATAAAAATAATTCACTGTGTCCTGCTTCCTCTAAATTCTTTATGACGTTCCATGTTGTTTTTATTAATCATAAAATCTGATTTTCTAAAACAAATGTATAAGGCAATTGAATGTCTTTTCGTAAATGTTGAATATCAAAGTTAAATATGAAGTAATTTGCAGAAATAAATACATTCATGAATGGTTAAAAGCGCCAATGATTGTGCAGTGGAAATATGCATCTTTTATTTATTTATATTCCAGTCACACAAAAAATAAATTTTAACAGACCATCGATAAAACTAGAATATTACAAAATAATAAAGTTCAATTCAAAAATTCAACAATAATTCTTAAGACTACTACTCTTGGAAGAGAGATGGATGGACACTAAAGAAAATTGCGAGTAAATATTTGAATAGATTAGTTAAAAAACTTTAAAACTTTAAAGACTTTGAAAAGTTGGTTTTGGTTGGTTGGTTCTAGTTGATTCCAAGTCTCGGTACTCGATGGCGTATGAGTAACTACTTGTATAATCGAAATTTCCAAAGAAAATATGTTTGAACTTGGAATTTAAATACCTTTAATACTTACAATTTCTACTTGCTTGCAATGTTTATTTCAAAGCTGTGAGCTGCTCCAACTAACCAAATTCTATGAACGCCTTTAAGAAGCTCTTACAGTGCATTGGGATTTTTGTGCCCTTGAGTCACACTCTATGCTCTGGTCCAACTGTAATTGATATCATATGTTATGTAGCAAAGAATATTTTCATTAAGGCAGAGAAACATATTTATGTACATACATACTTCAGTCACACGAAAAAACAGTTTCATTAGCAAAAAAAAAACCTTGAAATTTTCAAGCTGTTTAACAAAAACGAAGCATTTGATGTTGTAAATCGTTTGCCCTAATACGCATTCGCTCTAATTATTTAACATAAAATTTATCTATGTCAATAAACATGCCAGGCTCAAAGGAATATTTGCCACTACGCATTCCCACTGCTTGTGCAGACATTTCGCACAGCGAGCGGCGCTCATGTTACGCTCACTCAGTGTGCATACATGACATTAGTGTCTTTATGTGTGTAGGTGTATGGGTTTGTTTGTGTGGACGTGCGTACTGACTGCTGTTCATAATGAATTACAACAAAATTCCTTCATCTGGGGTCGAGCGTTTACAGTTTCAACAATACCTGGCAATACCTGGAACCAAAAACGATACCTCGCTCACTGCTCAGCTGTGCATACTCGACACAGTCTTTCAGTTTGAAGTTTTTAAGCTAAAGGTGGCCCAACACCAAAGCACTCCACACCACAGCCACCACCACACAATGTTGTTCATAGTGTTTGCTTGTAAGCTGTATATGTGTATGTGTGTGTGTGTGTGTGAGTGAGCTATTGTACATGGCCAGAGTACGTGCACTGTGCCGGTGTAGTACAATGTATGCGCTGGTATCGTGCTTCAGCAGTTCCGGACGATATAAATTACAATATCTGCAGCATTTATCTTGGCACCGTCAGCCGGAGCTCTTTTCATTGTTGTTTTTGTAGTTGTTATTAACGCTGTTGCTTTGTGTTGGCCATAGACAACAACAACAACTCATGTACAATAACATCAACAGCTCGCAGCGATTGCAAGCAACTATTAGCAAAATAGGAAAATTTTAAAACTTGCTGCTGAAAGTACACAACAGAAAGCAAAGCAGTGGTGAGGGGAGAGTAGTAGAGGAGACACTGACAGCAAGTCGTTGGCCATTTTACTTTGTCATTACGGCTAAACCTTGTTTGCTGTAGTGACGCGCTTTTAGTGCGCTGTCGATGTATTTTAATTAGTTTCCATTAGATTGAATGCCTTCAACATGAACCTTCGTGATTCATCGATGTGACAAACTGACGTCAACTGACAATATCTCAGTACCGTGCACTGACACTGCTTCTCCACTTGAAAGGCCAGTTGACAGCCACTCTATAAATAGTTCACAGAATAATACAATTAAGTTTTATTTTGTTGTTGTTGTTATTAAGTAGTTGGTTTCATATTTTCACAGAAGCTATAAAGCCATATCAAAGCCTGACACCCAACAGCTTCTTTCATCCTAGGGACTTATCCTTGAATATTTGACACTTGGTGTTTGTTCAAGGTTAAACAAATGTTTTCAAAAGCCAGAGGAGGAGGAAGTTTTATTGTTGCAGTAGTAAAGTTGCAGTTCTCAGAAAAAGATAATATTTCATATTGCTTGAATTGTAAAACAGTTCCTTCAAAATGTGAAGTAACTACATCTTAGGTGGCTGCCTTTGTGTGACCTACAGACAGGCCTGAGTTACGATCCTTCTACATTAAGTCGATGATTTTTGCCACTACTTAAGTTGGTATGTGGGTAGAACTAGAAGAACTAGAACTAAAACTAAACTCAGAACTAAAACCAGAACTGGAGCCAGAACTAGAATTAGAATTAAAAGAACTAGAATTAGGACCAGAACCAGAAGAAGAAGAATTTGAACAACTAGAATTAGATAAAGAAAAACTAGAACCAGAACTAACCAGAACTAAAAGAAGAAGAACTAGAATTAGATAAAGAAGAACTAGAACTAGAACCAGAACAAGAAAAAGAAGAGCTATACGAAGAAGAGTTAGAAGAACTAGAACTAGAAACAGAACTAGAAGAAGAAGTATTAGAAGAACTGAAACTAGAATTAGATTAAGAAGAACTAGAACTAGAACTAGAACTACAACCAGAACTAGAATAAGAAGAACTAGAACTAGAATTAGAACTAGCAGAATTAGAAGAATTAAGAAAAAGAATAAATAAACTAGAATAAGAATAAGAAGAACTAGAACTAGAAGAAGTAGAATTAGTACTAGAACTAGAATAATTAGAATAACCAGAATTGGAGAATTGGAGAACCAGAGCTCGAACTAAAATTAGAACTAGAACCAGAACTAGAAGAATAATTCGAAGAACTAGAACCAGAACTAGAACCAAGAACCTAGAATTAGAACTAGAATAAGAATTTGATAAAGAAGAACTAGAACTAAGACCAGAACAATAAAAATAAGAGCTGTACGAAGAAGAGTTAGAAGAACTAGAACTAGAAACAGAACTAGCAGAACCAGAACAAGAATTATAATAAGAAAAACTAGAACTAGAAGAAAAAGAATTCGAAAAAGTGGTACTAGAACCAGAACTAGAAGAACTAGAACCAGAACTATAATTAGAATAAGATGAACTAGAACTAGAACTACGACCAGAACAAGAAGAAGAAGAATTAGAAGAACTAGAACTAAAATTAGAACTAGCGGACTTAGAAGAACTAGAACCAGGACTAGAATTAGATAAAGAAGAACTAGAACTAGAAAAATAATAGCTATTTATAAGAAGAAAATTTAGGAGAACTAGAACAAGAATTAGAACAAGAAGAACTGCAACTAGAACAGAACTAGAAGAAGAAGAACTAGAAGAAGCAGAATTAGAAGAACTGGAACTAGAACCCGAACTAGAATTAGAAAAAGAAGACCTAGAACTAGAACTAAAAACTAAAATTAGTACTAGAACTAGAATAATTAGAAGAACTAAAATTAAAACTAGAACTCGAACTAAAATTGTTCGATCTTCTAGTTCTGGTTCTAGTTCTAGAGCCAGAACTATAATTAGAATAAGAAGAACTAGAATTCGAATTATTTATTTATTTATTTATTTGTTACGGTTTTACAAACCTAATTCAAAATACCTTAATATTAAATAACAATTTGCAAATATAAAACTATGTACTACAAAGCGACAGCATTTATCTTATCTCCAACGTTTTAGTGTAATCATATAATTTTTTTCTGTATACATTTATATTACAGCTTTTAATACTCTCAGGCAACTCGTTGTAGCATTTTAACCCTTTATAAAATATACTGTTTTTTCCGATTCTGTTTTATAAAAAGGTAATTTAAAATCGTTTCTCTTTCTTGTGTTTCTGTCATGAACCTCGTAGTTAAATTTAATATTGGTTCTTAAATAGTCTGGCAAATATCCGTTCTTAATGTTATATATAAATTTCATGGTGTGAAAAAAAATTTGTTGTTTTACGCTTAGCCAATTTAAGCTATTTAGCATTTCTTTTATTGGGGTATCATAGCGTTTATTTAAAATGAATCTCATAGCTTTATTTTGCATTTTCTGCAGCTTTTCAATTTGAAAATCTCTCATAATAAACAAAATTGTGGGACAGTAGATAAAATGGGGCTCAACAATTGATCTATATATTTTTATTTTATAAGGTGCACTTAAATGTTTGCAAGTTCTTTTAATAAACCATATTTTCTTAGCTATTTTGCTTATGGTGAGGTCAATATGGTCGTCAAATTTCAATCTAGCGTCAATTTGAACACCCAGATACTTAATACTTTGTACGTTTTCAATTTCTTTATTATTTATTTTAAGACTTATGATATTTGCAACAGTTCTTCTTGTAATGATCATAAATTTTGTTTTATCAATGTTAATTTTTAATTTGTTAGCACAAAGCCAAATATAGAGAGCATCTAAATCAGTTTGTAACTTTTCTCTTATGTCATTTTCGTTTGTGCCATATATCGAGATTAATGCATCGTCAGCAAACAGCTTTATTGTACTAAATTTTAAAATGGAATTAATATCGTTAATATAAGTATTGAATAAGATGGGAGCCAGAACTGAGCCCTGTGGTAGGCCAATCTTGACGTCACACTCTTCTGAAATTGACGAACCAATTATTGTGCGTTGTTTACGATTAGATAAAAAACTCTCAAACCACTTCAACTCTACACTTCTAATACCAATTGTTGATAATTTATCCAATAATATTTTTTGGTCAATTGTTTCAAATGCTCTTTTTAGATCGACAAAAACCGCTAATATCGTATTTTTATTGTTAAGTTCCTCTTTCCACTCAGCTACAACCATGTTTAAAGCTGTCTCGCAGGAATGCTTTTCCCTAAATCCTGACTGCTGAGGTATAAGTATCTTATTACTTTCTAAATATTGCACTAATTGGTGTTTTACTACAGTTTCTAAAATTTTTTCATCACATGGTAGTGTGTTTATTGGCCGCAGCTCTTCTGCTTTAGAACTACGACCAGAACTAGAAGAAGAAGGATTATAAGAACTAGAACCAGAACTAGAATAAGAGTAAGAACTAGAACTAGAAGAAGAAGAATTATAACAACTAAAATTAGAACCAGAACTCGAACTAAAATTAGTTCGATCTTCTAGTTCTAGAGCCAGAACTATAATTAGAATAAGAAGAACTAGAATTCGAATTAGAACTACGACCAGAACTAGAAGAAGAAGGATTAGAAGAACTAGAACCAGAACTAGAATAAGAGTAAGAACTAGAACTAGAAGAAGAAGAATTATAAGAACTAAAATTAGTATTAGAAGTAGAATAATTATAACAACTAAAATTAGAACCAGAACTCGAACTAAAATTAGTTCGATCTTCTAGTTCTGGTTCTAGTTCTAGAGCCAGAACTATAATTAGAATAAGAAGAACTAGAATTCGAATTAGAACTACGACCAGAACTAGAAGAAGAAGGATTAGAAGAACTAGAACCAGAACTAGAATAAGAGTAAGAACTAGAACTAGAAGAAGAAGAATTATAAGAACTAAAATTAGTATTAGAAGTAGAATAATTAGAAGAACTAAAACTAGAACCAGAACTCGAACTTAAATTAAAACTAGAACCAGAACTAGAAGAATAATTAGAAGAACCAGAACCAGAACTAGAACCTAGAACCTAGAATTAGAAGTCGAATTAGAAAGAGAAAAAGAAGAACTAAAACCAGAACCAGAATTAGAAATAGAAGGACTAGAACCAGATCCAAAACTAGAAGGAATAGAACTAGAAGAACTAGAACCAAAACTAAAACCAGAATTAAAAGCAAAACTAAAGCGAGAACTAGAATTAGAAATAGAAGGACTAGAACCAGAACCAGAACTAGAAGGAATAGAACTAGAAGAACTAGAACCAAAACTAAAACCAGAATTAAAAGCAAAACTAAAGCGAGAACTAGAATTAGAAATAGAAGGACTAGAACCAGATCCAAAACTAGAAGGAATAGAACTAGAAGAACTAGAACCAAAACTAAAACCAGAATTAAAAGCAAAACTAAAGCGAGAACTAGAATTAGAATTAGAAGAACTAGAACCAGAACCAGAACTAGAAGAAGAAACAGAAGAACTAGAACTAGAAACATAACTAGAACTAGAAGAACTAGAATTAGAACCAGAACTAGAACCAGAATGCAAGTTTTAGTGGTCAAGAAGCGACGGTGAAATGAGATTAACAAAACTTTTGTTCAACACAAAACTATAATAAAAAGATCTTTCAGATTTTATTTTTATCTAAAAAAGTTCAAAACATAAATAGCTAATTGTTAAAATAACAAAATAATAGTTAAAATAAAAAAAATAAAGACAAATCCAGCTATGAAATTGCAAGAGTGCCAACAAAGTTTCTCCCACTCTCTGCACCCTGTACCCAAATGGCTGAACGTAACCCAATTCGATCGTTGCATTTTTAACGTTTTTGCACCAATAAAACTTTTTGCTACCGAACACCTTTCATTTTAATCACACAAAGCACAATTTAACGCACGCTGACACAAAGGTTGTCAGCGCATTGAGTGCCATTTCCTGGTCGAACACCCACTTCCGCCGCAGCGCTCCACACCCACAAAAGCCATCGGTCGCGCGCCGCATTCTCAAAATATCTGTGCGCGGCAAAAAGCTGCCAACACCACAGATTCCTTGCATATTTTTCAGCTCAACAAATAATTAAAATTATACACTCACACGCTGACACACACACAAACATACGCACATACATAAACGAGTGTAAGCACGCACAAAAGAAAAAAATTACCGAGAAGCAAAGAAGTACCGACAAAGAACTTTGAAATTTTATGAATTTGAATTTATGTAATTACACTTTTCGTGTTTTTGTATAGTATTTCGTCGTTTTTTGTTTTTGTTGTTTTTTTGTTTTTTCCTATGCGAACACACACCCACACATACAGAGGCACACGTATGCAAATATTGTTTGTATGGTTGTGAGCAAACAGACGCCCAGCTATACAAGTTTGTGAGTACTTACTTGGACAGAAATCAACTATACGAGTAGATACAGACAGACATGTATACATATGTACATGCATATGTAGATGCATAGGCGTGTGTGATTTATGTATGAGTGCTTATGGTAATTGCCCAGATTGCGTGCACGCGTGCGCAAGTGCGCGTGTGTGTGTGTTTGTGTCGGCGTGTGCGTGTGGGCATGCACAGGGATTGCGCCCGCATAGTATTTGCATTATAATTACTATTATTATTATTGCTGCTTTTTTTGTGGAAGCACTCGGAGACGCTCGCATTGCCTTTAGCGTTGCAGTTGTTATGTTTGCTTGTCTGTGCTGGCACAAAGTGTGCGGCTTGTGGGTCCCCACGCCCTGTGCAGCAGTTGTCGGCAAATTTAAATAATATTTTCATATATGCGTACATGTAATTATGTAAGTGTGCCTGTGTGTGTGTCTGTGTGTGGGTATGCGAATTTCTGCCTAGTTGGGCGTTGCTGGGCAGCTATTGAAACGTAAAGTTCAACTACTAACCAAACCTGTTTCGTGGTAACGAATATGAAATTTTTGGATGAAAAAAAAAACCAAATTCTGCTCTAAAATAAAACTATAATAAAATTTGCATTTAAAATAAGCAAAAGAATCACACAAACTAATTTTATTATTAGAAAAAAAAAACATGTTACTTCACTAGCTTCAAGCGACTGGTTCAACAGTAAAATTATTAAATATATTGTCCAATGATATTTTTTATTTATTTTAGTCATGTTTAATTATTCAATTAAAATAAAATCAATATAAAGCAAATTAATAACCTGTAATAAATAGTTGGCGAGTCAGATGCTTCACAATGCTGTCAAGTCCATAACTGCTGACGTCATGTAAACATATTCGAGTGTCATTTGTGGAAATACCAAACCACTCACATATTATACCTTCTGATGTATAACTAACACGACAACTCGCGTCAGACAATGAGAAAGTAAAGAAAGGAAGCAAACCACTGAGGAAGTCTAATGTGTGGAAGTTTAAAACTACTTTCAGTCAGTCAGACTTAACTATTATAAGTTTCATAAGAAAAGAATTGCAAGGTAACTATTAAAATAAAACATAAATTTTTTTTTGTTGGTATAATCAGGGAAAGGATTTTGTGGAAATTGCCTTTTTGTTTGCTGCTAAATAGCGCTCCTGATTAGAAATATACCACTTTTATTTAGCCTTTTTTGCCTTAAAAATGCAGTTTGCCTTTTTCACCCATAAATGCCTTTTTTAGTGCCTATTTTACCTATAAATGCCACAAAATTCCTTTTTCAAGATTTGTCGAGCGCCTTTTTATTTTTCTTTCGTTTTTAATATTTTTCCCCTTTTGTTTCGCAAAAAAATTAATTAATTTAAACTAAAAAAAATTAAGTGGCAACATTGTAATTTCGTTAACTTATCGATATTTTTACATTGATTTGATCATTCCTAAGCCGTTATTTTTTGTTGTGCAGTGGAAAATTTAAAGAAAAAAACATGCCAAAATCAAAAAGTTCGGTTAGCGCAAAAATTTTATTGATTTTTTTGTGATACAAGTACGGCTTTTATGCTTTTATATGAGAAGTTAAAATATGAATTTAAAATATGTGCCAACATTTCAATAAAAATATCTTAGTTTTAGTTTTTAAACTATCTTTGAAAACCTTGATGTTCCTTTTCTTTTACAAATAAAACGAGGTATAAATATTGTATGTTGCATACGTCAGATGAAATAAAATTATTAAAAAAATACCGTTTCCCCTTTTCTTTTAGATTTTCTAGTATTTCTTTCCAATTTTTAAATGCCTGTTTTTGCCTTTTTAACAGTTTGAATGCCTTATTTTGCCTTTTTAGGCAGTTTTTAGTGCCTTTTTCAGCCTTTTTGCCAGTTTTTAACGCCTTCCCGTGGCTTTTTTGCTATTTTAGTTTGCCTTTTTTATAGGGTTTTAGGTCCTCAAAATCCTTTCCCTGGTTATAATTATTGCTTGCGACAATTAATTGTTACGTTGCATTAAAACTGTATGAGAAATAAACATTTTTTTCGTTCTCGATATGTATTATTTTTGGATATTTGGCTTTTACGTTGCTTTACAACTTTCATTTATGACTTTTTTTTATTTACGTTCCCGGTTACTATTGTAAAAAAATTTTTTTTACGTTGCTTCATAATTTATATTTTTGATTTTTAGATTTACGTTGCCGATAACTAATATTTAAAAAAAAATTTTTTTTACTTTGCATCATAACTTTTATGAAAGAAATTTTTTGTTTACGTTCCTTACCACATTTTCAGTAGGGGTATTCACACCGAGCTCGTTACTTCGTTACTTCGGTACTCGGTAGTTTTCTATGTGTATTTTGTTTTTGTTTAATTTTTGTACAAACACAAAATACACGTACAAAACTACCGAATACCGAACTAACAAAGTAACGAGCTCGGTGTGAATACCCCTAGTATGTATTGATTTTTAATAGTTTAGTTGTTGATGGAAATTGGTTTTCTGCAGTTAATTTGCGTTCGTCAATTTTAAATGATTAAAAATCAATTCATACCCAAAATATGGTAATTCAACGTTAAAAAAAAATTGTTTTCAAAATAATAGTTAACGGCAACGTAAATTTAAAAAATCATAAATAAATCAATAAAACAAAATCATAAAAAATCATAAATCAACCAAAAAATCAAAATCATAAAAAATCATAAATAAAAATAAAAAATAAAAAAATTCTTAAAATAATAGTTATCGGTAACGTAAATAAAAAAAAAGTTATGAAGCAATGTAAACAAAAAAAATCCCAAAATAATAATTATCGACAACAAAAATATAGTTGTTACTTGTAAGATTTATTATGAAACTCAAAAATATTTAATATCATAGTTATAGCCGACATAAAAAAAATAAAATTTAAAAAAATTCTTATTGGGAATAATTATTATAAAGCAATAATTCTAGAAATTTCTTAAATTAGGGCATTTATTTCCAAAAATATGGATAGTAATTATTTTGAGTCTCTGCTTTCAGTGCTTTCCTCCTGAATTAAAAAAACATACTACAAAATTAAGGGTTAGCTGCCCGCAACTAGTTGAGTTTTCGAGTGAATTTTGTATGATTACACCGTGCTACAGCATTTTTCAAACCGGAAAAAATCCATATGGGCGTGAAACAAGAGACCAAACATAGTAATACTGCGTACTCAGTTTTTCATTTCTACATCCTTTGTCCTTTTAAAAGGAATTAAAAATTTTGAAGGGGATAAGAAATAAAAAAAATATAACAAATACTTAAGGGGTTATATACCTTTTTTTTCTTCAAAAAATCGAAAAATTTTTTATTGCTGAATCCTAAAGTACAACTCCTAGAGAACATTTTCCCAAATTTTCATAGAGATCCGAACAATAATTCGATAGGAAAACAGGGTTTTAAGGTACGGTTCGTCACGGCACGTACACTCAACTTCAAACTTTAAATGCGATTATCTTGAAATCGTGTTTTTCCAAAAGTGCCTTTGCTGTGACCGCGATTGCACAAGAACTATTTGACCGATCTTCTTTAATTTTTTTTTAAATTGTCTGTAATTATTGTACTCAGTTCGTGAACGATTCGATTTTAATGCACCAATTTTGATTTTGCAGATCAGAATTTTTAAATACAATTTTTAGAGCTCTAAAAATTAACTTTTAAAAAAAATCGTTACTGTATGCAGAAAAAACCAAATATTCTATAAAATAATCATTCACGAACTAGAAATAACACTATACTAATGAAGTTTTTTTCAGTTTTTTGATTTCAGTTGACCTGCTGGATTTCCATCGTGGTCACCTCCAGCCGCTTTAAAAAAAAAGGGTTTCGAGAGAATTGCCATAACTCCGTTAATTATTTATATTTTTTTAAGAACAAACGCTTGTTTTTTTCATAAAAACATGTTCAATCAATAAATAATAACTTTAGTGTAATAAAATGTTTGCTGCATACCTTAAAAAAAATCCACAGTTTCCTCAATTTTTCCGCTCAAAAAGGTATATAACCCCTTAACCTGGTTAGAATATGGCGATATGTATATTTACTGAAAGAGGAAAGGCTGAAGAATTTTAATAAAATTTATTTTTTATCTATTTCTCAAAAAAAAGGATAGGAAAAAGATCCTTTGAAAATTTTAATCCTTTATATCCTTGAAAATTGACATCGAATTTTCTTGAAAAGTAAGTATGTTTAAACCTCGAATCTCCTTGATCACGTGTCAAAATTTTATTATTCTCACTTCATTGATTTTGTATCTTTTTATTATTTAAAATACTGATACTCAAATAAATGAGAAGTTTTGTACTTCATTAGAATGGCAGCTTCCGCCTTTTTTTAATAACTCTCGAACCAATAAAGTTACCTGCCTCTGCATGAGACTCACTGAGGCCTATTTCACTCACGATTTTGACTCTAAGAAATTTTTCATAGATAAGTTGCAAATTCTTCACTCAGAAATTTCTCAAAACACCAAATTTAATCAACTTAGGCAACACCAAAAAAATATCGTTTCCTTACTTTTAGCCTCAAAGCAGATTGAAAATAAATTTTGTTCCAAAGACAGCTGTCACAGTTGAGAGGGCAGCCATCTGTCAGCACCAATGAACGACAGCTTCGTACTGCTACAATATTTACTTGAAGCATCATCTGTGCCAATGCTGAGTGTAAGTAAATGCAGTTGTTGGTTGAGAACCTCAGACACTAATTGATTCACAGCATGCGTGATTTGTTCTTTGCTTAATACTAGAAAGACCATTGCGGTCATTTTTACGGTTTTTCATTTTTAAATATCTGTACCATATTTTCTTTAGTATTTCTATCAAGTAGTAGTGATAGTAGTTAGTATTGCCAACAAATTTTTGATTGGATGACTTTTATTTTGTATCGGGTTCTACAATTACTTTTACAATTAGGGTTCTACAATTACAATTAGCCAAATCCGATGTGTACCTTTCGAGATCTCAGCGGATATAATATGTAGTCTTTGTAGGTATGGAAAACTTGCGGTCTTTTTAGTGTTAAGCTTTACTTGTGTGAATGTTGCAGAGGGTTGATAGGTAAAGTGGCAACACTTTGGCCATGTGGCCCATTGTGTTGACACATAGAGAAGACTCGGCCTATGCACTTCCCAGTGTTGACAACCACTTTGATGTTTTGATGACTTTGTCAATGTGGCTTGGGGCAACTATAGCTACGCTAGACAGCTGAGAAAGTGCTGACCCGAGAAGTAAAGGAAATGCTCGACGACTTCTTTGAAGTCTTCATTCCTGCCACTTCTTAAGACACAGTCTTCTTAATTGAGGGTTGCGAACCTTGCTAAAGCACTGATTAATGCTCAAGCTACCAGCAACTGTCTTCAAGAGAAGCCATTCGAAACCCATTTGCCAGCATTTTGAAGCCAATATATCTACTAATCCAATCTAAATTCTTGAAACAAGTGTCACTCTTTTTTTTTATTTTCCAATATTTTTTGAACAGCATTGTCTCAGACTTACATTACATAAAACATTATTGTTCATACCTAAATATATATTTACATTCGTGACTTTAGCTTCTACACACAAGCGTCTTAATAACTTAACAGTCTTTTGCGAATCATTTCTAGCGTGGAATCATTTTTTTCGAACTTTTCCTTTCGCAAAATCATTTTCATTAAATTTCTTTCAAAATTTCAAACAACGCCCCTAGACGTAATTTTATACAACAAAAGCGCCTCTCAGTTCGCCGCTTCCATTCCATCATTGCACTTCGTTGCAGCTGACATCGACTCAGCCACGGAAGCAGCATGCGCTTCCGCTGCATCAGCTTGTGTCACTTCCGCCGCTGCCGCCGCCTCTGCCGATCTCTATTTCACAAAATCCACAGCCGGCTCGTGTTCGCGCTGCTGCTGTCCGTCGTCGAACGCCGCACGCCGAACCACATAAACGTCCAGCGGCTTTGCGCTTTCCAGCTCCTCTTCGGCCAGCGTCAGCACATCTGGCGCCGTGTCCTTCGTGTCGATTAGAAAAAAATGTTTCGGCTGCAGCAACTTGACCAGCTCCTCAATATCCTCGGAATTGTCGTCTTCGGGTGCGGTAAAAGTCAGAAATTCCGTATTGAATTGCACTGTCGGCAGCGGCGCTTCGCTGTCGTCATCCGCAGGCTCGTTGTCGCCATCGGTGGTCGTCTCGTTGGCGGCCGGTTCAATGTTGCTCAGCCCGAATGCGCCCAGCGCGTGCGAAAAGTTGCCAAGTGCCAATGCCTCCGCATCGAAATTATCGCCCGTTGCATTTGTGCTCGCGCCAACCCACGCAGCACAGTTAATGAGCTGTCATAAGGTCAGTCATTATTCGATTTCAATTAAGCACAAACAATAGACAATAATTGCATTATTATTGTTTTTGTTGTTGTTGTTGTTGTTATACTCACAATAAAGGCGCCGCACAGTAGTTGTCCCATTGTTCGTAACGCCATCGCAATTGCGTTCGCCGCGCGCACTCGCCGTGCTGCACTTGTCGCTCACTTTGGTGCCCGACGCGCATTTAATGTCATGTCAACCAGTTTTCATTCTTATATAGCGACATAAATCTGCCGCCAACAGCCAATGGCGTGGCTCCGGTTCGCGATCGCTCAAGTAAAACTCAAAACTCGCACAAAATGCTAATGCAAACACGCACGTCAACCGAAAAAATATGACTGTTACGTTTCGACGGCAACATTCAACCTACGACGATATTTCTGTGGCCGTCGGCGTCGCTGTCGACGGCTGCCAGCTCGCGACACGTTCGATCAGCATCTGCCGCGCAACACCTCGACATGTTCGCATTTTTATTGAGATCATAATTTTACGCAATATTTCTGTTTCAACAGTCAAAACAGCCACCAATGGCCAACACGGTATTGGCCTCCACTAAAATTCATTGTGCTTGTCATGTTTGTGGACACGCCTCGATGGCGAGGAAATTGCTATAGCTTTCAATTACCAAACGATTGATGGATTTGGAAATGTTTCACTGGGTGAATATCCAGTTTTAAGACGTTCTGAGCGTAAAATTACTGGTACTGCGGTGTTAGTTGAATATAACAGTGAATATAGGGGATATAGCCGATAGAACTATACTTAGTCGACTAGGCTTCGTAAGGAGGAGAAATAGTTTACTTAGGGGGGATCTAGTCAATAGAACTGTTCACAATCTACTAGGCTTTGTAAGGAGCTCAAACTGGTTCAGTCAGTAAAAGTTAGGCTTCGGCTTCGGTATTCGGCCTATTCGGCCAATTTTAAATCTTCGGCTTCTTCTACTTTTAGCCGAAGGTATTCGCCCTGTAATGCTTGTCAATTTGCTCTGTTTCGAAGTATTTTATCAAATATCTGATTGTAATATTTCGGACTCAAGATTGCGATTAATTCAAATGATCTCTAATCAGCTATTTATGTCAATTGAGTTGTTAAATTTTTTGTTTTTGTTAGAAACGAAATTCTAAGGCTGATTGGTTTTATGATTTTATTTGTATATATTTTTTAAGATATATATTATATATATTTATATTCTTTTATTAATTCTTAAGTGGAACACGGAAATTAACCCTTTCCGGTCAATTTCCAAATTTCTTGAGATACCATTTTTTCCTTCAAAATATTGACTCTTACTAAAAATTTTAGCAATGAAATACAACACAAATTTCAAAAAAATCATTTTGGTTGAGAATTACAGCTTCATCAAATTTGTACGATATATGGTACAATGGTCCGCAAAGGAGTAAAAATTCATGAATTTTTGGTTTCGGTTTTTTAAGTTTTATGAACATTTCATTGATTTTTTGATAGAAAACATAAATTATAACAACAAAAAATCAAAACGTGATTGCATTTTGATCGAAAGTTATATAAATTATATATATAATTAATTGATTCACATTTATCGGCCTTATATAACCGTTGTTGTTGTTGCAAAGCCCTTTTCCTCCCAATAAATCACAGAATCAATTAAAATTCGTACAGTTTTACAGAATGATACTGAATATAGCCGATTCTTATTATCGTAGTGGGAGTGGCAAGTACACATGTCTAACCTTACATAACCTGTGTCCGCCCAGTAAAACACAAAATCGTCTAGTAATTCTTATTTTTAATTAAAACTTGCCGAATAGTCGAATTTTATTAGCCACGTGGTTTACAGATGGGCGTGGCAGATATACAAACACAAAAAATCTGTTACCAAACCTATAACTTTAAAAAAATGCAAACATAACTTGCAACCTTTGCGTTCCATTTGTACGATATATCGTACAAAGCTTTGCAACCCTTGACCAATTTTTTTTGAAGACTCGGGAAAAATATTTAGACGAAAAAAATTTTTAATTTAGTAAGTTCTTTAAATCAACTGATATTCAAACTTTGAAACTGTTTCGCTTTTTGGTACCAAAAAGTATTACATATTTAAAAATTCCTACGCAGAAGCACCGTCATTTCAAATTCTGGCCAAAAGCTGCTTATAAAACGCACTCATACTGTGTAGCCACGGCTATTATGATTTATATTTGTAAACAGAATCATACAACACAGCCTACTTAATGAAAATTAAAAAGCCGTTGCCTAAAAAGTGTGTTCGCTGTCAAATAAAAAATCGTCGAAAAAATTTTACGATATATCGTACAAATTTCAGGAAAGGGTTAATTCTTGAATGGAACAAAAAAATGAATATAAAAAGAACGGCTAAATTTGATCAGTTTTGTTTCCTCAAAAGAATTTTTAGAAGTATGCGGGTTCGGCCTTTGGCCTAATATTTCAGTTATGTCGCATATTCTGCTTCGGCTTCGGCCAAAAATCCACCTTCGGTCGGGCACTAGTAAAAATACTGAAGTTCGATTGATTGTGATATCACAATAGGCTTTTATGGCCTAAGTGAGAACCGCCTTGGGGCAGCCAGTCCCACCCACCTACCTACCTAACGGTACAGATAACGAAAACAGTGGTCTCAAGTGACACTGCACTGCTCTGGGGCGCAAAAGACTTTGTCACCTTTGGTTCAATTTTTTTAATTACAGGACCAACCTTTCAACCATCAACATAACAATCACACGGCATCTCACGGTTCATAGGGGAGACTCAAAGGCTTCCCCTTTTCAACCAGGGATTGTAACTTTGGGGTCTAACTTCATCTAAGGCGCTGTCCTGACTTAACCTAACCTTACCGAGTAGATGAAATATGTGGTAGCTGCCAAAGCACTTAAACCATATTGGGTTCATATTGTTCCTCAATCTTCGCTTGAAATCTCGAACCATACCTCAATGGATGTTTTTCGTATGTCTCGGTGCCTGAAACTACTACTAAGTATTTCTAGCTTTCATAGAGATTTGTTTTAATTTTCTTTAGCTGGGTCTGACAACCCGTGATACTTTTTCTACCAACATTAACACTTTCTTCTAGGTGACTCTGCTTTCTCCCATTACAATATGATTTCTCACAGTGTCACTGCTACTTGATTCTTTTATCGGAGATATGGTCTTTACCTTCTACTGACTTAGTAACATAACTGACCATAGAATCCATTACAGGATCACGGTCCACCACCAAACCTCCTACCACACACCTCTCTCTATGCTCATTAGAACTTACTCTCAAAAAATTCCCAGTCTTCCTTCCTAAATCATTAATCTATATGACGCAAACCTTCCACTTTATCACTGACCTCCAAGTACAACATTGAACATCGTCCATATGCTAAAGTCAGCCAGTGTAGTTAAAGAAAAACAATAGTTAGATCAATTCCATTCTATGTTAATTAACATTTAACCTATTTCCAAGCACATTTACGATCAAAGTTTTCGTTCAATGCTCAATGCTCACAAAAACGCAGATGAAAATAATTTAAAATCTCTATTCTAATACTATAAGACAATAGCACCAAAGACCATGTAGCATGAAAAATGTGACACCTAAAGATTTACACTCAAATATCACAAACATTGCCGCAGTAACCCCTTTTGTATTCACATACAAATGCCTAACAACTTCTCACTTGCAAAAGGCCAAAACTCACAGAGCGTTGGTCTTGTAATCACTGCCAATGATTTATGTTCAAAAAGAGTTCAAGTTCCTTTGCAACACTACAACATAAATCACTGTAGAGGATTTCCATTGTGCGCTCGGCCGATTCTTATACATTCGCTATCATCCGCTGACCGATGCATTAGGCTGAGCGCCACACAAATCCACTTTGCATACGCAATTTTCAAAACACGATTCTAGCCAAACACAATCGACCAAATCGCATCTAGGCCACAAGCTCGAACATGAACGCGCGCGAGCTTTCGGTGTGGTGACAAATATCTACTCTGATTGCTTCTAAAATTCAATTCGAAAAGTTTTATTAGTGGTGACATTTGCATTTTTTAAAGCACTGCGCCAATATGTGTGGGTCTTGTTGATGCATAAAATCAAAAGCAGATTAAAAAAACCTTAAAAAAAGTGACAATAAACCGTTGAAAAGATTTCATTTTCCATTGCGCATAAATCTTGTTGTTGCTTGATTTTTATAGCCATTTTGTTTTGTTGAGTTAGCGTTTTGTTTCTTGCGATGAGATAATGTTTACGCAACTCGAAATGCACTAATGACAACTAATCACTATTCACTGTTGCCGATAGAACAATAAAAATGTACAGGAAAGAAAACAATGAGAGGGGGTTTTCAATTGTGCTTTCCGACCGAGGTCAAGTTTATATAAGTAGTAGCTGTTTATGATATAATTGCCTGCTTGGTTTTTTTGCTTTTGTGAGATTTGAACTCGGCGCATGTTTATTCATTGTATTTGATGCCAAAATTTTATATTCTTTACTGAATCGTTGAGATACCTTGACGGAATGAAGATTTGCAGGCACTGATTGAACATGAATGTCAGTAATGTACACCAAATCGGAGTCCAATGTCACATAATCTAAGCCTGTAGATGTCCAGGACTTCAGTCGCAGCGACTCACACATCTGGGGTCATGCTTTTTCACAGAGACCACGGAAATTAAATTGATGAACTTCGTCTAGAAGAGCAAATCGAGCAACAGTAGACAATATTCTGACTTGTGACAGAGATCCCCATTAGAGGGATATGATTCCTCCTGGTACTAGCAAACGGCACTCAAAATAGGCAACAATGCCTTCAAGTGAAACCGGAATTCCTGTACAAGCCCTTCGAAAATAACCTAAGCCTACAAAATCAAAGTCTAAGTCTGCAAAATACAAGCTGTGTATTTGTCTTCGTATTTCATTAATGTTGCACGTTTCATTGATTATGAAGAGTCAGCTAGATGCTCCTCAAACCAGATCGAATGCAATTTTACTACAACCTTGTCACAAGGGCCTTGTGCCATGATACCATCTATCCCACCCACCTCTTTCTATGCTGCCATCTTTTCTCTTGAGCCTTAAGTAAAATAAGCACTAAGCCTGTCTGGTTGAGGAACTTGCTTTCATAGGTTAGTTTCTCTTCTAATTATATATGCTGGCCTTGATAGTGCAGCGAGTAGCGCGCTGGCGTCTCATACCAAGGCCGCAGGTTCAAATCCCAGCTCAGGCTGGTGAAACTCTCGTCTACTTCTATTGCTATGAAGCAGATAAGAATTAAAAGAATCGCACAAGTGCACCTCTTAGCTGTCAATAGCAAAACCCTCAAGTGTGAACGAAAAACTGCCAACCCCCGTTCGAATTCGGCATTAAACTGTAGGTCCCTCCCCGCTTTCTGACCATCCGCTTGGCATGTGTGTTGTAACACATGTTGGACAGTGTTGCAAACATATTTAAAAAACGCGTGAAATATGTGGTATCACAATGGGTCTCACAATTGGCCTCCGACTGTATGCCTTACAGAGGCAGCCAGGAAATGGTGGCCTAACCTTCTCTAATTATCCTCACATTCATTCATCTATTCATCCACCCATCCAGGTGACCCCTATCTCCACATTTATAATATTTCTAAATAATTAAACTACATTTTTTTATCAGAGTTCCCCTTTAGTTTTGGAAGGGAAGGGACCGCTGGCGCATCCACGAAAACTGTGGGTGGCAAATATGATTTGAATTGGTATTGGGCTCAAAAGTTGTGTATCGAAACACCAACATGAAATCCTGTGTACGTCACTGAAAGGTACCAAAATTTTTAAGACAACTCCGGACAGCGGAGTCTTTTCAAAGGCAGTTCGTTTAACAACAAACATTTCTAAGGGTATCTGTAACATTTTTGCATTAATTCAATTGGAATTCCAGTCCATGATTATTCAGCTTTTTATTCAAAACACTAACCATTGAGTCATTGCTGTCGTCGACAGGTAAAACCTTCAAAAAGTCACATGGTTGTTTATAATCAACCGAAGGAAATGACAGAAGACACCTGTGTACTTTTTGAAGATCTTTTTGGGAACCTTCTAGGCTCTATGCAGCCACAATTTTCTACACACATATAGTTAGGTGGACTCATGGCTTCAGAAATAACTCTAATCTTCCAAATATTTCACAAAGCATCCCAAAGGTCACAGCTTACTTTTTCTATCAAGTGTGACTAAAATTTGTCTTCAATTTGAATAATTTTTTTTAATTTTTCTTAGATTTATTCGTTCACAAATTATACTACAATGCTATACTCGTATGTGTGTGTTCGTGTGTGTATGTTTAACTACAACTAAGCGTCGCTTCTGACAGTCTTAATGCTTCCGGTCACTTAGTGCTTCGCTTTCAGAGGCGGCAAATAGGTACTGGATGGGCCCACTGCTGTGGGAAACATGAAATTTCCGCCAGTCGCCGCTAGCTGTGAGTTAATTTTTCCAACAGTATTCTCCGCGTAGCCCGCAAATGCAGCACCGTCCGCGACACCATTTGCATCGCCAACACTGGCGCCGCGCTGCAAAGCGGCCACAGCACCAACTGTGCCATAGTAAGCCGCATCGTAGCCTCCAGCACCTCCAGCAGCAGCGCCACCATAACCCAGACTGCCGCTGCCATAGTTGGCCGCGCCAACTGACGGCACCAGAGGCCGCGAGGCGAAGTTCAACCCCGGCGCCGCGCCGACTGACGGCACCTGTGGCCGCGAGGCAAAGTTCAATACCTGCGCCACGCCTCCATCGGCACTGTGCGAGGTGCCGCGCAGCGCGTCGTACTGCGACTGAATGTAGCGCTGCGCATGCGCCGCCTCTTCGGGTGTGCGATACTTGACGAAGTGCACCTCGGGCCGGTGCTGCTGCTGTTCGCGCACAGCGCTCAAACGCTGCGCCAGATCGCCAATGTCGTGTTGCTTGTTGAGCACGAAAATGGCAGTGCGATCGTCGGTGCTATGCTTGGCCAGCGACAATGCCGCCTGCTCGATTCCGTGATTCTCGGGCGCGCGTATGAAGACTACACGCAAATTCTTCTGAATGCTGGCGGCAATGCGCTGCGCGGCACGCATCTCCTCGAAGTCCTCTTCGGGTGCGCCGAACGTATAGAACTCCTTGTGGTAGCTTTCAGCAACGGGCGCCAAGTACGCTTCTTCTGGCTGCGCCACTCCGTACATCGGACCGTACGCGGCGAGTACGTTGACATCCTCGGGCTGCTGGTAGTTGTAGCCTACCTGGGCGCCCAGGCACATCGCTATCGAGGAAAAGATCTGCAAAGGAAATTGAAAGTGAATGAGATTTTCGCTGTTGGGTCGGACTCGTTTTCGACCTACCACAAACAGTTTCATTTTGTGTGAATGCGTTGTGTTTGAGCTTACAAAGTGTAATGTTATCCCAATTCCACGTCGTCAATAGTTTTATAGCAAACTGCCTCTGTGCTCGGTTGGTCACTAATCGGCCGGCGCGCTTCATCCACTTTCCATTTATGCGCCAGAGTGAGTTTCCTTTTCGGGTTGTGGTTCATGGCCTCAATCGACTGGCGCTTGCCACATGACTTACATATGTCAACGCCCAAAATGGTGTGGCTTCAAATTTGGAGTCAAATGACTGACACTAAAACGGAAGCGGCGAAGTGTCACAACGAAGTGATGCAACGAGCAAAGGCATTACTCAACGATCCAACTAGCAATGCTTTTCAGTTGGGCATTTGTTGAAGGTATTCGGTTGGAAATGAGTCACTAAACATTTATCTTCGAGTCAATCTTTAATTGAATCAACTTTCTGATAAGTCGATTTTATTTTATGGAAGTAGGGAAAGTATTTCATAGATGAAGAAACGAAACTAGTAAGAAACTCTCTTTGGGAACTTATAATCGTTTTGATTGACTTTGAACAAAACTGTTGTACAGTTCAATACATGATGGACTTTAGTAACACCAGTACCCTTGGGGCAAGGTTCCTAGCGGTCGTGGCTTGCCTGGCAAATGTAGAAATTTCGTATCTGCTCACCTTTATGAAGAGGTCGAACTGGTTTACCCCAGTTTACTGGATTGACACTGTTGGTTAGTTCAAAGCGATCTAAGAAGGGATTTGCAATGAGCCAATTTGGCCTCCGAGTGAAAATGCCGCACACACCTAACATAACCTAACCTATAGTAACACCAAGTTTCCCGCATAGATCCAAGTTCTACAAACAAAACAAACACACAAGTGAGAGGAATGTAGTTACAGTTTAACATAGATTTCGAATGACGGATTGGCATCATTTTTATAAGCAATTCCACTCTCTGTAGTTCGTTATTTCGTGCTGAAAGCTTCCTCCTTCCTTTCTTTAAGAATTTATCAAATTGTTGATACCACTTTGAGCGAAGCTGTCTGTCAAAGAACCGGGTTCTTCAAATTACTTTTTACACGAGTGGAAGCAACCTACAACTCAATGCACCATTTTCAATTTTAATCCCCTTGATTTGCCATTCCCTGCTGAAAACTATGTTTCTATCCCTTTTGAGAACTTCTCGATATTTTGTTGCCGCATCACGAACTAAATTTGTGAGATCGAATTACTCGCAATGATAAGTATTCTAAAATATTTTTGTATAGTAGCATTGGATCTATAGTCTAATGCCGATTCCGAACAGCACATTGGGAGCATTTCATAGAGAAGAATACAATAAACTTGTTGCTATGAAGGTGATCGTTTTTTGGGTTAGTTGGATCAGTGTTTTTGGTGTTGGTTTTGATCCCAGAACTCTCAACCACACAAGCCACTGAACCACAATCTTCACATGGTTCCTTTAAATGAAAAAATTCTTTGGCTCTTTAACTAATCGCCAGAATCTGACCACAACTCACATACCCAATGAAAATCTTAGTTTATATTAAAACATTTCGTGTATTTTCTTTCGTAGGTCAACTCATAATTGTAATGTAGGAGGAAAGGGTCAGGTCATGCTTTACAGACGCAAGCTGCGAAGAATCGAAGCGGGCAGGTAGGTGGAGCTGGGGCCGCTAATGCCGCCGCTGGGACCGCCAATGCCACCAATTCCGCCACTGGGGCCGCCAATGCCGCCGTGGTGTCCACCTTGAACGGGCGATGCGGGCGAGGCAAAGTTGATGACCGGTGCAACGCCTCCGTCGTGCGATTGCGAGGGGCCGCCCAGCTGGTCGTACTGCGACTGGATGGCGTGCTGCGCATTGGCCGCATCCGCGGGCGTGCGGTACTTGACGAAGTGCACATCGGGATGGTTGTTGTTGTTGTTGCGAATGGCATTGAGCTTGTTGGCCAGATCGCCGATGTCGACCTGCTTGTTGAGCACATAGATGGCGGTCTGCTGATCGCTGGCATGCTTGGCCAGACTGAGGGCGGCATTCTCCAGGGCTTTGTTCTCGGGTCCCTTGATGAAGATGACGCGCAGGCCCTGCTTCAGCGAGTTGGCCACTTGCTCGTTGGCGGCGGGGTCGTTGAAGTCATCCTCGTTGGCGGTGAAGGTGTAGAATTCCTTCTCGAGTTCGGGTTGGGCACCGCTGAGTCCGTCCCCGAGGCCACCATCATTGCCACCGCCCAAACCGCCACCAGATGGACCGCCACCAAGACCGCCGATTCCGCCCGATGGGCCGCCACCAAGACCGCCGATTCCGCCCGATGGACCGCCACCAAGACCGCCAATGCCGCTCGATGGACCGCCACCAAGACCGCCGATGCCATCCAATCCGCCACCAGATGGACCGACGCCAATGCCGCCGCCCGGAGCGAACGACAGCCCGTCGTCGGAGTGACCGACCGGCTGGTAGTTGTAGCCGAGCTTATCGGCGCAGGCGACCGCCACTAGGCACAGAACCTGAAATGCACATCAAAGCAAGCGTCGGTTAGCCGGAACTATCCGGAAGTGTTGCGCTCAGCGGTCGTCCTACTTACCACAAAAGTGCGCATTCTAATTGCTTTGAATTGGATCGAATTGGCTGGAGTTGAACAAATTGGCTCGCTGATGCTGTGATCTGCTTTAACTGAGAACTGCAAGCTGAGTATGTCAGTCGTTGGGGCTCGAACGCATTTTATACTTTAATTCGCAATGGAAATCTGAGCCGTTTTATTTATGTTAATGTTCAAGTACGATTTGCCAATAATTCAGAGTCGGCCACTTCCTTCTTCAGTCGCGGCGCAGGAATGCTTCGACCACAGCTCTTTTCCGGCCGCTTCGCACAACGCACGGCGGCCACTTCAATTTGTTTATTGGTTTTTAATATTAATATTGTTTTGGCTTTTGTTTCGAGCCAGCCGAAACTGCACAAATTATTCTAAAATTGAAGCGGACGTTAACTGCTCTTCTTCGGCGCTGCCTATGCAAATGCGCCACGCCAACACACACACACACGCACGCACGCACACAGCTACGCCATGCGATGTCGCTGCGTTAGCATAATTTTCGTGTTGCTAATTGGAAGTGCGCCTTTGAGGAGAGGCACAGCTGCCGCCCATCTCGAGCGGACCTAAGAAATGTCCGGCGGCGCTGCTGAGTGACGCGTTATTGTAATTTATGTTGAGCGTCGATTACACTTTCAAATTAACATCGCGAAAAAAAAACCACATCTGAAGCGTGGAAATGTGTGGTGTTCCATAAAACCATGCCAAGTCATTTTACTATAGCAAAATTACATTTTGTCCAAACAATTTCGGGCAGATTTTTTGGCAAATTTTTTGCAAACTCAAACTCAAAACGTTGCTCATTAATATTGATCGAGAGTTAAGCATAATTCGTTATATATTTATAAATACTTTTCAACTTTGGAGCAGCAGTTACACTAGAAAAAATCTTAAGGGAATCTTAAAAGAATTAAGTCTTTTTGACCATTGACCATGAACCATTTGAAACCATATTTTCCCCTTCAATTCGTTGTAACAAACACATATTTTGGGGTGGTTGAACCCCCAAAACCACCCTTGCACCTTTGTGAGTTTTTGAGAGAATTTTCTAACAGCAATTTGTTCAACCTTGTAAGATTTTTTTTTTGTTCAGCTCTATGAGTTCGATCCCTAATAAAATGTATTTGGTATATACAACTGGGCTCAATAGGTCTTCGGTTGTAGTGAACTTTATCCACTCACTTACTTACTTACTTACTAACTTACTTACGTAATTGGCCATAACAACCCGTTACCGGTTTAAGGCTCGCCGCAAGGGCTGTCTCCAGGCGCCTCTGCTTTGTGCACGCCTTCTCCAGTTGGTCACACCAGGAAAAGATAGGGCCTCGTCAACTTTGTTCTTCCACTGGAGACACGACCACCCTCTTCGCCGTCGACCTCCAACTACTGCATCGAACACCTTTTTCGCCGGAGCTTCATCGTTCATACGGCAGACATGGCTAACCCAGCGTAGCCGCTGAGCCACTAAAGCTCTTAATAACTCTAATCAACTTGATTAGAGTTATTGATGTTGATTGATGTTTTGATTGCCAACCGCATGAGTTCTTTACATCTGAGGAACTGAAATGTGCGTTGTCTGGTAGGTTAGGTAAGGTAAGGTAGGGAAGGGTGTGTGCGGCACAGAGACCTCACTTCCACTCCGAGGCCAAATTGGCCCATTGTGAATCCCTTCTTAACTAGTTCTGAAGCTAACCAATCAGTGTCAATCCGGGCAAACCAGATCCTAGCGCAAGCCAGGTCGGCTAGGAATCTTGACTCCAGGGTTCGAAATCGGCGTTCCTGCAGAGCCGGGCAGTGGCACAGGAAGAACACGTTTCGAATCGTGTCTACTACTTCTTCATCTCCGCAGCTTCTGCAGACATCAGTGGACGAGAAGTGCCATTTGGTAAGCATGGATCCAATCATGCAGTGTCCAGTGATGACTCCACCGAGCTGTCTAAGAAAGGTTCGACTCAAGGACAGTACAAATCGCGTTTTCTTCAAGGAAAGGGAGAGCTATAGTGCCCGGCAAGTGCTACAGTCCGTCCTGCTGCGCCATGAGGACTCGAGAAACAAAGTTAAAAACTATCCAGAGTTAACTTCATATAACAATTTGGCAACACTAACAGACGTTGATAATATTAACAGATCAAAGGATTTTTACCTCAAATTAGGGTAGGTTGAGTTATGGGGGAACCCAATACTAACAGATCATTTCCGCACTAAAAAAGATTAAGTGGTGAGGAGGAAACCTACAAGCAGCTTAAATTCATATCACATTAGACCTACAAGTATTGTGATACACACAACCTAATCAAAATGTAGACATGTGAGTGAGGTTACCTTAGATACAAATTCTTGCCTCCTAACCCGCATTCAAGGAACACATGTCCTGTGTTCTTCTGTGATTCTGTTGAGGTATGAAGCACCTTATTCTTGTCTGCGGTGCTTTATCTCACAGCAGGAAACGACACGTCAGCCAGCACAAGTTAACAAATAGGAATGTCAAACTAAATCCTCGAGAACTCCTAGACATAGACATAGAATATGGTGAGTAGGGAGGACCATACGTCCGACACTGCGACCTAAGAGATCTTTTGTGTCTCACGAGAACTCCTAAGTTTCAATAGAACTGCGTGCCGAAGGAACGTTCCTTAACAGGTATGGGCACAAAAGGTAGGGTAGAGGGTAGGAGCACAATAAATCAATCTGGTCACAGTGCATAACACCCCACTTACAATCTAATCTTACTTGACTAAATTCAGTGAGGAAGGTACCTCACCTCCAGACAGTGGTTGAAAGCGGACAGCTACACAAGAAGTGTCAATCTGCCAGTTTATCTTTGGAGAACGAAAAGCGAGTATTGCAACAATGATTCGTTGAAGTTAATGAGTTTTTAAACGCAAAGCACTGCTTAACATATCCCGGAATGCTTAGTTATTAGATCAACAAGTACGCTTTAGATCAGGGCCGCTTGACTGAACATGCATTACGCATTTATTGCTCCACTGAATAGTGTTATCTATACATTGCGATGGTCACATTTACTAATCACATCGTATTGATAATCGCCAAAATTCCTTTGATCATTGAAAAAATTGGCTAGTATTGTTGTTCAAACTGTCGTCAACCCCACAGCAGAAATAAATTATTAAGCACTTCGAAACGGTTGGTCAGCTTATCAAAGCTGAAATTGCATATCTTAGGAAAACATTCTTCTGATCATTTACGAATTAGCTAATATTAGCAATAAATTGTCGTCAACACCAAAGTAGAAGTAGAATTTTGAATTGAAATATTTTAAAAGTTGATTTCATATCATAAAAACGTGTTGCTTTTCGGTACCCAAAGAACAATGATTTCTATTATTCTGAGTTCAATTCAGCAACAACAAGACTAATGGCATAGTCGACTATTTGAAACACCTCAGGTGACTATTTAATCCATAACAAGCACCTCACTTCTCAGCATTAATTCTCAATGTTGCGCAAAAATATGCAAAAAAGTTATATAAAAAGTCATATAATTAATATGAAAATTTCCATAATTATGCAGTCCAAAGCAGAATCAAACTACTTATGACTCTAGAAACCAACTATAGAGAAAAAACTATTTGCGTATTTGTGTTGTGTAAACGTTTTCAGCAACTCTGGTCTTCCACTGGATACGAATGAACTCTAAATAAAATTCGCATAAAGTTATTTAAGCGCTGTCGAATAAATTTAAATTTGACTCCTACTAACCATCTGACCAACTTGGCAAACTTGTTTAGATTAAAACACTAAAGTATATTTCGTTTTGTTTAAATTAATAGGTGAAAAGCTTTATTTGTCATTAACATTTCGACAAAAAAAGGACTCTCTAGAGACGGAAACGACGTCTGAACAGTGAAGCTGGCAGATAGTTGGCGTTTGGTGCCTGTATGCCGCCGTAGCTCGAATGCGGTTGCACGGGGGAGCGCGATGCAAAGTTGAGCACCGGCGCGACGCCGCCGTTGTGCGACTGCGAGGGTCCGCCCAACTGGTTGTACTGCGATTGGATGGCGCGCTGCGCATTGGCCGCATCCTCGGGCGTGCGGTACTTGACAAAGTGCACATCGGGACGGTTGTTGTGGTTGTTGTGGATGGCGTTGAGCTTGTTGGCCAGATCGCCGATGTCGGGCTGCTTGTTGAGCACGTAGATGGCGGTCTTCTGTTCGGCGGCTTGCTTGGCCAGCGCCAGCGCTGCCTTCTCGAGTGCGTTATTCTCGGGTCCCTTGATGAAGATCACACGCAGATTCTTCTTCTGCGAGTTGGCGATCCGCTGTGCGGCCTGCGAATCGTCAAAGTCCTCCTCGGGTGCGGTGAATGTGTAGAACTCCTTATTCACCTCGCCGCCTCCAGGAGCGCTGTAGGGAGAGTCACCGCCCAGATCGCCAGCACCCAAGCCGCCGCCCAGATTGCCGCCACCCAAGCCGCCGCCCAGACTGCCGCCACCTAAGCCGCCACCCAAGTCACCGCCGCCAATGCTGCCGATGCCCGGTGCAAACGACAGCCCGCTGTCGGAGTGTCCGACCGGACTATAGTTGTAGCCCAATTTGTCGGCACAGGCCACTGCCACCAAGCACAAAATGATAAAGGCACGCATGCTGCTTCGATGTTCACTATTCGACGGTTTGCTGCACAGATCTAAGCCGAGAATAATTTGCCACCAGCCGGCGGCGGCTTTTATACGTTGGCCAAAACTGAAAACCCAGCGCCAGTGCCAACTGGTCTTTTCGCGCACAACATACATTTCCAAGCGGCCAACGTGTTTCGCAAGACAGATGCTCCCCGCGGTTACGCATTCCTCCCCAGGCGAACTGGACCTGGGTATACGCTGCAAGCAACGCGCCGCCGCCACATCGCTCGCTAATGCAAATGTCAGCGCTCGACGCGCCGAACCTGCTTTTCTCCTTTGGCAGGGTGCCCTTTCGCGCTCGATGCCTGCGTCCGCATCGATTGCGGTTTTCCAGTAGCGGCGCCGCGGGGTTTGTTATGCTAATGCGCCGCAAAGCCGCATGCCATAAACACGCCAAATGCGACTTAAATTGAGCGCAAATTGTTTTAAATAAGCTGCACTATGGCATTTTCGGCGACTGGCGAATTGGGTGAGAAAAGCGATTAGCATTTTATGCTACGCGGAAGCCATTTCCTTAAGCGCTGCTTGTCGTCCGACGGCGGTATTCTAGTTTTTGCGTCTCGTAAACGGCGAGAACCGGCCGCGGACTGGTTTCGCGACGCTCGCTCGCGGCACGCATCGGCCGCGGTTCGCTCGACTTGCGCGGGAAATGTTGCAATTAGTCGAGTCGCGTTGAGCGACGCCCACTGACAGTGTGTCCGCAGCCGAAACAGTGGGCATCAGTCTTCTGGCGCTGAGCTAAGAATTGTTGAACTTCACAGCATGCAACCAGAACTTTGACAAATTGATGAACATTTAACAATTAATTGAAAATCGCAACAAACTAAAAATCATAAAGTACAATTTCTAACTTATGTTGAAACTTTATTTTAAATGTATAAGCTTTAATTATGATTTTGTTTTTTTTTTAAGTTGAGGCTTGAAGTTCTGTGTTACCGGAAGAAGCTCACATTAAATGATTCCGTAAGTCAAGTTGAGTTGATTTATTTTATAATTGTCGTTTTTTTATTGTATTATCTAGAAGAAGAAAGTAGAAAAGAGAGAGGAGGAACCTGTGCAGTTTCCTCTATCCATCAAGGGGATCCAGCCGATAGGACTATTCGGCTTCGTAAGTACCTCACACTGGTTCCAGCAGTGAAAGGACTTGAGCCCCATTGATTGTAGTATCACAATAGGCTTTTATGGTCTAAGTGAACTCCGACTTAGCGCAGCCACTTCTAGCTTCATAATAATTTGTTTTTTTTAATGTAGTAATTCAAGGCTACCTGGGACCAAAGTGGACTGTTTCGGCCAATTCCCAACAGCGGACAGTTTTTAGCACAAATCCGAGTTGTAACTTCCTGAAGATGTTCCATAAAAAAAGTTGCTAAACGATGATTACGACGGTAATCATAAGTTAAAAAAAAAATATTCTGTTGCAATAATCATCAGTTAAAAAATGATTCTGTGCCAAAATAAATATTCGTTCAGATCGAATCGAAAGCAAAGAAACACATTTGATTGACATTTTTGTAGACTTTTCATGGTAAAATAACTCTGAACCAGTGGCGCACACAGGATTTCATTTTGTGGAGGGAGGGGGAAAGGGGGTTTTGCGTACAACTTTTGAGACGTATACCATTCGAAACCATACTTTGTACCAGCCATTTTTTGTTCGGGGGGTTAACCCCCAAACCCCCCTGCGTGCGACACTGCTCTGAACTATCATTAATTGACTACATTAGAGTTCGTTTTCTCTGCGATTTAAAAACTCATTTTGATAAAAAAATATTAAAAACTTAAACGCAAGTCATTTGAATTCCCAAATAGGTTATGTGGCTGCCGAAGAAGACAAACATATATCGATATGAATATTCCAAACTATTTTTATTCCAAGTTTCCAAGTCTTTAACAAAAATAAAAAATAAGATCTAAAAGGAGTAAACGACAGTATGAACGATTCAGTTGTTAGATTATTGTAAATAAGGAGAGTTGGAACCCATAAATGACACGGGACTCGTTCAGAGATCAGCTATACTGAGCTTTGTTCTCTGCCATAAGGTAAGTTTAAGTTATTTACTGCGGCAGATTGTATACTCAATTGGAATAATCAGCATTCAAGTTCGAGGATAACGAGGTTAATTGCGGTATCTGCCTTTCAAAGGGTAATGTATGCTACTGGTAAAAGTCCAACAACACTTGTGGCACAAAGGCCGATCGCAGATTAGCGATACAGACCTTTGTTCCATGTCATAAGGTTTATGATTTATTTTGACAGAATGAATAGAAAATTGGGGTTATAAGTGTTCAGTATCTCTCCATATCGCTCGTTCTAAAAATGCTGGTATTAGTATTGGTTTTTCAAAGGTTACGGGAACATATAAGAAATCAGCATTGCTAAGCTTTCTTCGTTGCCATAAAGTCGACAACTTTATGTCAATTTTGGCCAGAATGAAGGGGGGGGGGGGGGGGGTGGGTCTAAAGTTCAACACCGAATTCGAAACAGACGAGTGTTTCACCAACCCGAGCGCTGGGATTCGAACCTAGTGCCTCGGTATGAGGAGCCTGTCTAGTCGCGCGCACGCTACCCACTGGACTATCGAGGCCGACTAATCAGATTTAAAATTTAAAAGAAATCAGAAGACGCTGGTCTCCATATCTCTATTTCTTAAAATGCCGCTAACAATCTTGCAAAGTTTAATATATGCCTTTGAAAAATTGCTAAACTCGTTTTTAGAGATTGTAGTTATAAATAGAGTTATATGGGATCGCCATGACTGAGCTGATTAGTACGTTTGGCAGCGAGAGTGAGACGATGCTCGACCCCAAATTTAATCTTCAACTAAAGCCTTCATCAAAAAAGAATCATTGTTGCTTGGTTGGTTAAAATGGCGACAATACTTTCTCGGTATTAATGTGCAGGCACCGGTTTAAACAAAACGCCTTGAAGATCCTGGCTGTTTACAGCCATTTCGAGGCGTTGATGAAGGACAGCAAATCGCTGATTCTTCTGCTAGAAACCTCCTTGATATCCTTGAAGAAGAGCTCGGCATGTAAAGAGGAAATGTTCAATCGTTTCCTCAATCGCTGGTATTGTGAGGGATGCCCATTCTGGCTGCATGCTCTCCTAAGCGCCAATGGTCTGTGATAACTTCCGAGAGTTTGGCCACATCACCTCGGTTGTACCAATCAGCTTCACCGATTGCTTTTTTTTATCCTGACGAAATTGATCTGCTAACCCTGTATGTATCCAGTCTCTGCTATCTCTTGTTTGCCTTTACTAGGAGGTCCTTAGAGATCTCGCTCTTGTCTTGATGAGGTCTGCCAACAGTAAATCCTAACCGCATACAGCAAAAATGCCCACGAAAAAGGTTCTAAGATGCATTTGGAGTCCTTCCAACGGTATACAAATTCACACCCACAACACAGATGGTTGCGAAAAGCTAGTGACAGCTATCCAATAATCAGTAAACGACATAATTATATCTAATTATAGATATTACCTGATATGATGATTTGATACCTGTTTAATCGTCACGTTATGGCAACTTGCAGTGTCCCAGGTAAATGTTTGAAGGAAAAACCCCCTTTAAGGGGCTTCACCAAGTAGCCAGCCAAATGCCAAGAGAAATCGTTTGAGTTCGTTTTAATATTTGATATTTATTTATTCGTAAATTCCGACAACTAGTTAACAGTGTGTTCAGTCTGCATCAATTTAGAGACATCGTTTCAATGCTCAGAATTTCCTAACCAAGCGCAGAACCGAGGCAGGCAGGTAGGCGTTGCCCGGAGCATTTGGCTTGCGGCCGGCAATCTGCTGATGTGAGGTGGACGGCGAGGCAAAATTGATGACCGGTGCAACGCCTCCATCGTGCGATTGCGAGGGGCCGCCCAGCTGGTCGTACTGCGACTGGATGGCCTTCTGTGCGTTGGCCGCATCCGCGGGCGTGCGGTACTTGACGAAGTGCACATCGGGATGGTTGTTGTTGTTGTTGCGAATGGCATTGAGCTTGTTGGCCAGATCGCCGATGTCGACCTGCTTGTTGAGCACATAGATGGCGGTCTTGTCGTCGCTGGCATGCTTGGCCAGACTGAGGGCGGCATCCTCCAGGCCCTTGTTCTCGGGTCCCTTGATGAAGATGACGCGCAGGCCCTGCTTCAGCGAGTTGGCCACTTGCTCGTTGGCGGCGGGCTCATTGAAGTCATCCTCGTTGGCGGTGAAGGTGTAGAATTCCTTGTCGAGTTCGCCTCCCGGTGCGCCGCCATACGAGGGATCGCTCGACGAGGGTGAGCCCGAGTACGAGGGTTCGCTCAATGAGGATGCGCCCGAGTACGAGGGTTCACTCGACGAGGGTGAGCCTGAGTACGAGGGTCCACTGGACGAGGGAGAGCCAGAGTAGCTGGGCGAGTCACTGGAACCGGCACCGCCGCCGGGCGCGAACGATAATCCACCATCAGAATGATCCACCGGGTGGTAGTTGTAGCCCAGTTTGTCGGCACAGGCGACAGCGAACAAGCACAAAATGATGGCGGCACGCATTTTAAAACGATTTGCAACTGAACACGTTGAAACGGCTAATGGCTCAAAGTTGAAGTTAGCAGACTTTGAAAAGTCGAGTACTGAATGATTTCCCTTGGCGAACGCGGTGCCTTTTATACTCGCACCAAACAGTCGCCGAGGACAAAATTCGACGTGGCCAAAAGTGTTGACCACTACAACAGCAATAAATGCCACCATAATGCAATTTATGGAAAAATTATTGCAATTTGCACAAAATTATCCATCGGCACACCGTAAAACTACCGTTTATGAAAATGAAATGCAAATGTTAGCCTGCAGTGCGGCTGTGCAGATGCTGCAAATGTGCATATTTAAGACGCGGCCATAACTTTTCTAATAATTTAACACCGCACACTGCGCCACTTGTCAGCAATGCGTTTATTAGTGTTGAGCGGTGCGAATACAAATTAATAAATAATTAATAAACATATCAAAATGTTGGCAAATGTGCAATTCGGCGCACACGAGACCAGCGAGAATCTAAGTGGCGAACGGGGCAACGATTCGAAGAGGAGATGGCTTAATGCATTCTGCATCAAAGAGAGATTCAAATGAGTTGAAATGCGAATCGAGACTTTAGTTTAAGGCTTGAACAAGTTTAAGTAAATATGATATTTTCAATGTGAATGATACAAAATTAAAAAAAAAAAGAGAAATTGATCAAATCACTTTGAAGAATCAAAGAAGAGACATGTGAATCAAAGAGAGATCCTATCACTCGGAGTTTAGTTTTAGGCTGCAACTAGCAAATCATAGAATTTTATTTTGAAGGTTGGCCACAGAAAAGAAAATTTGACAAATTCACTGTGAGGAATCAAAGAAGAGACAAGGGGATCAAAAAGAAATCCTTGTGGAACTCGACTCGGAGTTTAGTTTTAGGCTTAAATTAAAATTATATTTTGAAGGTTGGTCACAGAAAACAAAATTTGATAAAATCACTTTGAAGTATCAAAGAAGAGACATGTGGAATATGACTCGAGTTCAGTTTTAGGCTGCAACTAGTAAATCATAAAATTATATTTTGAAGGTAGTTGAAAGAACAGCAGAGAAAGGTAACCTGTGTTAAATATTTTGTAGAAATGAAACACTCAGTTCTGAATCAAAGACAGATGCAAAGTGCAGTAAAATTCTTCTCAAGAGTTCAGTTTAAAACTTTAACTATTTAATCAGAAAGTCATATTTTAATGAAAAGAAACTGAATTCAAACTGAATTCTTTCAACTTAATTTTTGAGTATTAAATTCAAAAGTCATTTAGATGCAGAATAAAATTTAAGAGAACATTTTGTTGGCATTAGGAAGTGACGCCTGAGTCAGAAAGAAATCCAAATGACATGGACTCAGACTCGAGTTTTAAGTATTAATTTCAAACTGTCTGGACCGCGCACTTTCCGGACTTTGTTTGAAGCTCTAATTTCAAAGGTCATAATTTGAATGCAAATTAAAAAAAATTAAAATAACATTTTGAGGACATTAGGAAGTCAAGTGTGGATTAGACATGAAATGGGACTCGAGAGCTCAGTTTAGGGCTTCAAAAATGTAATTCAAATGTCAAATCTTAAATGCAAAGGAAACGAAAATTAGACGAAACAAGACTCGGAGAAGTCACGTGTGGACTAAAACCAGACCCAAATTACGTGAAATTGGACTCAAAACTTCAGTTTAGGGTTTCAAAAATGTAATCTCAAGGTCAAATTATGAATGCAAAGGAAACGAAAATTAGACGAAAGAAGACTCGGAGAAGTCACGTGTGAATGAAAAAAAAAGATCCAAATCACGTGAAATTTGACTCGAGGCTTCAGTTCAGTTTCAGTTTAATCGTAGACCTACGTTGGGGTCGTTTTCGACCAAATTTTTTTGTCTTCACTTTATTAAATATTTTTAAAATTTGTTATTATTTTTAGCTCTTTTTTCATGACTTTCTCACTTTTTAATTTGTGTGTGTGATTTTTATCTGGGTCGTTTTCGACCCATTTTTTAACGTAGGTCTACGGTTATGGCTTCAATAATTTTGAAGATGAAATTTCAAGAAAGCCACTGAAAAAAGCCTTTTACTACAAGGAATGAAAAAATTAAAAAGGACACTTGTTTAATAAACAGAGAACTCAATTGAAGTCTAAATGTGGTGCGGGAATTCAGTTTTAAGACTCGAGTCCTAAACCAAACGGTTATATTTTACAGAGAAGAGAAGAGAGAAGAGCAAATTTGGATAGTAGAAACAAGGAGTCACGTCTGAATCAAACATCAATCGATAGCTCAGTTTAAGTCTTTAACTGATTAAGCAATCATGTGTTAAAGGCAAACGAAAGAAAAATAAAGAAACTATAAAAAATACTTTGAAGAAACAAAACAGTCACGTGTGAAACGAAACAGATTTAAATAAAATAAAATGCGTCTCAAGTTTCATCTACTTAATGAAGTAATAAAATTTGCATTTTTTACTATTTATTTTATAACAAAAGCCACTCAGACTAAGCCACTTCGAAGCTGATCTAAAAAAACAAGAATAGTCCATATCCGCTAATCATAAACATTGCCGAACATTGCCTAAACATTGGTTTAGTCTATGCGTAACGAAGCATAAAATTTAATACCATTAAAAATCCATTCTACAAACAGTTCAAAAAAGCCAAATCCATAAATTGCCTCACAGATCAGCATTCAGTCGTGCAGCCATCTTCATTGCAATTGCTGAACCTGCTTTCCTCGGTCTCGCCCTCTGCCCTACAAAAGGCCCTGAACTAAATTTGTTGCACAAGTCGCAAAAAGCTGACAAATCCCATTCTCCATCGCAGACTATCGCATGCGAATCTATGATTTCCGACATAATATTCGTTTTCCTTTTATTTAATTGCTTCATTTTTTGCTTATTGCCAATACCAGCGTCCACCGGCATTCAAATTGGCAGCAGTCGATGCTGTCCAATTGTTTCGAGAAATATGCAAATCAACTCGCTCTGTCCATTCTCAATACTGTTTCGCTCATTCGTCTAAGCCAAATGTTTTGTGCAGATCGGCGCAAGCAATTTTTTGCGCAAGCAATGCGGGTGGAATGACCTCTAAAATGCACACCGGAAGCGCCGCTTGGAGGCAACGCACAGCTCGGCCACTGATTTCATCACCGAAAATAGCTGCGAAGCAACGCGGCCGAAATGAGTTGCTCGGTGAACTTCAATCGTTTACTTCGCGGTTACGCGATAATTGAGCGTTTAACGCAACATTGCTGGCAAATTGATTGCTTGGCGCCGTCCATTAAGTTGTAGAATTTATACGCTACCGCCGATGTTGTTTCTCGGCGTTGTGCCGATCGAAACACAAACATTTGCCGTCTGAAGTTGAGCGATGCATAATCGATGCAAATGGTTATTAATGGGCGCAATTTGTTGAGTGAAACGAAGCGGTGTGTGAGTGTTGACTGGGACGTGTATGTGTGTGTGCATTTGTAGTTTAACACTAGAATGCCCAAGGTAGTCATTTTGACTACATTGAGGTCTTTTATTGTAAATAACTTTTAGTGCATCGCTTTCTAAAAAAATATCTTACGTGACTTTTACTAATTTTTAAAGCTAAATGGAATAAAGAAATGCAAAATATTGTAAACAAATTGTTTACCCCAATTTTGCAAAATTTACCTTAAATGCCCAAAAGTAGTCATTTTGACTACCTATATAAAATTTTCAGCAAATCTTATTGATAAAAAGACAAATATGCATCTTCAATTGCGAAATATGAAAATTTCTGGCCTGTTCACTGCATTGAGGTTGTTCACTATATCAAGGTCAACATTTTTGTTCAAAAACTCGTTTTATTTGCTCAAAATACACTTTTTGTTCTTTGCTTGAAAATTTGTTTCTATATTTAGAGGCCCGATGTCAAAATTTGGGTGTTCACTATATCGAGGTGTTCGCTATATAGGGGGTTCACTATACCCAGACACGACTGTATTTAAACAAAAAAATATCATAGTAGGTTGTGACAATTCCCAAGTTTTTCAATCCAAAATTCACTCACAAAATTCATTCACAAATTCCAAATTCCAAATCGCATTCCATTTTATCGCATTTATGTGTAAAGTACGCTATTTTATTTAAATTAATTTTCTTTGTAAACCAAACAAAAAAATGAAATACTTATTGTAATTTAATCTCATGCGCATTTATTTATATTTGCTACTTAAAAACCAATAAAATTAAACAAAAAAAAGTCAGTAAACAATATTGTAGTCAAATGACTACATATGGGCATTTTAGGTAGGTCAGATTGTCGGGCATTCTAGTGTTAAATGACTTTATGCCAACGCATGTTGGAAGGGCGTTCGTCCATCCGATTCCTGTGCACGCTTGAAGTCAGCGTAACATAATCGTAGAGCAATGGTTTTGAAGCGGGAATGGTTCAAAAATACACACGCACGCACACGCACTACAAAAGTGACACAACTCTAAATTTTTGATTTTTCAGGAAACGCAAAAAACTGTTTTTGAGGTAAATAAACATTTTTTTAAAATAACGCATAGACCGTTCAGTAGAAAATCCTTACAGATTATGCTTTAGGATAAGTTGCAAGAACCTTTTTTTTAATTTTACACTAGAAAATCCAAAATTTTGAGTTGTGACTATTTTGATGATATTTTAATTCAATAATTACGGAATTATTTTAAGTTATGTCACTTTTGCTGAGTTTTATAATTATAAATTACAGTTAAAAAGTCGAAAGAAAAATTTTGAGAATTCGAAATTAATTTTTTTATTTGAAAATATATACTAAAATTGTCAGAACTTTGCTTAAAATTAACTTCAACAAAAATTTATTTCGTCAAAAGTGTCACAATTTGAGTTAGGACACTTTTGCATTGAGCTTCAGCGATCAAAAAGCATCAAACTTCTGACATAAAGAGAGACCTAACTGTATTTTTACAACAGTTAACAACAACAAAATATACTGAACTTTTGCTTATTGGTATATTGATGCATTGTGCACAGTATTAACACATAAACCCGAAAATTAAAAATTTTGAGTTGTGTCACTTTTGTAGTGCGTGTGCGATATGTCCTAGAAAGTTTTATTGAGAAATTATACACTCAGAGAAAAATCGTTCTAAAATCAAGAATATGGTTGTCAAATTAAGCCCATCCGTTGACGAAAGTCTGTTAAGCTGCAATCCGCTTAAAACAAGCACGAAAATCTTATTTTCAAATTTAATTTAGGATAAGCTGCAAATTCTTGTTTTAAGCCGGTATGCAGCTTATTTCAAGAATATACAATTTTAATTTAAAATTGCGCATTCTTAATGTAAGATTTCAATATTCTTATTTCAAAATTGTTTCCTTCTTGATTCAAGATTTTTTAATCTTAATTCAATCCCGCTGATTTCAAATGCTTTACCCCCAAAGAAATGAATAGACATATTTTATATGTTGTATTACTCATAACTTTTTATTTAAATTAATTGTGATATAGATAATTTTACAAACATTAAATATACTTTATTCTGACATACGTTTTACCATTATTAATACCATATAAATGCAAAGGAGGACTTACAAAGGCATACATATTTTTAATAATTAATTTGTCAATTTTAGAACCAACCTCATAAGACTGAAAATGGGTATCAAACTTGTTTACATTGATTCGATTACATAAAACATACATATTATTATTCTCATGCAAAAAATATTTTGTTTTATACAGTTCAAGTGGGTTCGTATTTGTAACCAAGTAGCAGTTACTTTTATATAATGTACCTTTAAACGTGACTTGATTTAGTATATCCAAATTTTGCAAATCAATACCAGTTTCTTGAATGATTTTTAATACATAATCATCTTTTGATAAATTAATAGTTTTAAAGGAATTAGAATTAAAACTTCTGAAAATGATTAAAGGCACTTAAAACATATATACATTTTGCGATCAACTAATTGCTATAGGTTTTTGTTGATCCTCGTCCACTGGTTCCGCTATAGGTTGAGTCGAACTTGTCCCACTTGAAATTAATTGCAACTCTGGATTAACTGACTCATTTGTTAAAAAAACCCAATTGTTGAAATTTTCATTATCCATTTTTTAAACAAATATTTATCACTTTACTTTACTTCACTTCACTCAAAACGCGTGCGCGCAACTCGAAGCCAAAATTGCAATGAAATGCCAAAATAAACCACACCGTTACAAAAGTCAAAGCGTATACGATGTTGGTCTGATTTTAAAATTGTTTGGGTTTGATATAAAATTGTATTCTTGTTTTAAGATTGAGCTGATTTTGTTCAAGAATGTAAATCTCAGATTGACAACATTCAACTTCAATTTAAAATTTAAAATCTTGATTTTAACTTCTCAATCTTAAATTAAGCACGCCGATTTTATTTTAAGTCTGTGTAATCTTAAAATTAAATTTAACTCGATTAGATTTCACCATCTTAAAACAAGATTTTTGGGCTTGATTTTAGATTGCGATTTTTCTCTTAGTGTACACATTTTTGAATTGTGAAAAGGCTGTGAGAAACAACCCAGCACGCTTAGGAAACTTTCGATGACAGAAATTTCTTTCCATCTATTTAAATGGTTGAAATTTTGCACACTTTTTGAGTCGAAATTTTTCAAAAAGAAATCTCATAATCTCTCATATTTAATGTAATGCCAAATAGTGTGTTGATTGAAGAACGAAAGTCCTAAGATGAGAAGATGCTTTGAAGGCTGAAAACATTGTTTACACCGTGCGACAAAAACACTTTTTTTGAGACGCTTCCAAAAGATTATATAGGCCTAAAACTAGAGGTCATTCATAGCAACATGGCATACTCAGTTTTTCATTTTCTGATCCGATGTACATTTAAAAGGACTTTAAAATTGAAGGACATACATATTTCAAAGAATTTATTTAAAGATTTACGGTTGTGCAATAATGAAGAAACAGGCATCAAATGAAAGAAGAAAATATTCCCCTTTAGAATATATTATCTACTTAAAACTTTCAGGGCCAAAATATGTCAGTAAGGTTCCGACAAATATTTATCCTTTGATATTGTTGAAACTTTTTAATGAATCCTTTTGAAAGAAATATATATTTTGATCTATAATATAATATAGTTCATCTAATTTGATCTTTCAATTAGATAAAAAAATAAAATTTCGAGATACTATGCTACATATTACTTACTGACACGTTTTGGTCCTGAAAGTTCGAAATAGAAAATGTATTCAAAAAAACAGCAAGTTTCCTCTTTCATTTGATGTTCATATCTTCATGAGTGCACAACCGCAAATATTGTTAAAAAATTGTTGGAATGTTTATGTTCTTCAAATATGAAAGTCCTTTTAAAAAGACATCGGATCAGAAAATGAAAAACTGAGTATGCCAGATTACTATAAATCATTTCTAGTTTCACGCGTATATCATCTTTTGGGTGAGTCAAAATATGATATATTTAGGTGTTATGGAGTGATGGAATGACGAAATTTAATTCTAGATTAAGTAATCCTCGTTAGAAAATATTTTACGTGCATCGAAGCATTGAGAACTAAAAACCAATTTTGTCATCATTATAGGAGCAAAGTTTCTTTAAGTAATCTTTTGGACATGGAGTAAGGAAAGAGTTGGCTTTACAGTTTTCATATTTCGAGTTGATCTTGGAAGGTTTTCCTGTATGGTAGAGCTTGGATGAGTGCAAAACATACTAACACGTTTCCACTTCCTTCAAAGGAAATTTGATTCAGAAGTTGAAATGTTTTGGTAAAATGCTTCCAAGTTTAAGACAAAACCTGAAACTATTTGTTCGATACTCATTTTGGTACCGATGACTCAAAGATACTGTCACTTCAGAGGCTTCTAATGGGTCTTGGAAAGTTGCAACAACAGAAACAGCAACATTTCATTTTGGTCGGGAAGGGGGACTTACGTACAACTTTTGAGTTCAATTCCATTTGAAACCATATTTTGCACCAGAAAATTTTATATTTGAGGGTTTGGACCCCAAAACACCTTCTGTGTACGCCACTAAAAATATACTAAGATGTTTTCGCTTTTTCCTAACGGAAGCTGCAGGATTTTTCGAGCATTACTTCTATTCTTGGTAATGTATGGGAAACAAGATTTAATGCGCCAAATGACTTCAAATATGTTGATAGTACTTCAAATGAGAAATAACTAAATAGGTATTTTTTTCATAAAAATTAGACGGGATCAACAAATTCGTAAAAAATTAATTCCGGCACATTCGGAATATCTCCACAAAAATCTGGAAAATTCACAGCAATGCTAGAAAATTCGTATCCTACTAAAAATTAAGGTATTTTATAAGTCTTGGTTCTGAAGTAAGTTTCCTAAAAGTACTCTTTATCAATATTTGTTATCGATAAAGGGTTCGAAGCAGAAAAGGCTATAATACAACTCAGTTTTGTGAAAGATGACCAACGTAAGATTTGGTATGATGGTTGTCTCTGTATGAGAGCCACTTTGGTCTTTATGGCCCATTGTGATATCACAATGACCTTGTTTCGAAAATTATGTGCCAAAATCAAAAAATTAATCCATAAATTGATAAATCAACATCCTAAATGAACAAAATTCGCTTAGACAAAGTTTTGTTAGTGAAAAATAGTTTTATTATCTGTTGAAGACACAATTAATGCCGATTTTTCAATCTGGCTTTGTGCCAAAATCAATCAATTTATAAATCAATAAATCAATAAACAAATTCCAAATGGACAGAGTTTGCTTAGTCAAAGTTTTGTACTTGAAAATCTTTTTATTATCTGTTCAAGATACAACAAGTGCCGATTTTTCAGTCTTTGAAAATGTTTTCCAAAAATCAATAAATTAATCCATAAATCAATAAATCAATAAACAACTCACATATGGACAGAATTTGCTTAGACAAATTTTTGTTAATGAAAAATCTTTTATTTTCTGTTAAAGTCACAACTGTAGATTTTTCAATCTTACTTCATTCAGTCTATGAACATTGTTTGCAAAAATCAATAAATTAATCCATAAATCAACAAACAAATCCTAAATATACAGGATTTGCTTAGACAAATATTTGTTAATAAAAAATCTTTTTTTTTCTGTTAAAATCACAATTGTAGATTTTCCAGTCTTATTTCAGTCTTTGAAAATTTTTTACAAAAATCAATAATTTAATAATAATAATAATTAATAATTGACTGGCACGACAGCCCGCTTACGCGAGACTAAGGCCTAGCTTCCCGCAACCACCCGTGTTGTGCGTGTGAATTTGTACACGGGTTGAAGGGACCTACAGTTTTATGCCGGTTCCGAACGGCAGGTTGGGAGCTTTTTCATAAGCAATTTTTACTCTCAGAGGTTTGCCATTTCCAGCTGAGAGGACAGCCACCGAAAGAGAAAACGAGTTTTCCCGTTATTTTTTTAGGTGTTATTACAGGCAGTATTTGAACCTGAGGTTGCTGCCTGCGACTCGCGGTCCAACGCACTAACCAACTGAGCCACGGCGGCTGCCATCCATAAATCCATAAATCAATAAACAAATCCTAAATGAACAGAATTTGCTTAGACAAATATTTGTTAACGAAAACTCTTATTTTCAGTTAAAGTCACAACTGTAGATTTTTCAATCTTATTTCAGTCTTTGAAAATTTTTTACAAAAATCAATAATTTAATCCATAAATCAATAAACAAATCCTAAATGAACTGAATTTGCTTAGACAAATATTTGTTAATGAAAACTCTTATTTTCTGTTAAAGTCACAACTGTAGATTTTTCAATCTTATTTCAGTCATTGAAAATTTTGTGCAAAAATCAATTATATTAATTAATCCATAAATCAATAAACAAATCCTAAATGGACAGAATTTGCTTAGACAAATTTCTGTCATTTTTTTTTTCTGTTAAAGTCACGACTCTAGATTTTTCAATCTTACTTTAGTCTTTGAAAATTTTGTGCAAAAATCAATTCATTAATCCATAAATCAATAAATCAATAAACAAATCCTAAATGGACCGAATTTGCTTAGACAAATTTTTGTCAATGAAAAATCGCAACTGTAGATTTTTCAATCTTACTTCAGTCTTTGAAAATTTTTTTCAATACTCAATAAATAAATAAATCAATTAAAAAAATCTTAGATGGACAGAATTTGCTCGGACAAATTTGTGTTAATGAAAAATCTTTTATTTTCTGTTCACAATCGATTTTTAAATTTTACTTATGTTAGCTAATTCGCTTTTTCCAAGACTAAGTATGCTGCATTTTTTCGAGATTTTGCTAACTCACTAAATGATAAATGTAAACTGAATTCTACGACTTAATGTTGCATGTTCAAGATGAAAAGCGATTTGTGGTTAAACCAGCAGCGCTGCGGCTCATAATCCGTAACACTGACCACTTTAACCAGCAGCCAGCGTTTTTTTTCATACACATTCGACTGCTAATAAATTCGAATAGCTTCGGACCAACGCTGAAATGGCAGAAACAAAGTAGGTGTCAAAATAGCTTGAAACACAACAAGCAGTCATTCCGATCGGATATTAAAAGCCAATCATCAGATATCGAAATTTGTAAAACACTAAAGAGCCCATAAAATGCCAATAAAATTCCAAACTACGACAGCAACAAAAGATTAGGGTCAACGCTGTGATTAAGCCAAAAGCGTGGCTGCAGTCCCCACCTCGCTGCGCACTCTTCACTTGTCGACCAAGTATTGGCGCCAAATATTGCAGCGCAACGATTGCTGGTTGCTCCAATGTGCCCCCAGCCGACTGCACTTGGCAACACTGGCGCCGTCGAGCACTTTCCTGCCGTCACCAAAGAAAATGCAAAAAACCAATTTCGCGCAGCCGCCAGACATGAAGTTGTCCGAATTAGCATAAACAAACCGCAAACTATCAACGCGCCAGCGATCACAAAAGCCGACCGTTGCGACGCGTCTGCGCTGCCGCGGTGGGCGGTAAAAGCTTCGCGAACGCAGCAACAACGCATCAAATTGGCAAAAGCTACTTTAATAGTTTCGTATAAATAAAAAAGGCCGAGCGATAAATAAACATTAAGTAACGTCAAATATTCGCAGCAAGAAGCAAACGGAGCACTAACAAAACAAGATGCGCGCATTTATTGTAAGTGACCACCCAAAGGATTCGATAACTTCGAACTGGCAACTTTGAAATTAAAAAAATGTACTTCACAGATTTTGTGTTTGGTTGCGGTGGCCTGTGCCGACAAACTGGGCTACAACTACCAGCCGGTGGGTCACTCGGATGCCGGTCTGTCCTTTAGTCCCGGCATTGGTGGCTTAGGCGGCGGTGATATTGGCAGCGTCGGTGCGCCCAGCTCCGGCTTCGACAATCTCTCGCCCTCGTACGAGGCGCCCTCTTCCGAATTCAACAAGGAATTCTTCACCTACTCGGCGCCCGAACACGAATTCGACGATCAAAATGCCAACCAGCAGATTGCCAACTCGCTCAAGCGCAATCTGCGCGTAGTCTTCATCAAGGGACCCGAGAACAAAGGCCTGGAGAATGCCGTCCTCAATCTGGCCAAGTCCGCCTCCGACGACAAGACCGCCATCTATGTGCTCAACAAGCAGGCCGACATCGGCGATCTGGCCAACAAGCTCAACGCCATTCGCAACAACAACAACAACCGGCCCGACGTGCACTTTGTCAAGTATCGCACACCGCAGGACGCCGCCAACGCTCAGCAGACCATTCAGTCGCAGTACGACCAGCTGGGCGGACCCTCGCAGTCGCACAACGGCGGCATTGCACCGGTCATCAACTTTGCCTCGCAGGCTCCGGTACGTGCACCCGCCGTGCACTCCCCCGGCAATGCCTATCTGCCCTCGTCGGTGTTCCGCCAGCGCCGCTAAACAGCTAAACGTTACCTTATCGATCCAATCTAACCCAAATAGCCGAATTGCATAACGACTGATTATTAAATTGTTTTACTAAATATAAATATCGTTGATTGTTATTATTGTTTTTGCTGCGATTTTCTATAAATAAATATACGAATTTTGTTTATCTAAAAATAAATTTGTAGTTTTTACATATTTGATTATAGATTTGTTGAACCAAGAGAAGATAGAAACGATAGAGGCCCATGGTCTGACTAGGCTGACGTGGATAAAATATTTATTACTTCATGTCACTAATTAGTATCACTTAATTTTATTTTTATAAATCGGAATTAATTTTAATAATATTTTTTTTTAAATCGGAAATATTGAAGAGATATAAATTTTTTTTTTTTTAATTGATCGGTTTATTAGTATCTATTTAGATTATTCGTACATCTACATACATATATACCTCTATTAACCTTTGTATATATAAACAGAAGTTAGTTAAATGGGAAAAAATATCTATATTCATATACATTGTTTGTCTTTTTTTTTACTATTTTTCCAAGCCAAATTAAATACAAATACAGTGGAATATAACGAATCTTATGTTCCCAGCAAACATTTATGACTAATCTCTAATTGAGGTACATTTGAATCAAATTGCTTTCTCAAATCTCAAATGTTTGTTCTCAAATTGATCTCAAATATACTGTTATGGCATTCTCAACTTAAAAGGCACATTTTTAATATGGAAATTTGCCTTTATTCTCAAATTGAGAATTTAAAATTCTCAAATTAATCTCAAACAAGCGGAACGGATGGAATCGCCTTTTGTATAGATTGCCGTTGCCAATAGCGTGAAATAAAAATACAAAATAGATACATTTATGGATAGATTCATTCAATAGATACATTCAATAGATTCATTTATTTTATATTAAGGCAACATAACCAGTGACCAGTGACATAACATAACGTCAGTTAAACCCATTGAGAATTACAAAATTATCAAACGTGGTGAATGTAAATGTTTCTCAACTCTTCTCAAGTCGTATTCAAGTTGATAGCAAACATTTGAGAAACCTTTGAGAAAATATTCATTTTCAAATTGTAATAATGCTGGAAAACAATTTGATATCAAAGGGTTTCTCAAAGGTTTGAGATTTTTTTGTTCAGTGTTTGTTGGGTTGTACCCCCAATTTGTTAAATCGAAAAATTCGTTAAATTGATCGAAATTTGTATTTGTTTTAAACCATCCTTCTTAAGGGGTCATTCTCATGTGAAATTTTGTAAAAATCAATTTTTTTTATTTAACATATTTGGAATGTATCATCCTTGAAGAAGGTGCTGTCAAAATGTTATTGGAAAATTTCAAGTATTTCGGCTTCTACAGACATTTATATAACGAGCGGTCAAGGTTTCTAGCAAGGATTCAATCAGTTAGTCAAAACTTTAAACGTGTTTTTCTCGGAACGCCTTTTTTTGAAATGGCGGGGATGATTTAAAAAAAACCATTCATCCGATCTCTCTGCGATTTTGTGACGTCATTCTACATACTGTTAGCTATCGCCCCTAGTAAATTCACTCTGATATGTTAAAAATTTCATATTTTTTTTCATTGATAAAATCTTCAAAAACAACCATTTTTTACTGCTCTAACTTCCAATGCCTGCCATTTTGTGAGATTCTTATGAAAAAATTCAAATTTACTACGGGCGAGAGGTACGTTCATACTGATTAAGAATTTCTTTGAAATTTATGTTTCAAATAATCCTGTGACTCAAAACAATCCCCGCCAGCTGACCATGACGCGGCAGAAGCCGTGTCTTTAATCGAAAAAAAGTATTTGAAAAAATTAAAAAAAAAATTTTTATTTTTTTTATTTTTGTACCATAACAATGAATAAATTAAAGTGGAATATCTTTTTTTGATAATTCCTCGTATTCACAAAGGAAATAATCTCTGAAAAATGTCCATTTTTCCTGTCCGCGCATGAGAATGACCCCTTAAGGAAATAAGTTTCATATATTCAGTTTTTAAATAAATATCTTGTTTTATTCCAGCATTTTCAAAATACAAATATGGCTATGTACAATGGAAAAGTCTTCGATGCGCGATTATCTCTTTACCGCAAGTAAACTTTTCTGTATGGCAATTTCTCTTTAATTTTTAAAAGAAAAAAACCGACCGAACGCAAAAAAAATCCTGTGAAAATGATCAGCAATGCATACAAACAGACTTTGAAAATGTTGGTAACTTGACGTAAATTTGAACGTTTTAACGTAACAAAAACAAAAACAATTAAGGTACCGTTCACTTGACGAAACCAAATATTCATTGTTATTGTAAAGAATTTGAATGCTCAAATAAAAACAATTCGAAGGGTGAAAAACGACAAAAATATTCGTTATATCGAATAGCAAATTTCCCTTTTGTTCGTAATATAGAACCATCAATGGAAAAAATTTGGCCGTACGTTAAATCAAAAATTCGTTAAATGGAAAGTTATACTGGACGTCCACTGCACATTGTTTGTCTTTTTTTACTATTTTTCAAAGCCAAATTAAATACAAATATGTACTTCATTGTTGAAACCATTTCAACGCCCATTGTGTAACATGATCTAACATATATACATAAAATCAAGTGCCCTCACTGACTGACTCATCATCGCCCAACCCGAACCGCTAAAGCTGCAAACATTTGAACTATCATATAGGTCCACTTTAGAAAATGAACGGGATCAGATGGGATTTTTGGAAATTAGTGGTTCAAAGGGGCAAAACATGGGTTACTAGTTTTTTATAAAAAAGTGATTTAGTTCTATTGATTTCAAACTTGATGAAATTAATCCGACTCAAAAATATTTCGACACTTTTTTTAATTTTTAATTTAATTTTTTAATTTTTTTGTAATTTTTTTTTCAAACTTTAACGAGGTCAACAATGGATTAAGGTGCGTATAAGGCAAGACTATGAATATGACCCCATGGGCCTATTGACTTTAAAACTGTTGAAAATACAAAATGGTAAAAAACACAATAATTATAAATAAAAAATTATTAAATATTTGTTTTTCATTTTTTTTTTGTAAATCAAAATCTGACGTGGGTAATAATGGGGTAAAAGTTTGTACTGAGAATTTTTATTGAATGGGTTACTTGATGTAAAACTTAGTAAACTCACTTCACATTAGAAATAAATCAGCACGTGTCTTTAACTTTCAAAAAATCAAAATTTGACGGGTTCAACGATGGGTTAACAGTTTTTATAGGGAAACATGTCTTAATGCGGCAATGCGGACTTCAAATATGGTGAAAGCATTTCAAATAAGAAATAATTAGACAAGTATTTTTCATCAAAATATAACGATGTCAACAAAGGGTTAAGTTAAACATGATTTATTGGGCCCATTGACTTAATAAATCAGAAATTAAAATAAATAATAAAATAAATAAAAAAATAAATAAAAAATAAAAACAAGTGTTCAGTATTTCAGTGTTCGAAAATCAACATCAGATGAGATTAAAAGTTTTATGGAATTTTATGAAAAAACATAATTTATATACATTTAGATAAAATAATAAAGTGAGTAAAGATTATGTCAATGAAATCATAAAATTCATGCGAGCAAACCCACTAACTTATATACCATTAGATAAAATAATAAATTGAGTAAAAATTATATCAATGAAATCATAAAATTCATGCGAGCAAACCCTCGGGGCCCTACTAGTTAACCCTTTCGCTATTTTTGTTGCCATATGGCAACATGCTACTTTGTGGACGTCTGCATCCTCTATGGTTGCAAGAATACATTTTTTTGTTGGTCTTTAGAATAGTTTGAAGTTTTCGGAAATATACGAACTTAATAAACTGAATATTTAAGTTTAAAGAAGAGAATTATACACTTTTTTTAATGGTATATCTTGACAAAGTAAAATAAGAAGAAGCAGAAAAATTAGAGAACTTTTTAATTTGACGTTTTCTTTGACTTTAGATACCTTTTTTTTTAATTTTGGCTGCAGTAAATGAAGAAATATTCAAATTTTCGTTATGCGTAAAAAGTTCTATGTTTAAGTAATTATTACAGCCACAACGATGTGGCTGCTCTCATAGAAAAACACTCTAAATTACAGGGTCCGAGTATAAAAATGAAAAAAATTTCTTATGGAATGTTGCTAATATAACCACATAGAAGCCTAAGACGTAAAAAACTTAAAATTTTAACTTTCGTCAGTAAAAACCTATAGCGAAAGGATTAATTATATTCTGACTCAGTGTTTAATGGGTTAGACCTCAAGTCAAAGGAAGAACTGTGTATTCGAACAATCGAGCTTAAGTCGGCTCATTCATTGAACCTTGTTGAGCTCCTTACGAAACCTAGTAGACTGTGAATAGTTCTATCTACCAATGTGGCAGTGATCCATGACCACTGAAACTGTGATGTCACGTTTCAGGCGTAAAAGTTCTTTGATACCGCCGAGCTTAAAGGAAGACATGTTCTCCTGTCAATCAGTGCAGAAGTGTTCCATCACACAAAGCTGATTGTAAGCATTTAAAAACAGCAAGGACGTTTAGAAAAGACCGAAACCGAACTTGATAATTTTCAGGAGTCTTTCAGGAGCCTAAAAAGTCTTTTGACATGAGTTCTTGAGTCTGTAAAACTTTGTAAGGAAGTTTGAATTCAATGCGGAAGCTCAATGAAGTCATGTTAAATTACACGAAAATGGAACTGTTTGTGAAAACAGTCTTCTCACATGAATTCTAGAGTCTCTAAAACCGTTTAAGGAAATTTGACGGAAGAAAGTGGCAAATAACATTCAGCTTATTTGAATTCAATTCGGAAGCTTATGAAGTGAAGTAAAATTATATGAAACTGGAACTGTGTGTGAAAACAGTCTTCTCACATCAGTTCTAGAGTCTCTAAAACCTTTTAAGTAAATTTGAAGGAAGAAAGTGGCAAATAAAATGCAGCTTATTTGAATTCAATTCGGCAGCTTATGAAGTCATGTTAAATTACACGAAAATGGAACTGTGTGTCAGAAGTTTGGTTAGGTCAGGCAGCCAGCTAAGTTGCTTACCAGACGAAATCAGTTATACGGAAATATAAATTAAAAAGTGAAAATTCCTTTTTTAATGGAAAATTATGCAGTTTTCTCAAATCTTTAGGATCTAAAAATGCACACAATCGAAGTCGAAGAATTGTCACAAATGAGCAAAATCCTGTTTAAAACTTTTCAAAATACCACACCACAGCCACTTATTTGAAAGCCCACAACATTAACACCTCTGCGCCAAAACCAATCGCACTTCGTACTCAATCACAAATGCATTCAGCCGAAATTCAATCAAATCACAACGCCAATGTTTGTTTTTTCGAATAAAAATTATTTAATAGTTTCAACAAGTGGGTATGTGTGTATATGCATGGTAACAACAATAACGAAAATCAGTTCAATAATGCAGCAGTTCAGTTTACAAATGGTTCGACGCTGGCCGGTCATCGTGAGCGCACTTACAGGCGGAATCGACGCAGCACGGACGAGGGCAGGTACGCGTTGCCGGGTGCCTGCGGTGCCACCGACTTGATGGGAGCCTGCGAGGCAAAGTTGAGCACAGGCGCAATGCCGCCGTTGTGCGATTGCGAGGGTCCGCCCAGCTGATCGTACTGCGACTGAATGGTCTGCTGAGCGTTGGCGGCGTCCTGCGGTGTGCGATACTTGACAAAGTGCACCTCGGGCTTGTTGTTCGCCTGCGACTTGAGATTCTGCAGCTGCTGGGCCAGGCTGCCGATGTCGGCCTGCTTGCTGAGCACATAGATGGCGGTCTTGTCTTCGCCGGCCTGCTTGGCCAGATTGAGGGCGGCATCCTCGAGGCCCTTGTTCTCGGGTCCCTTGATGAAGATCACGCGCAAGTTCTTCTTGAGCGAGTTGGCAATGTTCTGATTGGCATTTGGATCGTCAAACTCATTTTCGTTCGCCGTGAAAGTGTAGAATTCCTTGTTGACCTCGGCTGGTCCGGCCGAGCCGCCACTGTTCGAGACAGGGCCACCCAGTCCGCCAGAGCCACCCGGTCCACTAAGTCCGCCAGAGCCGCCCGGTCCACCGAGGCCACCCCGTCCACCGGAGCCACCCAGTCCACCCAAGCCGCCACCGCCGCCGCTCTGGTAATTGTAGCCGCCCACGTCGGCGTTGACGAACGCCACCACAGCAAAAAGTATGAATACGCGCATCTCGACACTGGACCGTTTATGACTTTGAACACTGAAGTCAGTTGTAAACTCACACTTGAACCGCACACCAAGAATGATTCCCTGACCTGACCGCGATCGCTTTATATATCTTTGCGCTGCCGACTTGTGCATTCGACGCCAAGTCGATGCTGCCGCCATGGTATAAATGCTTTTGTTGTTGTTATTGTTGTTGTTGTTGTTAACATAAATCTGCTGTTAACACATTTAATAATTTGTACTCAACGATGCGACGATGTCGAGATGCAGCCGCGGCCGCAGCCGCAACATTTTTCGGCATTACAACCTTCTGCCATGATTCACTCATAATAGATTTTTAATTAATGCAAAAAAGTCGGCGTCCACACGATCAGAATATGTTAAACGCTGCTACCAATCTCGCTTGATGGGCCACACGTAGCTGTAGCCGCCAACCGTTCGGCCTACCAACCAACCAACTGACCAATCAGCCACATTATAATCTCCCATAATAGTTCGGCGTTGCGTGTTGTAAGTGTTGGCTCTTGCATCTGTCTCGCGTGGTGCTCATTAAATTTAATAATTCTTATTTAATGCCATTCTCGGCTATTTTTATTAAATATTTATTAACGAATTTATAATTTCGCTGCGCCATCGTCGCCGCCAATCGGTTGCATTGCCGACGCAGCATAACGTCAGCCGATTTGACAACAGACGTGTTACATGTGAGGCAGTTCCATGCGCGATTTACATCAAGTCGGACGCATCAGTGCAAGTCGGCTCGCGGCGCTGAGCTGTCACGCAGCACCAACAAAAGGTGGAAAGACACCAATAATTATGGCGTGACCGATAATAATAATCGCTGACACGTATTAAATGCGATTATATGGCGGCTTATATGGTTCATATATATAATACGACGTTGTCCTAGGTCAGTGCGATTACGTGTTGAACTTTTTTGAATTATTTGCAGTTTGAAACTCGATACAGTTTGGACAGACATCATAGCAGATCACCGGGCGATGATAACAAACAATGGAATTGAACTCTTTCGAGGCAGAGCCTTCGTATTGCTGTGATGTGCTGAACTAAAATCGGAAAGTCATCGTAAAGTCTGATGGAACATCTAAGCCACGGTCTGACTGAAGATTTATACTGCAAAAAGAGGGAAAAACTGTTGCAGATACAAATATCAAAGCAAGCAAAGCTTAGTTCAAAGTTCAACGCTCACGAAATTTAGCTCATTAAAGTAATGAGCTGCTGACAAAACGTTGATGGAGTTTGCACCAAAAAGACTGCAGAAAGAACAATCAATGTGATGGAACCAAAATTCTAGTGGAATCCTTGAAGTAACCTTAACATCTGAACATAGTCAGTGCAGCAGGAAGGGATCAAGTCACAATCTGACTGCAGTCTAACCATTCTTACATAATGAAATTTAAGGGAGTGTTCCCGGGTAGAATGCCGATTTTAGGCTGTTTTTTTCAAAATATTTTTTTGGAGCTACAAGGCAACATGCAATATTCTGGTTTTTTGCTTGTTGTTCCTTATTATTTGGAGAACAGAAACTCATATTTTTGTCAAAAAATTTTATTTTCTAAGTACAAATTTTCAGTGGTCAATGTGACCTTGTTTTCACTGCTGGCCGATAAGAAATTTCGGGAACCAGTAATCTGAAACAGAAATGGGTATGCAATTATTAATCTGCAATAAATTCCGCGGATGCTAAACCACAGTTTTAGTCAAAATGTTGATTAGAAACAAAATGGCGGCCATATGAAAAAAAATTGTCCAGTTTTGCCACCTTTTTTTACCTTTAGAGTGCTTGAAAATATATTTAACAATAATTTTTTGATGAAAACTTTGGTTTAGCATCCAATGAAAACTATCTAGAACATTTTCCCAAAATTTCAAGTCGATACCTCTCATAGTTGCTGAGAAAAGTTATCGGCCAGTACAAAAAATGTGGTTTCGAGAAAAACGCGTTTAAAGTTTCAAAGACGGAGCATAAGAGCTGAGATTACTTCAATTACTATAACATGCAAAAAAGTGGGTACTGAGTTTGCGGATTGAAAAACGACTTTGGGGGGTGATAGTATATAGTATAAGGTACAATAAAACGCAAAAACAAAAATCGATTTTTTCAAACTTCTACCCGGGAACATTCCCTTAATTAACTCTGAACAAATGTAAAGATTTTTTGTATTTTTTTTAATGTGTCCTCGAAAAAGAGACATTGGAACAAATGCAGTATAGCGAACCCTCATGAAAAAAAAAAACAGAAAATTGGACCATATAGAGCTTATTTTTTAGAATCCAACACACTAAAAGTTTTGCCTGGGAAACGCCCACAAAAGGCGTGGCTCGGGGTCAAAGTTCAAAGTGTTTATAAAAAAACTCAATTAATCTCCAACTGATTTACACAATATGGGTATCAAACGAAAGGTTTTTTTCATATCTTTTTATTAATGTACAATATTAGATACGTAAAATGCACCAATAAAAAGTTGTAAGCGAAAAAAAATTTTGTGTCACAAATTTTTCAAAAACGGATTGTTTTTTCAAACAAATCCAATATTAAGGTATAACAGGTTTGTTACCGTATTGTTGCCTGTAAAATTTCCTTTACAACGAAATATAAAAATGTATACTTTTGTTTTTTCTGAATATATTTTTTTAAATTTTTTGTAATGGCTAGATTCAAAGCCATTTCATATTAACCTTCGCCATCACTTTCGGGCAATGAGGGCTGAAGGGGGTTGTGCAAAGTACCTGCCATATTAAGGGGGGTTTCTACCTTGTGCGGTCAAAAAAATCGATTTTTTTTGTCATGCATTTTTGGATTAATACATGATTGTAGAATACGCTCCCAAAATTTGAAGTTGAAATCTTTCGAATTACGGAAGCAAATTTATCGAAACAGGTAGCGGTGTCGAGCGAGCCGAGCCGCTGAAGCAAAACTTTGAACGCGTTTTTCTCAAAACTACATTTTTTGACCTTGCGGAAGTGATTTAGGCCACACGAGTTGAGCAATAGCTACGAAATTTAAAACAGTAATTTATCAAGGTCTTAGCTATGGCACGAACTAGGATCTTCAAGAAATAATAATTTTTTCTCATTAAAAATAGAAATTTGTATTGAAAAAAGTAGGTAAAAATTGAGTTTTTTAGTCAAAATCGCATATTTCCTTCATTTTTCATTTTTTTTTTTAATCCTAGTTCCAGCCATAGACAAAAGGATACAGAATAAGAAAAAATTTCATTTTTGTGTTTCAAGTCATCTCAAACAGCGGCAGGACTTCCGCGAGTAAGGAAGTCCTGCCGCCATTGCTCGATGGCCCCCTCCCCCCCCTTTGCATATTTTATCTTGAAACTTTTTTTACTTGTACAATACACATATACCTACATCTGAAAAAGTGTTTCCAGTGTTTATCTTAAAAACCTTCTCATAAAAAATTTTTCAAAAAAAACATGTTTTCTCGGCCGCACAAGGTAGAAACCTGCCTTAAAAGAGATTTGAAAACATCTAGATTTCTAGCTTTTCGATATTTTAAAAGTTTAAATTTCGCCAAAAAGCCATTAAAACCTTTTTTGCTTTTATGGTATTGTGGCATTAAACATTTTGCGTGACACCCCAAGCCTTCAATTGTATCGGGTGTTTTTTTTAGAGGTTTGTTTTTCGAATAGAGACAAAACTGGCATTTTGTGGTCAAATCTGGCAACTCTAATGTCATTTATGTTCAGTTTGGTTTGCCATTTCATCATGAACAGGTTGACAAAAGAACAACGCTTTCAAATCGTGCAAATTTATTTCGAAAATAATGGTTCAGTTCGCGAAGTTTACCGCAAGCTCCGTCCATTTTATGGTCGACATAATCGTCCATCAGAGCAATTAATTCGGTTAACCATGGGTCGTTTTCGCACTACGTTTACTCTATGTGAGAATACGCATCCGCAGAGACGTCGAACAGTGCGCACCGAAAAAACAATTGCCGCTGTAGAGCAAAATGTTGAAGAGGACCCAGTCAGAAGAGGAGTCAGTTACCGTTAATGGAGACCGGTATAGAGCCATGATAACCGACTATTTTGTTCCCGAATTAGATGGCATGAATGTGGATGAGTTGTGGTTCCAACAAGACGGCGCTACATGCCACACAGCGCACGTCACAATCGATTTATTGAAGGAAACATTCGATGAGCGCATAATTTCGCGGAATGGACCTGTCAATTGGCCACCAAGATCGTGTGATTTGACACCATTGGATTATTTTCTTTGGGGATATGTGAAGTCGCTCGTCTACGCCAACAAACCAGAAACGTTAGGGGACTTGGAAGCCAACATTCGTGGCGTTATTGCCGACATACGGCACCAAATGCTCGAAAAAGTGGTTGAAAATTGGACCTGTAGAATTGGCTTTATTCGAGCCAGCCGCGGCGGCCACATGCCCGAAATCATATTTAAACATTAATGGCATAAAATTATCCTTCCAATAAAGCCAAATTGATGGACATTAAAACGATTTTCTTGTGTTTTATTTCAATTCGAAGTTCTATACCTCTAAAAAAAACACCCGATATTTGTGTGTGGTTATATTTTTCCATTATATGGAGGGTAGTAGTAAACTGCAGTTTTTCTGTATTCAAATACCTTTTTGTATTCAAATCCTATGATTGGAAAATATTGCGCCTAAGCAATAACTTTCATAAACGCCATTTCAATATTGCAGGCAGATGCTTTTAACTCAATTTAAATTTAAATATAAAATCGAAATCACAAAAATATCAAATGTTTTAAATTTCATTGTAAAGGGAATTCCACAGGCTACAATATGGTAACAAACTTATTGTACCTTAGTAATGGATTTTTCGAGAAAAAAATCCGTTTCTAAAAAATTTTTATAAAAGTAATGTGTTCGCTTAAAACTTTTTATTAGTACATCTTACGTATCTAATGTTGCACATTAGTAGAAAGGTATGAAAAAGATCTTTCGTTTGATACCCATATCGTGTAAATAAGTTGGAGATTAATTGAGTTTTTTTGATAAAAACTTTTACCCCAAGCCACGCCTTTTGTGGGCGTTTTCAAGGTAAAATGTTTAGTTTGTTAGTTTCAGGAGCCAACCCTCTATATAAAAGCATACTCATTTATTTTTTTCACGAGGGTTCGCTACACTGCATTTATGCCAATTCATCCTTCTTGCTTTCCAAATGTTTCTATATTAATTAATTAATAAGTTTAATGCAACAGTATGGCTTTTATTATGAAAGTATTAAGTTTAATTAATTAATTAATTAACAAGTGTCCCAGACACAGCAATCCATTTGAACCAATGGTCTATTGAACCACATATAACATCGATATGCAGCTCTCAAGAAAAGCAAAATTCCATAGATGAAGACTAGATTAAATTAAAGTAACTAGATGGCGACATATATCATTGCCGAAAAACATACTTAGCCAAAAACTAAATCATTTTCAGACCACAGAGAGGGGGATAGGTTCATCCTGCTTATTCCTTACTTACTTACTTAAATGGCCTTAACAACCCATAACCAGGTTATCACAAAAAGTTCTCTCCAGGCGCCTCTGCTTTGCACACACGTTCTCCATTTGGTCACAGCAAGATTTAATGGGACATTCTCAACTTGATCCTTTCACCGAAGACACTTCTCACGATTTCCCTCTTCGCCGTTGACTTTCTCCTACTGCATCGAACAACTTTTTCGCCTAACTATTCCTGCCTGAAGAAAATAACCAAGTTTACATATTTGATTCATTCATTCTTAGGAAAGGCTTAAATACTTGTTTTGCTATGAAATGCTGTTCGGAACGTGTATAATTTAGACCACTTTTCAATATCCTTCTACAGTGAAATGTGATACTGACCATACTTGTTAGTTTTATCGGAACCTATGATTGAAGAAATGAATTTCCACTATGAACGTTGATAAAGTCAACTCAAGCAACAAGTTTGTGCAATTTATAAGTTTCTTTTATTTTCAGACTTCTATATAACTTCTTGGGAGCTACATCGAAAGAGCTTCAACATTGCATTTGAATATTTGAAATCATTCATGAAAGTCGCAAAATTGATCTTTTTCTCTAAAAAAATATGATTTTCCATTAAAACAGCAGTCACAAAACTGATATTTTTCTCAAAAAAAAAATATTATTTTCAATTAAAAAAGCAGCCACTCCGTAAAAAAACCCAAATCTGATAAATAAGTGAGACTCTACTCTGAAAAAGATATGACAGCCCTATGGAAAACTTAACGTTCAACCATTCAAAAGTTATCGTATTGTAAGTATGAATTTGTACACGGAAAGAAAGCGTCTAGAGTTTTATTCCAAACAGCAAGTTAGATCTGTTTCATGGGTTATTTGTACCCACAGAGATTCGTCATATCCTTCTAAAAGAGCAGTTGCAGTTGTCTTTTTGTCTGTTTGTTTCGTATAACATACAACAAGAATTCAAAAGCGGAGTCAAACGTCGCTTTCGACTGGATTTTCAAAGCTTTCTAACCATCTGAGATCAATGGCCAGACATGGCTTAACCGTTTATTCTGATCGCAAACATTTAGACTTGCCGCACCAGTCATGTTACTTGTCTAAGTTTTGGAGAAGTTTTTAAGAATGTAAGAAAACGAAGGTTAGGTTAGGTTTAAAACATCGCTCCATATTCTTTGTGAATGTCCTGCACTCAGCAGAAAGAGATTTATCCAGTCAACCATCTGGAAGATACAACCCCGAAAAGTGCTGTAATTTATAAAAAGCCTAAAGTTGGAAGGTAAAAACAAAGGCTGCACCAAAGATCAAATTGGTCGTAGTGCGCTATAGCCTATATAATAATAATAATAATAATAGGTTAGGTTAGGAGACGAAATGAGCATCAAAGTTTCACAGATTTACAAAGTTGCCTAAGATTCAAGCAAGTTTCAATTAAGACATAACCGTAGTCAGCTAAAGTTAAGTAACCTTTCAAAATTCTTTAGACATTTGTGTGATTTTATTTATTCGGTTAACAACAATCAAAAGATCAACAAAAACTTAACAAATCAGTCGTAAGTTAGTAATCATACAAAACATGCCAGCTGTTTTAAGCGATTTGGATGAGTTGTTTCGACTTAAACGCGACGACGGAACACCGACGAGGGCAGATAGGCATTGCCGGGCGAGTGCACGGCGGGTGCATGCACCGGAGCCTGCGAGGCAAAGTTGATGACCGGTGCAATGCCGCCGTTGTGCGACTGCGAGCTGCCGCCCAGCTGATCGTACTGCGATTGGATGGCCTGCTGAGCGTTGGCGGCGTCCTGCGGTGTGCGATACTTGACAAAGTGCACATCGGGCCGGTTGTTGTTGTTGTTGCGAATGGCGTTGAGCTTGTTGGCCAGATCGCCGATGTCGGCCTGCTTGTTGAGCACATAGATGGCGGTCTTGTCGTCGGAGGCGGACTTGGCCAGATTGAGGACGGCATTCTCCAGGCCTTTGTTCTCGGGTCCCTTGATGAAGACTACGCGCAGATTGCGCTTGAGCGAGTTGGCAATCTGCTGGTTGGCATTTTGGTCGTCGAATTCGTGTTCGGGCGCCGAGTAGGTGAAGAATTCCTTGTTGAATTCGGAAGAGGGCGCCTCGTACGAGGGCGAGAGATTGTCGAAGCCGGAGCTGGGCGCACCAACGCTGCCAATATCACCGCCGCCTAAGCCACCAATGCCGGGACTAAAGGACAGACCGGCATCCGAGTGACCCACCGGCTGGTAGTTGTAGCCCAGTTTGTCGGCACAGGCCACGGCAACCAAACAAAGCACCTGTCGAGCAAAATGTCAATCAATTGAATTAGCAGTGTTCGTGGGCGTTTCGGCGTTTTTGACTTACAATAAATGCACGCATGTTGAATGTTAGTGTTGTTAGAGTCTGGAGTTGAGGTTCCTTCGCGGTGAGTTGTGAGTTGCTTCTGAACTTGCAAATGACGATCTCTAATATTTATACTGAGGCGTTACTGTTGCGATCTGTGTCACAGCGACTCGTCAAGCTTGTTCGGTGGAATTTGTTGCAACGGTGAGTAATCTCGCTTTCAACGGCCAACGATGGGTCAAAGAGCGATCAACCAGCAAAACATGGCAAAAAAAAAGTGCAAATGCAAAGTTTGCAAATAACGTCGGCGCCAAAAATTCGAATGCCGCTAAGCGCCGCTGCTGCTAAGACCGTTTGTTGTTTTTGTTGATTATGCTTTGTTGCTACCGTCTTTCGTTGTGCGTTCAGCTGAACGCAGCATAGTTCTTGTGTTCGAATTGATTATGAAATCAATTTGTGCAAATGTGCGACAACACCTCTGACCAGCAGCCAACTTACATGGCGTTACAACGCACTCTTCAGCGCCGATTTGCCACACACACAGTGTTTCCAGGTACCTGAAATGACTTTCTCCTAAATTAAAAAAAAAAAAAATACTGAAATTTCCTCCCAAAAGTTAAACAAATCTTCTACATTTTTTTTTTAATAATTTGCGTCAGTTTAAAGGAATCAAACTTCTCATAAAAAAAATTAAAATATAAACATATATGTAATTTTTTTTTATTGTAGCCTTTTTTTTATTGATCTTCAGCTAAGAACAAAAACAAAACATATAACAAATGAGTTAAATAAAAAGTGCCGTTCTTGGCGGGATTTCATTGTAACAGCAATAAGTAAGAACGAAATAGAACGAGCTTACATTTTGTAAACTTACAAATTTTTAACGCAATAGGGTGCTTTGACTATTAAAAAAGTTGCCAAAATATGTTTTTTTTCTAGTGTTCTTAATACATCATACTTCGTTACCCAAAAATCATCCAAAAATCCACTAAGGATCCGAAAAAAATCACCTAACATAAAATATAAATCTCCTAAACTTTCTCTAATTCTCCTAAAAGGCCAAGAATCTCCTAAATCTAGGAGGAAATCTCCTGATCTACCAACACTGCATACAAAACGACCGATAAGAAGTTTCATGCTCGTCTTAAGTGTCGTTCATAGCTAATGAGCCGCGTTGAATGCAACTTTATCACACCGCATCAAATGCATCAAATTGTCTATTCGCAGTTTACGACTGCAGCTAGCTGCATCGTCCCGTCAAAGCTACAAATGTCAGCATTTGCATACATTAACGAAATCTTGCAGCTCCAAATTACTTAATCGCCATGTTCGGCGTTGTTAATGGCGCCATAAAATTGTTTCCTCGCTCGCGGAATTCAAATTAACTCAACTAACTATTCGATTTGCTCCACGCGATTTTCACTGAAATGCTGTACTACTCTGGTTTAATGAATACAAAGTTTCAAGCCCTCGAGCGTTTGTTTGCCGAATGAATTTTTTACAGCACGTGAATCATGAATCCCATAAATAATTCAACAAATAACTTAATGTGCGCATCTCATAGCCCAGCGTCAGCCAGCCAGTAAGGTTGTTTATTGTTTTGTTTCAAAATTTGTTTTTTTTAATTTATTTTTGAAATATTTGCAAATTTGGCTAAGCACGTGACCTTGCAGTAAGCTATCACTACAGACGCTCGCGGAATGCACCAAATATTTAGGCATAAATAATATTCAAATTTATTGCGCATATGAGTGTCTGACTGCAAATGTGTGGGTGTGAGTGTTTCGACATAATGTGACAAAATTGAAGACTCAATTGTGTGGTCAAAGCGTCGGTCCAGACAAACAGCACTGACAAACGATGCTGGTGCGGTGAATGATAGTCGGGTGCACACTGTAAAAAGTCCTTTAACTAACCTTTGCACAGGGGCGTTGAGCCTGGACTCGGTCCTTATCAGGAAGGAGATGGAAAATTCTGGGGAACCAATCTTTGAAAGAGTGAAGCATATGTTGAGCTTCAAACTCAAAGATCTGCTCAGTTTTATTAACCCTTTCGAATCCATAGTTGCCTGAGAGCAACTTCACCTATTTGTCATCTTATAGCAAAAGCTACGATTGATTTATGGGTTTAATTTAAGTAGGCACCAACTAATTAATATTTTAGAAGTGAATTCAAAGCATATTACAAAAATGTTACTGTTATCCCCACAATAATTTCCAATAATAGGCAGCGGTATCAGGAAAAGTTTGTGTTCTAATTGAAGTCTACGAATTGGGCGCGTTTCATCAAAACCCTGTTTCTTTAATAATGGTTAAATAAAATCAAAACGTGATCATTTTGTATTCTTCCATAAATATTAAGTAATTTTTCTGTAATTAAAAAATATTTAACTCTACAAAATATATTTAACACATTTTAAGCTAAAATTGTTCAAAAGTAAACTAGCTCTAGAACTCTAACAAAGAGGCGTGGCGACTTCAAATGTCGTGTGCACACTTCTTAGGCAAATGTTTCATGATTTAAATACCGAAAAATAATATCGAGACACAGGGTGAAATTCGGGGTCGAAAGGGTTAAAGAATAACACGCTCTACATAGGTACAACTGAGCAGCAATTACAACGCTCGATGTTATTTTTTTAACCTGCAAGCTTTGTAATCATGAAAGCTGTGTACATGAAACTAATTCAAGATGGACTAATGGCAACACAAGTGTTTCTGCGTACCAAATTTGGTCAATCTTATTCTTCCGGCAATGTAGAGAGCTTCTCTCACTAAACAGCAATCAGACCAGAACCATGATTGGAGCCATAGTGGATCACTATTTCATTGGCACTCACGCGAGAAAATTGGGTTTGCGTTCTAATGACTTCTGTCGCAATTGTATGAACGAGGAAGAGGAGGAAAGCACATTTCACCTTTTATGGACTTCTCCTGCTTTACCCAGACGAAGGAAGACTCACCTAGGCAACTTTTTCTTCGACAATCAAGGCGAACTATTCACAGTCTACTAGGCTTTGTAAGGAACTCAAACTAGTTCAATGAGTGAGTGGACTCGGTTGACTGTTGAAGTGGATTCCGCCTTGGGACAGCCAATCCTAAAATATAAAACAGAAAATATTTATAAAAGTATGACGGATTACTTGAATGATTGAGGCGAGTATGTCTTCATTAAGGATAAAAACCATCTTGAATGGACCAAACACGAAGTTTTGCGTCAATGCCAAAAAAAACTTTTAAATATAAAAACGTATAATTAATCTGCAAACCATGCCATAAGCAAGAAGAAGATAATGTCTTCTTTTAGGATACCAACTAAAAAATCCTTAACATACCTCATGACAGTCCGTTTACAGAACACAGCAGCTATATAGAAAAAAAGCGCAAAAAATCACTTAGTGCCTTCATTACAGTGTTGCCAGATACCTGAAATGACTTTCTCCTAAATCTTAAAAAAATACCGAAATTTTCTCCCAAAAGTTAACAAAATTTCCTTCATTTTCATTTCATTTTAAAGGAATAAAACTGCTCGTTAAAATATCAAAATATATACCTACATATAATTTTTTTTATTCGAAAAGGATAAGTCTAGAAGCATGCAAAAAAGTCTGCTTTGAAGGGTACATATTAGTAAAGCTTGAACAAAATCCGCTACAAATTAAACTAATTTAGCTTCATCCAATGCACCATTGATATAAATATGCATGAGTAATGTCCTTGAAAAGGATAAGGCTAGAAGCATGCCAAAAAAGTATCCTTTGATGGGTGAAAATTAGTAAAACCTAAAAAACATCAGCTACAAATTATAATAATTTATCTTCATCCAATGCACCATGAAATATGCATGAGTAATGTCCTTGAAAAGGATAAGGCTAGAAGCATGCCAAAAAAGTCTCCTTTGATGGATGAAAATTAGTAGAACCTGAACAAAAACAGCTACAAATGATACTCATTTAGCTTCATCCAATGCACCATTGATGTAAATATGCTTGAGTAATATCCTTGAAAAGGATAACACTAGAAGCATGCCAAAAAAGTCTCCTTTGATGGGTGAAAATTAGTAGAACCTGAACAAAACCAGCTACAAATTGTACTAATTTCGCTTATTTAGCTTCTTTCAATGCACCACTGATGTAATTATATGCATAAGTAATGTCCTTGAAAAGGATAAGTCTAGAACCATGCAAAAAAGTCTGCTTTAAAGGGTACATATTAGTAAAACTTGAACAAAACCAGCTACAAATTATACTAATTTAGCTTCATCCAATGCACCATTGATGTAAATATGCTTGAGTAATGTCCTTGAAAAGGATAAGGCTAGAAGCATTGCTAAAACAGTCTTCTTTGATAGGTTCAAATTAGTAAAACCTGAACAAAACCAGCTACAAATTATACTAATTTAGCTTCATCCAATGCACCATTGATGTAAATATGCTTGAGTAATATCCTTGAAAAGGATAACACTAGAAGCATGCCAAAAAAGTCTCCTTTGATGGGTGAAAATTAGTAGAACCTGAACAAAACCAGCTACAAATTGTACTAATTTCGCTTATTTAGCTTCTTTCAATGCACCACTGTTGTAATTATATGCATAAGTAATGTCCTTGAAAAGGATAAGTCTAGAACCATGCAAAAAAGTCTGCTTTAAAGGGTACATATTAGTAAAACTTGAACAAAACCAGCTACAAATTATACTAATTTAGCTTCATCCAATGCACCATTGATGTAAATATGCTTGAGTAATGTCCTTGAAAGGATAAGGCTAGAAGCATGCCAAAAAAGTAAAATCTAAACAAAATTGGGCTAACAATTATACTAATTTTGCTTTATTTAGCTTTGTCCAATGCACGCCTGATGTCCTGGTATGCATGAATCTTATCCTTATATCCTTTTTAGACTAGAAATATACCAAAACTTGCTTTTGATCGGTAAAAGCTAACAAAGCCCAAACAAATGCAGTCCAAAATTGCATTAATTTAATTTTGCTAGATGAAGCCAGCACAATCGAAGTTATTGCGCCATGCGGAAAGAAGAATTTTAAAGACATTTTGAAGCTTTAATTAGCCGTAGCGGATATGTTTATTAATTTAAAAGTATTTATAAAAGATAATTTTTGCATAAGAAAGCTTTAAGTAGCTTAGCAACTCATTATTATACAAATTCGTACACTTATAGCTGCGCTCGAACGGGCTCGTCCGTTTTGCATGCCACACACAAAGAAATACCAATCGACGCAGTCGACAAGTTGTACGTCATTGGAGACCTTAAAACCCACACTAAAAGCTTTTATCGATGCCCACACACACACACACACACACACACACACACACCCACACACAGTGCGGCCCACATTAGTTGACAACCTTTGCAACTCGTTGACCAAGTAGGAACCTGCAGTGCACCAATAACCCCAAAAATCAACTTGAAATTGTTCAAACTGTATCGAATGTGGTGAATTTTCCCGAGTTGATTGCTAACAAAATGTTTCTTGGCTTAATTAGCCGCGTCGCCATCGCCCAAACCAAACACCTTCGCGCAGCAATTATGAAAAGAAAGACAGCGCGAAGAAAAAACGCGCATCAAAACGAGGCGACTTTTGCTGAAACAAAACCGAAAACGACCACCAAATATGCAGATTTGTATCTATGTAAATGTGTGCGCGCGCCGCATGGGAGAAATTACAGCGTTGGGTTTTGTTGTGTTGTGTGTTGTGTTGTGTGAGCGCGGCAATGTCATATGCAAACTATTTTATTGTAAACAAGCAGCCAAAACAAGAAGAAACATTTTCAAGGTCTCGGACAGGTACCAACACCATCGAAGACCGGCACGTCACAGCGGTCACCGCGGCAGTCGGCCACGACGCGATGCGCAGAAGCAGCAGCGACATATTTGACATTAATGTCAAACTTCAGCGACGCCAACGACGAACGCTGCGCTGCGCTGCGCCGCCGCTGTGGCTTTCGGTCGAAGATCAGCGCGACGCTTTGTTGTTGTTGCGCCTAATATGGCATTTTATGCAAATGACCCATTGTGCCCGACGCAGCGCTGCAGCAGCGGCAGCGTGTTTGCGTTTGCACTGTGTGCTTATTAATTTATGCAGCTATTTATTTTATGGCTCGAAATATTTCCAACCGCATAAAACTTACAAAACACAATAGTTGGTCTCGTCGATTTCTCATACACCTACGGCCAAATATATATAGTCGCGCTTCGTAGCGATATTCAAATGAGGTCTGCAGGCAATAATGGCAGCGTTTTTATTATTGCTTGCAAGTAATTAAAGTTTTAGTTGCATTATTGACCTTTTGGTGAAATTAGAAATTTCTAAATGCAACATTAATCTAGATCGAGAGTGATAGTTTTTGATTTATAGTTTTTTAGTTGGAAATTTTCATTGGTAGCCAAGCCCGATTAAGAAAACTTCAATCGAACTATGGATGATTGTGCATCAAAATGAAGATTGCGAAGAAATTAAACACCAAAATCAACACAACGACTCTTTCAGTTGTCTTAGTTACTTATAAAAAAATTACTTTATTTATTGCACATTTTCTTAAACAAACCCAACCTGGGTTGAGGCCGAGCTTGCCGCACGGATCCATGTTGTGCTGAAGACTTTGTACCTGAATGGATTGAACTCGCAGTCGATACAGTTTGAGTCGATTCCAAATGAAAATTTTCAATATATGTACATAGAAGAGAATATTCAACCAAGAAGCTCTGACGTTTTATTTGTAATGAAGAAGTCGAGACCGTCTTCCTTTAAGACACCAACGAACTTGACTGGAAGATACTTGCAGTTTTGAGCCGATTCCAAAAGAAAATTTTAAATTTATAACAACTGCAATTAAAACTTCATAGTTTTTGGTAAAATATTATCTTCTATATATTTTTTTATATTAAATTATTTTTTTTGTAATGAAGAAGGAGAGAGTGTCGTCTTTTGTTATAGGAAAAACAAAAAAAGAAAAAAAAATTGATCGTAATAAAAGTTATTGGAAATTATCTGAACTTTCATAATCTGCAAAAAAAAAAATAACACAGCACAGAACACAGCAACTAGAAAGAAAAAATGTTTAGTGCCTTCATAACCAATTTTCAAACTCTGCACAATATCGCGAAGAACCTCATTTCTTTATAGATTTGAAAGAATCTCAGTCTCATACTTTCTACTTAAACAATACGTTACGGCCACAAAAACAATATCCAGTTGATTCTATACTAAACGAATTTATTTTTATAACTCAGGCTCCTCCTTTGAAGTTCGCTTCCAGAAAGTAATAAAAAGTGGCCTGCAGCAATAACATCTGAAATCCCAAAATCACTGAGCACCGGTGAAAACCTTTCTAACCTTTCAAAAATTTCAAATTGATTTTGTATCTTTTTATCATTTTAAATACTGATAGGTACTCAAATAAATTAGAATTTTTGTACTTCATTAGAATTGCAGCTACCGCCTTTTTTTAAAATAACTTTTGAACCAATAAAGTTAGAGTAATGAAATTTTGACACGTGATCAAGAAGATTTTGGGTTTTAACATACTTACTTTTCAAGAAAATTCTATCTAAATTTTCAAGGATATAAAGGATTAAAATTTGCAAAGGACTTTTTTCATATCCTTTTTTTACAAATAAATAAAAATCTATTTTATTTAAATTCTTGAGCCTTTCCTCTTTCATTTGATATACATATCGCCATATTCTAACGAGGTTAAGTTTTTTTTAATTTATTTTTTTTTATTTTGTATCCCCTTCAAAATTTTGAAGTCCTTTTAAAAGGACAAAGGATGTAGAAATGAAAAACTGAGTACGCAGTATTACTATATTTGGTCTCTAGTTTCACGCACATATGGATTTTCCCCGGTAAGAAAAATGCTGTCGCACGGTGTAATGAGTTATTGCACAGAATCCAAATCTGTTGAGTCGATTAAACAAGGTTCATTCATTCGTTCAGAGTCTGTAGCGCCCAGAAGAGGCTTGACTGACATGGAAAAGTATACTTACACCGAATCATGATTCCCAAGCAACAGCCCACTTAGTCCATAAAGGCAAATTCTGATACCACAATCAATCGAGTTCAAATCCACTCACTAATTGAATCAGTTTAAGGTCCTTAAAAAGCCTAGTAGACTATAAATGGTCCTATCGGCTAGATCGTCTCGACTTTCGAATTAAAAATTATTCAGTTGAGTCTTCTTTCTTAAATATAATTCAAAAAAGTATATCGTCCAAAGGGCTTCAATAGGACGTTATTAGAAAGGAACCCAACCTTCTGGGGTGGGTGCCAATTACACAGTGGCCCGGTAGATCACCAATCTGGTTGCTTTTAAGTGAGAGAAGTTCTCTAGATCGACGAAAGTTTGAAGTTGGTCAAATTTGTGGCGCTAAAATAAATCGTGTGGTGTGTTGTCTTCAGTCTTTAGTTGACAATATTTAGAAGATTTTCATTTTTCATTAGTTTATTTTTTAGTGCTTTTACACAGCATACGATGAAACTTTTTATGAATAAAAACGCATCCTATTGACATTCAATTTTTTTCCCCGAACAAACATTGCTTCTCCACCACAAAACTATCACTGGTAATTTTTTCAACAAGATGAAAAATTTGGGAACTAGAGGGTTAATGACCAAACTGAAAATATGCTAAACTTACTGGAACTTGCGATAAACATAAAAACTTTGGTATTCAGATTTGAAAATTTATACTAGTTCCAAAATCTATTTATTATAACAAAGACATTTATACATATATATAAATATATACTTGTATGTATATAAATGCAAAAATGTTTATAATATAATTATTAAAGTTATTAAAATTGTTTTTATTGTTATTATTTTTGTAAAAATTATTATTATTATCCATTAAAAATCTTGACTAAAATGTTTTATAATATACAATAAAAAATCATACAACAAAAACTGGGTTTTTTGCATTAATGTTGCAAATTTTTTATTTATGCGACTTTGCATACTTTTCCAAAGCAAATATGCAAACACCAATAACACTGAACAACAAAATTTAATTTTTTTCGGACCATGGTAGATGGCGCCACGAAAATATACCTGTAATAGTGTTTTGAAAGTTTAAGTCTGAATTTGTTTTTTAATTGGGTTCAAAGCTTCACCTCTTTTGCACATTCTTTTGGAGAATCGGCATAAGAAAACCATGTGACCGTACATTTTAGACATATAACGTGTTCAGCAAGTTGGTGTAAAATACTACGATGAAAATTTTTGTGGAACATTTTAACCCTCTAGCTCCTATTTGTATGGGTAAATTTGACCCTTTTTTCTAAAATGCCCAAAAATATGCTTTGAAACAGGACTTTCATGAATGAAATGTACCACGAAAATAATTGCCATAAAATTCGACTATAGGTCTCTGAATACAACAAAGCCCAAACTTTACCTTGAACACCAGAAATAAGTCAAAACTGAAGAAGAGTTTAAGAATTAATTCAACGTATCAACATATTTTGTATACCCCCTCTGCCAGAATTCGTTGTTAGTACCTTGTTTTTTTTTTTTTTTGTTGTACAGTGTAATCGATCTTGCCATGCCAGTATTTATATCATACCAACATTACTGTGATCGGCAATCATATATATGGAATCATGGAAGCTATGATTGTATCGCAACGCTTATGCGGCAGGTTTCCGTATTGGCCCCATGACAGAATCTGCCTTCAAAAGCGAAACACTCGCATTAGCAATGCGACAACAGTAAAATCCGATACGCATATAAATAACGACGATAAATTTGCACTATTAACGATTATTTAATTTGTGTTTGTTTTCGAGTCGATTGCGAAAACATCCGAACTGCCAAACTGTTCGCACACAAATTAATGCGACGCAACGCCTCTGTCGGCGCGCCGTCCAGTCCGCACACTGGCCACTACCGGGCGGAAATTATTTCAGTCTTGTTTATTGCTTAATTTCAATTTTTAATTTCCACTAACACACACATTCAGAATTTCGCATTATTTTCTTTCCTTAAATTTTTTTTTTAGGTTCTTCGGCCAACGTTTTCATTAGCGTGTCCGCTTCAACTCCAAATCGAATTGAATCGAATCGAATCGAATGGAATCGTACTAAACGGAACGGAACCAGTTTTGGGCAACTGCACTCGGACGCGCTCATTTCCTTTGTGGTTTATGCATTTATGTGCATAATTTAGGTGTTTATGGATGAAACAACTCATTAGCTTTGTCTCGGCGGCTTATAACGATCTGGTTTGCGGCAAATCATTTTCAATTCATAACCAAATTTCGCACGACCCATGCGCGAATTTCCATCACTTCATTTCGCTTAGGCGGAGGCAAGGCGGAAAACACGTTTTCTTCTGTTTCAAAACATCCTGAAATGTCGCCAAACTCGCTGCGCGGTGAGTTTTTTTACTGCAGCTGTCATTGTTGCCAAAGAGCGCCGTAAATTATTGTTATGTGCTAATGATTGTCCATAAGTTGGCGTGTATGATGCAATGGCGCTAATTTGTAGACGGGCAATGCTTTCGGAGATTAAGCAACACATTTATCATCGATGCGGAACAAAGACAGGAACACAGACTGAGCAAAATTATTAGCGATTTATCACAAGATCTGCTATTTGATTTGTTGACTTAACCAATTAACTAACATTTGGGAAGTAGTCGATAGAGTCTAAAAACGAGCGCCGCGACTTGGAGATTAATGTTGTATAAAAATGTATATCACGAAGCTCAACTCACAAACTCTTAACCACCAATCGGATGACCACCAGACCCGGAGATAAAAAGCGAATAGACAAAGTTATGGAAATTTGTCGATGGTCGATGGTCGCAAACAATCCATAACAAAACCAATGATGAATAGCATTTGTAAAAATACTAATAAGAAAACTCTTATTTGTAAGTAAACTAATCTTAGGTACACATATAAAAACAGTCAGAGAGTCAGAAACAGTTTAGAGAGTGAAGAAATTCATTCAACTAAAAAAATGTTTTTCCGAAACCCGGAGAATCACTAAAAATTCTCTGAGCTTCTCCTTCTTGTCACCATAGATCTACCATATTAACTTTATATATAATACTTGTAGATATTTAATTCATTTGTTGACAAGATTTAAATCAAATTATATACATTTTTATTAACTTACAAATTCATAAATATTTGTGTTCCTATAAAGAATCTGCTTAGGTTCTTATTCAATATGGTTTATACAGTCGAAACCATTTAACTGCAAGGCGCTCAGTTGAAAAATCCGCTTAACTAAAATAAAATTCCAAGTCTCATTTTTGTTTGGTACTAGCAGAACCCAGCGGCTTTGCACGCATGTTTGAAGCCAATGCACAGTGATTCGACTCCATACAACCGCGGGACAAAATTAGAAGGAGTGGTCCGTTCTTCATAAAATTTTGTATACTAGTTAATCATGGTCTGCTGAATTGAAATCTCTATTTTGTTTTTCTTAAACTGTTGTAGTTTGGCAATGTCTGACACTTAAATTTGCAATTTTCGTCCTTTTTGGTGAGCTATAGCCAAGAGTGTGTTGGCTAGATTTTTCAGATTTTACATTTAATCGGTAACGTCAACATTGATAATTGAAAAGAGTAACAGAAATTGTCTTAGCACACTTTAGTTTTGCAATAAAAACGATAATAAAAGACGTATGTTTTGCTTTTTGCAGTTTTCTCAATTTTTCATGCTGATTGCATACTTTTAGGGATGAAAAAATAAATTTTGTCAAAAAATATGTGTTTAGATCACTTTTCAAATTGGCTTATTTTCTGAGATCGGAAGATATCGGAGGAAATAATTACATTATCCGACAAAGAAAGAATGCTTCTTAAATTAAAAAAAAATTCAGGAACATACTTTCACATACTTTTTAGATATTTTCCACTAAGTTCTGCCAATTTTCAGAATTTTAATTTAGAAAAATATTTTGAATTAAAAGTGAAGTAAAAGCCTACGCTTTGCAAGTTTTGGGAAAACATTAAAAGCGAAAATGGCCACATCATTTCTTAATCTATATTAAAAGTTTCAGCAACTTCTTGGCAACCATGTATTTTTACAATTTTTTTTACTCAATAGACTAAAAAACAGAAAATATGTGTTTACATTTTTTGGTGAAAAAAGTTTCAACTTTGAGCCGATTTTGCACAGAAACACATTAATTTTTTGCACCGATTTTTTGGGGTTTTCTTAGTTGGAGTTTTACCTTTCAAATGACATCAAAATCGTTAAATTCTGAGACTATAAATTTTTTTAATTTTGTCTATGGATCGAATCACTGTGCAATGGTCCAAATAACATATGTGTATGTAAATACACATACATAACTAAGTATATATGTATGTTAGTGTGCACATAGGTGTGTAATTACATCGTTTAAGGCGTATTAAATGCGGCCACGTCTTAGAGGTGTGCAATAAATTAAGTGACAATTCGCACATACGACACATTCGTTCGCCGAGTGTCGCACAGATATGCCCCCACTCTGCCCCGCCCACTACCAGCGACACTCGTAAACGTGTCACTTTAAAGTGCTACTCGACAATACGGACCGAGTACGCACAGTGCACATGAACTAGCCCGAGGGCGAAAAAGTGGGCGAGGAAGTGGGCGAAAAACTCGAGCTGGGCTCTGAAATGAATGCAAATGGCAAGCATAGTTGCCACTCAACCAGAGGCGTACCTGGATTACGTGGCGCCCATGGCAGCGAAAAAATTGCGCCCCCCCCCCCTCTTTTTTCTATAAATTTATGAATGTGTTGTACTTAATCTGTAGAATACGTTTTTAATTCTTATGAATTTATAAAAATTTGTATAATAATTTAATAAGAAATACTTCGTATTTGTTTTAATATCATAATGTTTAAGAATGGAAATTAGATTTGCATTTTCAAGATAATATATTATTTCAGGATGCTGATTTTTAATAATAACATTACATGTTTAAGGTTATATTTAAATTATTTATTAAAAGATCTCGCATCGTTACAATAATATTTCTTCACTAATTTGCTACTACTTTCGAAGCCTTCGTAAAAATTACAGATGTACTTTTCTTGCTTTTTTGACGCAAATTCATTGATGAGATCATCGAAATCAGTTTTTTCAGTTTCATCCCTTTCTACGCTTAGTAACGCCAAATCGAACAATCTTTCTTGACCCATTGTAGCTCTTAAATAAGACAGTATAAGTTTCAACTTGCTGAAGGATCTCTCGCAGCTAGCAATGGAAACTGCTATTGTCAGTAGAATTTGAATTGCGACGTGAAGATTCGGGAACACGCTTTCATCTCCGAACTGAACAATGAATTCGAGGAGTGTTTCTGGATTTGAAATGGTGTTTTTTCGGCTCGTGAGCAACATCTTGCAGTCAAGAATTTCTTCGTAAAGTTCATTTCCATCAATATCACTCGCGTAGAATTGACCTAGCTGGTTGCATTTTTTTTGAGATCGTATTTTTTTTCGCGATAAATAAGACCTTGGACATCGAGAAGAAATCCAAATTTTTCATCGATTTCATTCAACCGTACGAATCTTCCGTTCATTTCTTGAAATAGACGATCAACTGTTTCTTTCAAAACTTTATTCATTTCTTCCATGGCATTCAAACCTGCATCAATTGAAGTCTCACCAGCCATATTTTTTATTCTTCTTCGGCGTCTTTCAGTTGCAACGTCCCATTTTTGACATAAAATTATCCCTTCCTCGAGTGAACTATCAATGATGGCCTCTCTTTCATTTTCGAAATAATTTTGAAGAGCCTTCAAATCTTCAGCAGCAGTAGTATTTTATTCCAAAATCCCAGCAAAATCAAGAAATCATACTTCAACATTCTGTTGAATAGTTGCTGGGCATCACTTCTTGTTTCACTTGTTTGATTCTTGTCCTCGGTCATTTCTTCAAGAACTTCCAGAATTTTCTCCAAATGGTTGTTAACTGGCTTTATTGCTTCTACGTTTGCACTCCATCTGGTTTCAGATTTGGATTTCATTTTCATTTCATTTTCGCGCTGTTTGCTGTTGCTGTTCGAAGTTTTTCGAGTCACCGACAGTCACCAGCTAAATCGACTTTGACTTCAAGCAGCGTAGAGGGGCGCGGGCGCGACGGAGAAAGCAGTATGTGCGAGCGAGAAAAAACATCGAGGTGGGAAGCAAAGGACCGCCCTCTTCTGGGCAGTATACGTTTCAGTTTTTCTCGCTGGCGAGTATACAGAGTCGGCTATCCTGACTTCTTGTATCTTTATTTAAAACTGAAGTTAAAAATCGCGATTGAATATAAAAAGTTGAGGTGTCACTTTGCGCCCCCCCTAGAGTGGCGCCCATGGCACGTGCCCTGCTTGCCATACCCTTGTTACGCCTCTGCACTCAACTAAAACTTTGTGTACAAGAATTTTCCTAAAAAAGGCCCAATATGGGAAAGAAATTTAAATTTTTTTATTTAAAAAAACCCAAAACCCAAAAAAGTTTTTCAATTGCCCCCAAATATTAAAAAACAAATATTAAAAAAAATAAAAAAGGCCCAAGTTACACAAAAGCAGCCCAAGTGAAATAAAAATGCTCACTTTTGATCAAAATGTACCAAAAGTGGCAACCATGTTTGCAGGGTTAAGGACCAACACCAACGAAATACGACACGACGCGTGAACGGGTTGAGCGTTTCATTATGTTGCCAGCTTTTTTTATTTGTGTTGTTTTGCATTTATTTTGTGTCGTAATTAAAGAGCGCAACACAGTAAAAACATTTTTACAGCCTACAGGCTACAGTCGGTGAGCAGCGCCTACAATGCATAACAATAGTTGTTGTATATAAAAATGCATAAATTTGAATTTGAATTAAAAGTGTCTGCAAGTGAATTGAAAAGTTAAGAAAAAATTAGAAAATAAAATTCATTAAAAAGAAATATTTCTATATAAAAATTTGCAGTAGCGCACTGCTGTTGCTTGCTTTGTTGACCACAAAAATTACGCTTCAGCTGCGCGTACATTCGGAATCGGTACAAAGCACACACACACACATAGGTCGACGCTTAGGTGTGTTGCTCGGCCAGGCTGGCCTCGTCTCGTGTCGCTGTAGCTGTGTACGACAGGACTTTGCATAAGCCCACTTTTAGTGAAATTACTAATTCGTATAGGCTTTGCGGCGCGCTGCGTTGGCTTTTTTGCGCATATGCTGCGTTATGGCATAATTTATTACAAACTCGAGAGCGATGAGCCATTAAAATGGCAGCTTTTATGTTGCACACAACAATGCTGAAATGGATATTTTTAGCCCAGACCCATGCGACCGCTAAATTTCTGAAATGCTTCAACTGTGCCGCAGTGCAAGCGAGCAACTTTTAAGCCGCTACAATTTGCAATAAATTTTCAAAAACCACTGCCGTGTCATTACAGGTGGAACATGCCACAACGTCCTGTCACAGCGGAGCAAAGAGGCCACTTGCAATAACCCAAAGGGACTTCGTTCATAGTGCGAAGAGCAAATCCATGAAGCCAAAACTCATTTAGAGAATATAAAGTAAATATGGCTCAAATATGAATTTTGAACCTTCAATGGGACACTAAAAATGTGACATATCACATGTCGCACTTATCTCGAAATACAACTCAATGCAAAACGAGGAACTTCAAAACTGATTGGGAACTACTCGATCGCATTTAAATTCAAGTATTAAAAAATCATTGGCAATATCCTTGAAATTTGTATGGTCTCAACGAAATTTGGCATCCTTTACAAATTTTTAACTGGTAACTGCTTAGTGAAGTTTAGAAAACTGAGGCCATTGCTTTGTCATTCGACTGAAATTATTGCATAAAATTGTTCAATTTAATTGTACCTAAGTCCAGAGTTAGTTCACATCTGTGTCGAACCAAATGATGCATATTTCCTAACACAAAATTGGTGTTACATGTTTCCTACCATAAATCTGAGGAATGATGCATGTTTCCTGCTATAACAGTTATCTCCAGCTCGCATAATATTCTTCCTCAAAAAACCCTAAATCCTAGCCTCTATATTCTTCCTGTACTAACACAAAGCTTTAGGTCAGCTGTGCGCATTGGCTCATTAACCCATTTCGTACCTTTGATTCTTTAACGCATCATTGAAATAAGTAATGTTTGCAGTGTTTTTTTATTACGGTAAGCTTATGTAATCCAAAGTTTATGTTTTTTATATTATACTTGGATCTTCTGGGTTTCTAATAAAGAAAATGTTTTGCTATTCCACGTCTTCCCTATTACCTCATATATAGACTTTTTTCTTAAATTCTTCAAAAATACTAAAAATACACCGATTTGTACAAAACCAACACAAAGTGATTACCAAATATTAAACTAATTTTGTATTATATTAAAATTCGTTTAAATCTGCTAACCCATTTCGCACTTTTGATTCGCTAACCAATCATAGAAATTAGTAAAACTTGCAGTATTTTTTCTTTATTGCGATAAACCTAAAGCTTATGTTTTTTTGTAATTTACTTAGATCGATTGGCTTGCTAATAAAATATTTGTTTGCCATGCCACGCCTTCCTTATCAAAGCTAAACGGGCATTGAAAAAATCTCATTTATAGTCTTATTGTTTTGAATTCTTTAAAAATACTAAAAATACACAATTTACACAAAACTAACACAAAATGATTAGCAAACTTTTAAACTTTTGTTGTGTTACAAAAAAATTTGTTCAAATTTGTTTGTCTGTTAACCCATTTCGTTTATCAAAGTTAAACGGGCATTGAAAAACCCTGATTTATAGACTTTTTGTTTAAAATTTTTTAAAAAGAATAAAAATACACATATTTACAAAAAACTAACACAGAATGATTAACAAACTTTTAAACTAATTTTGTATTAGAAAAAAATTCGTTGAAATCTGTTAACAAGTTTCGTACCTTTGATTCGTTAACGAATCATAGAAATTAGAAATGTTTGCAGTTTTGTTTTATATTATTACAATAAATTTGTGTTATCTAAAGTTTATGTTTTTTTTTATATTACACTTCAATTTATTGGCTTTCTAATAAAAAATGTGTTTGCCAAGCCACGACTTCCCTATCAAAGCTGGGCGGGCATTGAGAAAAACCGCATATGTAGACTTTTTTTCTTAAATTCTTTAGAAATACTAAAAATACCCAAATTTGTACAGCTGCCACACTAAATTTGAATTATAATAAAATTCGTTTAAATCCCCATTTCGAGGTTTTTCTTTTTTCTTAATTTTTTTTAAAACTATTAAAAATAACTAAGTCGACTTGTGCAAAACCCAACCACAATGATTGAAAATACAAAGTTAGTAATTCTTTTCAGATGGCCACACAGGGCGCGAAAGTGTTAAAAATCAATTTTTTATGTGCGATTATGGACAAATACCGACATAAATCTTGTTCAAACACATTTTCCATGTCTTGTTTCACCTAATTCGATCTTCTATTACAAAAGTTTTAAAATAAAACCTTTTCAAAATATCGGCACGAAATGGGTTAAAATACTTAAAAAAATATATATGTTTTTGAACAGTTACGCATACAAGAGGAGTCTTGGGGGTTCAAAATCCTACAAATATCTGCAAATATTTCGAGTGTCAAATTTGGTTTCAACTAGCATTGGGCTCAAAAGTTGTGAAGGGACCCCACTACTCCTCCCGCCTAAACATTCTTATTCTTACAATCTCATACTTTTCAGAGCCTGATATCTGCATCAACTCTCTATAGGCTCATATGAATTATTTTCCAGTTCTACATTGTAAAACAGGACCTTAACCCTTTCGCGACGGAGTTTTATCTCGAGAACGGCTTGTTTTTTGAACTGTAAGGAAAAATGGAAACAGGATTAAAAACATGTGTTTGGAATCTAACCAAAATCCTTGATCCTTGATCGTTATCCTGGGAGCTTATCATTTTCAGCAGATGAGTGGACATGAAAAATTTGTCAGATATAAAAGCCACATTATTGCAACGAATAGTGAAAGCTTATTTTCTTATGCCTCTTTCTTTTGTAAATTCATTGAGCAGTACAAAGTTATACGTGTTTCAAATATGTGCGACAATATGTACCAGTAGTTGCGAAAGTGTTAAGAAAGCATTTCAAGGCCATGCTTAACCTATTTCTTTCGGTCTATAATGCTATGCTTGGCTATGCTTTAGAAATACTTAGAAGAGCAGGTAACTGCTTGGCTTAAAGCCATTGAAACAAAAGTCAGAATTCAGAGCTCACCAACAACAACAACCCATTCTATTTTTGTTCTTATTAGGACACTCAGACATTTAATATGAATGACATGAAGAATCGATTGAGGCAGTAGAACGTATTGAAACAACTAAGCATTGTCGAGTTAACCATCATTCTAAGTATGTAGGTCAGTATATATATACCATATATACATATATATATACATGTACATGTATCATATAAAAAAATATGTATTCTTCTTCGCTCTGACCAACTCGCTTTTGCCCACAAAAATCGGTTAGCAACATACAAAATTTGTTTCGTTTGTTGAGCACATTTTCACTTTCAGTTGATTTGTGGGCATGACGCCAGTACCGCTTCAGCCTCGACGCATGCAATGTTACACAATAACCAATAACACATAAACAACTACCAAAAATTAACTGATAAACACATCAACGCACAACAATAAACGCTTCGCTTTGGTATTTCAATGCCTTAGAATGAATTCTTGGAATTTGGTTTTGCTGCTGTCAAAGGCAGATATTTCGCTGAATATGTAAACAACTTGGAAATTTATTCTACATTTGCCAATGAATCTACCACAAAGTCTGCGCATTGAAATTCATGTAAATTACTGTCCATCAGTTTGTCCGTTTGAATGTCTGTCCGTGCGTGTGTCGTATGCACATTTGCGCTGCATGAATTTCACGCTCCAGCTTCGCTTATGCAATAAAACATTCGATTCGATTCAATTCATAACCTTAACTTGCCAGCTAACGATGGAAATTGTTATTGTTATTGTTATTATTTGTTGCCGCTTTGTTGGCGCGATAAGCGGCCATTCATATGTATGAACTTAAGCGATTTAAATGCGCAGCCCGCAAGACACTGTAACGAAACGACGAAGCAGCAACGATGAAAATTTAAATTTCAAACTAACTACCTGCACTTCTTAACAAAAGCCACCAAAATACAAAAAAACCCCGAAAACCGAATGACAAACAAAAAAAAATGCGACAAAACGCGATGCGAACACAACAAAAACGCTATAACCGGAAATCAGATTTCATTGATCTTTGACCCAAATTCAGCGGCTTAAGTTGATGATAATGTTGTTGTTGTTGTTGATTGTTTATGTCGTTGTTGTTGTTGGTATTTTTGTTTTTTTTGGTTGGTGTTCTTGTCGCTGCCGCCAAAGTGTTTCAAGTTTAGAACTTAATTTATGCACTTGGACGTCACAGTTAATAAGTTCAGAACGTTGTTGCTTTTGTGACAGTGTTGCCACAGTTTCGCAACGCTTTCAAGTTCGTCGCTATTGCCAGGCACACACACACTAATACAAACAGTGCCAGTGGGAGTCGGAGCTAAGCTAAGCTAAATGGTTCATGAAATTGATTATAGTTTTTATTGATTTTTGTGAGCCATGAACCTCTAAAACTATCCCAAGCAGGGACTTAACTATTATAAATTTTTTAAGAAATTAATTGCAAGTTACTATTACAATGGAACATAAATTTTATTTATTGATTAAAATTATTATTTGCGACAATTAATTTTTACGTTGCATAATAACTGTTATGAGAAATAAATATTTGTTTCATTCTGGATAATTATTATTTTGGGATTTTTTTTGTTTACGTTGCTTCAAAACTTTTATTCATGACTTTTTTTATTTACGTTACCGATAACTATTATTTTGAGACAATTTTTTTACGTTGCTTCATAACTTTTATTTATGATTTTTTTTATTTACGTTACCGATAACTATTATTTGAAAAAAAATTTTTTTACGTTGCCTCATAACTTTTATGAAAGAAATTTTTTTATTTACGTTGCCTTACCACATTTGGAGTATGAATTGATTTTTAATTGTTTAGTTGTTGGTGGAAATAAGGTTTCTGCAGTTAAATTGCTTTTGTCAATTTAAAACAATTAAAAATTAATTCATATCCAAAATGTAGTAATTCAACGTAAAATATTTTGTTTTCAAAATAATAGTTATCGGTAACGTAAATTAAAAAAGTCATAAATAAAAGTTATGGAGAAATGTAAAAAACAAAAATCCCAAAATAATAATTATCCAGAATGAAAAAAATATTTATTTCTCATAACAGTTATTATGCAATTCAAAAATATTTAATACATGTTAATAGTTATAGGCGAAGTAAAAAATTTCTTATTGGAAATAATTATTATAAAACAATAATTAGAGAAATTTCTTAAATAAGGGCAATTTTTTTTATTCCCATTCCCATTATTTTAGGTCTCTGATCCCAAGAAGTTCTCAACCTACTTACTTAGAAATGTATGGTTGAAAAACAGTTCGATCTCAAACTACTTCTTTAGCAATTGATTGAAAAAATTGGTCTTAAACTACTTGCTTAGAAATTGGCTCGAAAACTAGCCTACAATCAACTTTTTACTTCTCAAACTGCTTTCTTAGAAATAGGTTAAAAAAACTTTGCCAACACTACTTGTTAAGCGATTCGTTAAAAACTATTCTAAAATCAGCTATATAGTTCTAAAACCATCAAATATTTCTTAAGTTACTTTATAAGAAATTAGTTAAAATATATAGTAAACAATCAACTCATTCTCAAACTACAGGCTAAGCAACTGGTTACAAAACTATCCTAGTTCTCAAACTATGTTACTTACTTAGAAGTTAAGGATTAAAAAACTAGCCCACAATCAACCAATTCGATCTCAAACTGCTTCCTTCACAACTGGTTGAAAAATTTATCTCAAACTACTCTCTTAGAAATTGGCTCGGAAACTAGGCTACAATCTACTTTTTAGTTCACAAACTGCTTTCTTAGAAATAAGTAGAAAAACTTGCTTAACACTACTTGCAGGCAATTCATTGAAAATTATCTATAAATCAGCTAAATAGTTCTTAAACTACTTAGAACGAGTTTCTATTCAATTCAATTTCAATTTCAATTGATTCTCAAAGTACTTGTTTAACAAGTGGCCTCAATTAGTTCTTAAACTACTTGCTTAGAACGAGGTCAAAAAACTAGCTTACAGTCAGCTACAGAGTTCTCAGACAATTTGCTTAGGAACTGGTTTGGAAAGTACTTTTCTTCTTACAAACTTTACATTAGTTACAGAGAGAGAAGCAGTTTAGAATAATCGTTTGATTACTAAACGAAATCGCTTTGTTAAAAAGCATTGAGCTCGCTCTTAGAAGACTTGCTTACTCACTAATTGAAAATAATTTTTTCCAAAACTACTTTCTTAGAAACCAGCTGAAAAATTATTTAAGGGAGTAAAAAAGTGTAGACGGTATATTTTTGGAATCGCGCATACGCCGGAAAAAATTAATGCAATGTAAAATTTTTTTTCATTCTTTTATTAAAAAGTAGCAGTGCAAGAAAACAAATTTTTCTTTTGGCGTGCTCAAAATGGCGGCGGTGGTGGGCCCAAATGGGCCCAACGTTGGGCCCAAATTCTAGTAGAAGTTGTGCCGGCGCCTCAAAAATCATCTTAAAAAATATTGCTATTAGTTATTATGAGAATATATATGTACCTTTTAGACGAACTAACAAAAAAAAATATTTTCTCGAAAATACAAAAATACGCTCCAACCAAAAAAAATTACCTTTTTTTTCTTAATTTCCCGAAGATGGCGCCGCGGATTTCGCCAAAAACAATGAAATTTTTAGTTAGTTTAGAAGTTCATGTTTCAAAAAGTTGCTGCCCAAATTTTAGATCAGTGGGACTAAAACTTGCTGAGATATTCTACTTCCATAATCAAAAACCAGTGTTTCGAATTAATTCGGTTTAAACTTTGCGTTACCGATATCATGCGGAACGAATTGACCATCAAAAAGCGCTGCTGCAGGCGAACGGGTCATCAGAATTATAAACCTCTTATAGTTAATTGAGAGGGATATTCTTAAGACCCCCTGGAGTCTATTTCACAAAAGAAAAAAATTTTGAAAATTTTGTAAATTTACACGTATTGACCCCTTAATCAACGAGCTCCAATCTACTCGTTCTCAAACTACTTGCTAAGCAAGTGGTTTAAAAACTAGCATGCAATCAGCTTAATAATTCTTAGACCACTTATTTAGCAACTGGTTGAAAAACTACTATACAATCAGCTAGTTCTGAAACCACTTTCTTCCTAACGGGTTTTAAAACCAGGTCATACTCAACTACTTTACTGCCAAACTATTACTTAAGTAATTATCTGAAAAACGAGTCAAACAATGAGTTTCTTTCCATTCAACTAGTTCCCAAACTACTTGCATAGCAAGTGGTTAAAAATCTAGTCTACGGTCAGCTAAATAGTTCTGAGACTATTTGCTTAGAAACCGGTTTGGAAAGTACTTTTTTTCTTACAGTTCAGAATAATCGATTGATTCGTAGAAGAAATCGCTTTATTAAAAGACAGTGAATTCCCTCGTGGAAAAGCCATCAGTTCTAATGGCAACTTTGGTTGAAAAAGCAACAATTCGACCAACCAGCCTCCTACCAGTTATTTGTCCTACAGAGCGCAAACTATCACAAATCGCTGCGTCGCGACGGCAGCTTTGGGAAAACCGCTGAAACCGGTAGAAGCGAGCAAACGCTGGCGGCGACAGCTACAGCAATGGCGACAGCGCCAAAATGTTCAAGTTGAACTTGAAACTGCTGATGATTTGAATATTTAATGAAGCCCACGCTGTGATATGCCGCGCTGCGGCACGCAACGCCGCCGTTGCTTGTTTATGGAGTTTTCGGCACAGACTGACAGTGTCACCGGCGGTGATTATGACTTGTGGGATTATGCAAACTTTGCAGCATGCACATATGCTACACATGTCAGGTTGACGTTCATTTCCACAAAAAAAGAATTAATAAGCTAAAAATACAAATTATGAAAATAATAAAAAAAAATTCAGAGAAAACAATTCAGATAGAAATAAAGACAAAAATCAAATAAAACATATAAGATCGAAATGTTTCTCAGCAGCGTCGTGCAACCACATCGTTCGAGTATTTCCTTGCACGTTCCTTAACCCATTTTCGGCCGCTACCAGAAATAGTCAATATTTTTGAAATTCCTTTTAAGGACTTACATTTAGGCCCTTAAGGGAAGGCTCCCCTGGATTTGGGCAAAAATAAGGCAAACTTTGTAATTTTTTTGTGGGATAATGAAAAGGCGTACAAACTTCCGGTTTTGACTATTAAATTCGTCTATTATTTAGGAGTATAAAAAGTTAAAAAACTTGATGAACTTGACTTTCTAAAAACTTCAAACGCGTTTATCTCGAAACCATTTTTTCCAATCTAACTGAAATCCCCGGACTTGATCTAATGATCCGATTTTCTTCATCTAAAACCTGCTCGAATGTATTTGATTTTCTGTATGCCTTGAACTAACAATTTGCATAAATAGTTATTTATTTTTAATTTTTAAATGTGGTTGAAATTAAAAAAAGGTGCAAAAAATTGAGTGCAAGAATTTTTCGTTTAAATTTTTTGAGTCTAGTTCAATGCACAGACAATTTTGTTATCTTGAAGTAATGACAATGCTTTTTGATTTCAGTCCACTACAAGAGCCTGCAGGATTACAGTTCTCGAGCGATGTTTGGCGCGCAGAGGCCTACGTAAATCGCCATTTTGTAGCCGCCATTTTGAATTTCATCAAGTTTTTTAACTTTTTAAACTCCTAAATAATAGACGAATTTAATAGTCAAAACCGGAAGTTTGTACGCCTTTTCATTATCCCACAAAAAAATTACAAACTTTGCCTTATTTTTGCCCAAATCCAGGGGAGCCTTCCCTTAATCAAGAATATTTTTGGATTTTTTTGGTGTTTTTTTTTTTACAAATTTTATTTATAAATTAATAAAAATTCAATTTCAAATAAAAACAAATATATATGTACATAGTTTTAGTCAAATAATAATCAAGCATGAAAACAAACAATTGTTGGCTTATATATGTACATACATGACGACTTCTGGCCAATCGTCGATTTTTCGACCACTGAAAAGTACGCGGTGCTGAGAGGTAAAAATATTTTCCTAATCTTATGGATATCAATTGATTGTGGTAATTTGGTCTTTAGGCTTCGTAAATAATCAATAATAAATCAATAATTTGAAAAGGTTATATATTTTTCAGAATATTCAAAATATGCCTAAAAAAATTATTTTTTCGTGCCTTCGCCAACATCTCTAAATTTATCGTTTTTAAAAAAAAATTATTATTTCGAGGGGTTACCAAAAGACCAAAGCTATTTTCTGCATCAAAAGTTCAAAGATACAATGTCTAAGTGCAGAGCTACTATCCTTCAAAGTGGCTGGTTGAAAAATCGACCAGCGGCCGAAAATGGGTTAATGCCGCTGCAATATCGGCGCAACATTAGCGCCGCAATCGCGCTTCCAATAACTTGGAAGCGCGCCAAAGTGCGTCTACTTATCGCCAACGGAAATCACGTGACACTCGCCAAACTTTTACTGATTGATTAATTACAATTTCTGCCGCAGCAGCCGGAAAATATGCGCCACTCACTTGTGCGGCAACATATTCGCCGCGTTGAGTCCCGTTGCGCCTTCAGCCTCTGCTTCGACTTCGACTTCATCTCGCTGCGGCCGCGCACGTGCCGGCACAACTTTTGGCATGACAGCACTTGAAATGCTTACACCCGATTCGTTCGCTGTCTGTGTGTGTGTGTGTGTGCGTGCGCTGGCATCGCAACGACGTGCTGACTGCCAACAAATGGATGGGCAACGTCGTTGGCTGCTGTTTGTTGTTCGCAGGAAAGACACAACTTGACAGCCGTGTTGCCAACTTGCCGCACGCCTTCAGCCAATTTTCTTTACATTTTTTCGCCGCTGTTTCGTTCGTTCGTCGGCCTCATTATCATGTACGCCACATAAATGCGTCCTCTGCCATTCCCCCCAAAACACATTTTGCGTTGCCGCTGGCAGGGCGTGCAAGCAATGTCGAACAAGGTGCAAAGGTCAAGTCTAAGCGTATTGAACGTGATACATGCGTAGTGTTTAACCCTGCATTACTATCGTTAGGGTGGAATCCACCCAGTGAGTTCAATTTCTTAGTAAAATATGGATTTTTTAACCAAAACCAACATAGAGTTGTAATGTAATCCACATTTGCATATTTCGGAAGGTTTTAGAGTATATTGCATTTGTAGAAAGGAAGCAATTGTTTTTATACAATTGTTTCCAAAAGTAATTAATTAAAAGTACTACGATAGTAGTAGCGATATAACCAGGGAAAGGATTTTTTGAGAAGTTAAAATATGAATTTAAAATATGTGCCTACATTTCAATTAAAATATCTTAGTTTTAGTTGTTAAACTATCTTTGAAAACCTTGATGTTCCTTTTCTTTTAAAAAAAACGAGGTATAAATATTGTATGTTGCATACGTCAGATGAAAAAAAATTATTCAAAAATACATACCGTTTCCCCTTTTTTTTTAGATTTTCTAGTATTTTTTTCTTATTTTTATATGCCTGTTTTTGCCTTTTTAACAGTTTTTAATGCCCTATTTTGCCTTTTTATGCAGCTTTTAGTGCCTTTTTCTGCATTTTTGACAGTTTTTAGTGCCTTTCCGTGCCTTTTTTGCTATTTTATTTTGCCTTTTTTATAGATTTTTAGGTCCTCACTGACCCATTGTTAGTAATGAAGTTTTATTTTTTATAAAATACATTTACATATTTCTATTCACGTTTTTGGCGACAATTTTTTTTAAATAACGTATAGGCCATTTACTTAGTAGAAAATCCTTACAAATTATGCTCTAGGATAAGTAACAAAATTTGTTTGTATTACTTTTTTTTATGACTTTTTTGATGATATTTTAATTTAATAATTACCGAATTATTTTGTTATGTCAAATTTGCTGATCGTTTTTTCATGTTATGACAATTTTGCAAACTTTAAAAGGAACAAATGCAGTATAGCGAACTCTCATGAAAAAAAAACGGAATATTGGGCCATATTTTTGTAAATCTAACAAACTAAAAATTATTCCTGGGAAACGCCCACAAACGGCATGGCTCGGGGTCAAAGTTCAAAGTTGTTATCAAAAAAACTCAATTAATCTCCAATTGATTTACACGATACGGGTATCAAAGGAAAGGTCTTTTTCATACCTTTTTACTAATGTACAATATTAGATACGTAAAATGCACTAATAAAAAGTTTGAAGCAAAAAAAAAAATTTGTATACAAATTTTTTTAAAACGGATTTTTTTTTCGAAAAAATCCATAATAAAGGTGCAATAAGTTTGTTACTATATTGTAGCCTGTGAAATTGCCTTTACAATTAAATATAAAAATTTATACTTTTGTTATTTTTCAATATATATTTTTAAATGTTTTCTAACTTGACCTTTGGTCCAAAGTAATTTCGTAGTCATCTTCGCCATCGCTTTCGGACAATGGGGGCTGTAGGGGGTTGTACAAAGTACCTGCCATATTAAAAAACGTTTTCAAAAGATCGCGATTTCTAGCTTTACATTCTTTAAGAAGCATAAACTTTGCCAGATAGCCATCGACAAAATCAGAAGTTTTGCACAATTACAAAACATGGCCATTAGAAAACCAATAACTACCTTCGCGGGGTATTAATTTCCTTTCCATTAACTTTTCAAGGACATTTTCGCTGATCTCAAAAGCCACTTTCAAATAGCTGGTACAATTTGAAGGGATCATGTGGTCCATATTGAAATAAAAATGAAAACTTTGAATAGTTTCGAACTAAAAAGCACACTTACATCATTCGTTTATCGTTCAATCGTTCATCGGTATATTCTTTGCTTACCGTTCAACGGTACTTTTCCAGGAGGTGCAGGGTGGTAGTAAACCACTTTTTTCTGTATTAAAGTACCTTTTGTGTGGCCGGCTTTCGGTCGGGCTGCAAAAAAATAATCCTCATGGATGTAACTAGGATCAGGTTTAGTAAGGAGCGTACAGTATTTTTTTATTCAATTCCTATGATTGTAAAAGATCGCGCCTAAGCAATAACTTTCATAAACGCCATTTCAATATTGCAGGCAGATGCTTTTAACTCAATTTAAATTTAAATATAAAAGCGAACTCACAAAAGTATCAAATGTTTTATAATTCATTGTAAAGGAAATTCCACAGGCTACAACATGGTAACAAACTTATTGTACCTTAGTAATGGATTTTTTCGAGAAAAATAGAAAATATAGAATAGAATAGAATAATAGAAAGGTATAGAAAGGACCTTTCGTGTGATACCCATAACGTGTAAATAAGTTGGAGATTAATTGAGTTTTTTGATAAAAACTTTGAACTTTGACCCCGAGCCACGCCTTTTGTGGGCGTTTCCCGGCAAAATGTTTAGTTTGTTAAATTAAGGAGCCAACCCTCTATATAAAAGCATACTCATTTATTTTTTTCACGAGGGCTCGCTATACTGCATTTATGCCATTTAAAAATTATAAATAACAGTTAAAAAGTCGAAAGAAAAATTTTAGAAATATGAAATTTATTTATTTATTTAAAAATATAAACTAAATTGTCACAACTTAACTTAAAATTAACTCCAACAAAGATTTATTTCGTCAAAAGTTTCACAATTTAAATCAAGACTCGTTTGCATTGAGCTGCAGCGATGAAATAGTATCAAACTTCTCGACACAACTAAAAATAAGTCACTATATGTAGCTATGAAAAAGATAGAAAAACAAAATCAATATGCTGAAAATGTGAAATATATGTTTGCAAAATCTACAGTAACCAACTCTGCACCTGTGGCTATGAATCAATCAATTCCACATTTCTAGAAATGAACGCAAGCTATGACGACATGTTTAATAACCTTAAAGAGCTGCAAGTATATTGTTGATTTTTGTTTGAGTTTTTACGCAAAATTTTACCTCGGTCCGAGAAAAATTATTAAATAATTATTTACTACTAAGTTTTGTAACTTTCTAAATCACTAAACCCAAGAAACATAGCTTAAATATTGTGCAAGATGTGACTATTTTCCCAATACAACTTTTTATTTCATTTTTTTTCAAATCAGATGTACATAAACAAATGTTTATATTAAATAAATGAATTAACAAAATTATACAATTTGTTTTTTTTCATGTTCTGATTGTGATTATGAATTGTTTTTTTGTTTATTTTACCTCAAACGGATAATAAAATGTTGTGGGTGGATCACACCCATAGTTAGTTAAAAGACGATAGTAATGCAGGGTTAAGCACACTTGCTGACTGACTGGGCTGATTATAAGAAAACAATTTTTTAATGAATTAGGTGACTTTGAAACAATGCCTTCGAAAAGTCACTAAAGAAATCGTACAAAACTCAGAGTTCTAGTTTCCGAAAGTCAACCATGACGTATGAGTGATTTTATATAGGAAAGGAGAATATAACGTCTAGGGGCAGGAACTCGGGTAGTCAGTAGAGACTTGAGAGCTTACAAAACCCAGGATTCTAACATCACCCATTGCGTATGAGTGATTTTCGATAGGAAAGAAATGTATAATGTTTTTAGGAACAATCACTCAAGACTTGAAAGCGTACAAAACCCATGGCGTATGAGTAATTTTACAGAGGGAAGGCATATATAATATCTAGGGGATTGACCTTGAAAAGTCACTTAGAGCTTGAATGCTTACAAAAAGCAGAATTCCAGTTTCCCGGTGTCATCCATGACGTATGAGTGATTTTATATAGTAAAATAGTGTGTAACATCTGCGGGTAGGACTTTGAGAAGTCACTAGAGACTCGAAAGTTTGCAAAACTAAAGCTTCTAACATCACCCATGGCCTATGAAAGAAATGTGTAATGTTTTCAGATACAATCATTCAAGACTTGAAAGCAAAAATTCATGGCGTATGAGTAATTTCACAGAGGGAAGGAAAAGTCACTTAGGGCTTGAATGCTTACAAAACTCAGGGTTCGTGTGATTTTATGTAATAAAGGATTGTATAATGTCCGCGGCATTGACCTTCAAAAGACACTAATGACTTGAAGGCTTACAAAGCCCAGAGTTCCAGTCATCCATGACGTATAAGTGATTTTCTATAAGGAATGGAGGAATGGTACAACCCAACCTGATTGATGAGTGAGTGATTTTCTATAAGGAATGAAAGAATGATGTCTACGGGAATAGCTTTGAAAAGTAACTAAATACTAAACTAAACTAAAGGTTGCTTCAGTCATCCATGGCGTATGAGTGATTTAATATAATGAAGGATTGTATAATGTCCATGGCATTAGCCTTGAAAAGAGACTAAAAGCTTGAATGCTTACAAAACCCAGAAGTATAGTAATTTTATATAAAAGGCGATTTTACAATGTTCACGGCATTGACCTTGAAAAGTCACTTAGTGCTTGAATACAGTGGACGTCCAGTATAACGAACTTTCCATTTAACGAATTTTCGATTTAACGTACGGCCAAATTTTTTTCATTGATGGTTCTATATTATGAACAAAAGTGAATTTTTCTATTCGATATAACGAATATTTTTGTTGTTTTTCACCCTTCGAATTGTTTTTGTTTGAGCATTCACATTCTGTACAATAACAATGAATGTTTGGTTTCGTCAAGTGAACGGTACCTCAATTGTTTTTGTTTTTGTTACGTTAAAACTTTCAAATTTACGTCAAGTTACCAACATTTTCAAATTCTGTTTGTATGAATTGCTTGTTTTTTTCTTTTAAAAATTAAAACTTCAATAATCAATCAAGAGAAATTGCCATACAGAAAAGTTGACTTGCGGTAAAGAGGCAATCGCGCATCGAAGACTTTTTCACTGTACATAGCAATATTTGTATTTTGAAAATGCTGGAATAAAACAAGATATTTGTTTAAAAACTGATTATGTGAGACTTATTTCTTTAAAAAGGATGGTTGAAAACAAAAAAAAATTGCAATCAATTTAACGAATTTTTCGATTTAACAAATTGGGGGTACAACATAAGATTCGTTATATTGGACGTCCACTGTACTTACAAAACACAGGGCTCAAGTTTACTGTCGCCATACATGGCGTATGAGTGATTTTCCATAAGGAAACAAGTATGGTTCTATGCCAATTTGATTTGATTAGGTTTAAACCTCGAATCAGACGTCTACAGCTGAGTTTAGTTGAATTCAAGCTAAGCCGCTTGTTGATTTTTAATATCAATAAATTTGTCCTCATAAACCATGAAAACACTGTGCAAGTTAGTAGCCCTTTGCAACTCATAAGGCAACTATATGAAAAGTATCCTTTAAGACACATGTCAAGCACATTTTCAACTCGCAATAAGACATTAAATATCTAAAAATACAACAACAATTTCACTAAACTTTCTTCGTTCCCTAATGGCCAAAGTATCCATGGTTGCTCCTTTTTTATACAAAAAAACATAAACGAACCTCGAATATCTTATTTACATTCAAGCTAATCACAGCTTGGCAACTCTGCAATTCGGCGCATTGAATAATTTCAAATTTTATTTTCGGCGCGCAATAATAACAACGAAAACAATCGACTGGAAATTAATATCATACCACGCCCATCCAATTATTCGCGACGTTAAGCTGCGCAACGGAAACCAATCGTTTAAAACGGCAGCCGCGACAACAGTGATCGCTAACCACATCAGCAGCCAGCGACAGCCCCCAGCGGCCATTTGCGTTTTTGCGGCGCGCCGTAAATATTTTAGCCTATATGCAAATTTAATAATATTTACCCGAAATCTGCACGTATTTGCGAGCAGACAAAATAAATGCCAAATTTTATGCATTTATTCAGGGACATTTTTTTATTTCACTTTTTTTCGTATAAATTGTTTGCTTTCTTCATTTTTTTTGTTGGTTCTCTTTTCTTTTCCACCACCCCAAACGCACACAAAGACACACATAAAACTGCAGCCTGTGCCCGCCGAAAAGCCCAAAACATATCCACCGCTGACTGGCAGTTGCCGCTCGTCCTTCGCACGGCCGCACTCGTCGACTCTGTAATGAAAGAATAAAGACGAAATTATTGTCAACAGGCAAACACGAGTACTATAATTTCTCTAAGTAAATAAAAGCAACAATAATATTTTTGCTACTGTTTTGCGTACAACAACAACAACAACAAGAACAACTACAGCGACTGCATACAGTCAGTGAATGAACAATCGGGAAGTGTAAAATACGTTGACATGACATGGAGAATCAGCATTCAGCGGCTGACTTGGTTGTGTCTCCCTCTCGGACGATGAAGTTCCGACGAAAAAGCTGTTCAACGTGGTAGTTGGAGGTCGAGGCCCTCTGCTCCCAAGCGGCCTGAGTAGGAAGAAAGAACAACACATATATCAGGAAAGACTTTTTCAAGACGACCCAATTACTGTACCTAGAGCGTTCCTCTATTTCCGTTGCTGTTCTCACAGGGCCCTGCACTATGGTCAGACATGCGTCTCGAACTTTCTTAATCTGGCTCTGCCTTTAAACCTTTCCTTCAACAACCACTGCCACTGACCATTCACTGACATGCTCCGACTAAAAGAAAGCTTCGCCCACCGGGAGCTCCATTCCTTTACAAATTGTTGGACACGACGGCGAGTATCAATATTGCTTGTCATTGACTCTTCATTCGAGAATCCAGCTGTCCCTGCGGAGTGTGAAACCTTTGTTTTTTTATGGCCTATGTGAACTCCCTCGAACTGTCATCTTAACCCGTGTTAACCGAACCTATTCTATCCTTAACCCTTTCGGTACTTCTTTTTTGTTTTAGACTTTAAAAATCATTCTTTTCCATTTAATTACTGTTTAAGCCTACATAATGAATAATCAAAAGTAATTTTTTTAAATATTGTTCGAAGAAGTGGTTTTTGGGTATCATGCCATATGACATAGAATGTAGGTACTTTAAAGAAAAAAAAAATTATTATTTTTAATTATTAAGATTTATTTATTAGATTTAAAACAGAACTTACTAATAAAATAAGCTGGGTAGGTATATCAGAGACATGTCTGATAGATCAGTACATGATTTCCTGGTACACAGATGGCTCCCTAACGGTGGAAGGTACCGGAATCGGGGTGTATGGACCTGGGATTAGATACTCGGAACCTACAGGAAAGCAGACCACCATTTGCCAGGCGGAAATATATGCCATTGAAAGGTGCGCTCACTTCAATCAGGTAAGGAAATACCGGAAGCGGAATATCGCGATCCTGTCAGACAGCCAAGCGGCAATCAAGGCTAAGGCTAACATCCTACCAGGTATCCTCGAAACTGGTGTCGGAATGCCTTGAGAAGCTGACGAACTTGGCCGTTACAATCAGGTATGGGTTCCGGGTCCCGCCGGTATTGATGGGAATGCGCAGGCCGACAAACTTGCAAGAAGGAGGCGTCTACCCCATTCGTCGGCCCAGAACCCTTCTGTGGTCTAGGTAAAGGAGCACTATCCCTCCGACGAGATAACCATCCGGAATCAATACTGGGAAAATCAACCAGGCCCTGAACATTCCAAGATGGTTTTGGATCTTATAACAAGAAAGGTTCGAGGAATGTATGAGTCTCTCAAAGAATAATCTAAGGATTATCACAGGTATATTGACAGAACATTGTAGACTGAACTATCATCTAACCAAACTAGGTATCAGGGTGAACGAACTGTAGGTTCTGTTTGCAGGACAATGAAACTGCAACACACATACTAGACATATGCCCTGCACTAATATACAAACGAAAAACGCATCTGGGAGATTTTATTATACCAGGTTCGGACTAAGTTTCCAGAGGCTTAGGAATTGTACTAAGATTCCTCTTGGATACTGGACTCACGGACGAACTGTGAAGGGCAAGAAGGCGGCACAATAGATCTTTCCCCGCCAATAATAACTTAATAGTTCACAAAATACAATAAAAAAATATAAAAAAGGAGCATTTTAGTGCTTATAAATGAAGCGTGCAGCCACTGCCGCTGTTCAATCAAATCAAAAATTGTATTTCCGTTGGGTAAAATCTATGCCATATGGCATAGTAAGATATAAGAAAATCGTACAGCCTTGGTGAACTATATTTCGGATCTAACTTTTTTTACACTTACTACCTGGTTGAATAGTAAGTAAGTAAGTAAGATTACTTACATAAAGCTATGAAATAAAATGATTTTTGTAATAGAATAAATTAAAGTACGAAGTGATCTTTTTTTGTAAAATACGCAGCTCGATAGGAACGCGCACTTTCTGAACCCTTACAATTTACTGGATACACTAATCAAAATCTTTTTTGTCATAATTTGGTATAAAAAAACTTTAAAGAAAAATACAAAATATATAAAAATATAGTATCCACAAGTTTTTTGACCTAAAACAGGCACTGAAAAGAGACTATGCCATATGGCATAGAATAACCGAAAGAGTTAATTAGACACAAAACGGCTAATGTGAAGCGCCATGTACAGTTTCGGTACTAAATATTTTAAATACTGAATTTTTTCTATGGTACTTTTTGTTCTATTTTCTATCCTCAATTCACCGGCCTCGATAGTTCAGCGAGTAGCGAGCTGACTTCTCATACCAGAAGCCCTAGGTTCGATTCCCAGCTTGGGCTGGTGAAACACTCGTCTACTTCTACAGCTTTGAAGCAGATGAGAATTACAAGAATCGCACAAGTGCGCTCTTACCAGGCAATGGCAAAACCTCCAAGTGTGAAAGGAAATTGCCAAAACTGTAGGTCCCCTCCCCCTTCCCCCAACCGTTTGAAATGTGTGTTGTAACACTTGTTGGAAATACAGTGTTGCATACACATTTCAAACGAGTGGAATTTGTGGTATCACAATGGGCCCATATAGAGACCTAAGTGTGTCTCATACAGAGGCAGCCACTACAACCTTCATGCATGCCCAATTCGGTCACAATTGTCTTTTTATGAATTAAATGTATCGATTTTGACATCTAAGATTCGCAAAGTATTCTTTGAAAAATTTGCTTGTTCCGAATGGATTTTTACATGCAAACACTTCATACTTACCACACACTTCTTCATATGGTCGAAAAGTAATCTTCATTGAGCGATTATTCCTCAAAAATGAATTTTTTATTTAACAAACATATTTTTGTTTAGAAATATATTAAAGAAACAATGAGCATCAACTTAACTTCCTTACGCCCTAACTTTTATAGATTTCAGCTCCTCTTTTCCTCCTAATTTCATATCAACTCGTAGTGCCACGTTTTGTCAGTAGTCATAATGCGTTTCATGCATATGACATCAGAATTGGTGTGATCGAGCTTGTCTCAATAAATCTACCTACCGTTACGATAGTTAGTTTTGCTGGCCAACGCAAGCTTTGTTCGTATCACTGTATTGTGCCAAAATAAACCACACTGCATTTCTTTAATTCAGTTTACTACTGTAGTTACTTAACCCTCTAGTTCCCAAGAAGGCCTGTAGACATCCTAAGCTTAAAAAATTCTTTAAATTACACCTTACGATTTTTTTAGCTGATTTCACACGTATGGAAAGGGGAATCTCCATTTTATAAAATAAATGTAGTTAGATAACGCTGCCGCATACACAACGGCAGTAATTGTAAGACAAAGTTCAAGTTTCGTGAGAAAGTAAGCAAATAATTATTTTTGAAATTGTGTGAGAAACAAAAATTGTTTTAAATAAATTGTGAGCCTCAATAAAACTAAAAAAAATTATTTTTGAGTAGCTATTAGTGTGTTCTTTGAGAAAATTAAAAAAAATTCCGGAAAAAAGTTGTTACACTCCTCCTACCTAACCCAAACCATAGAGTGTCTGTAGGCCTGCTTGGGATGAAAAGCGTAAATAAATTAGGGTCATTGATGATATTTTCTCGCTATTTAAGCATTATTTTTCTATTTGAACCGACATTTTGATACACCGCAATGTAAAAAAGATCATATCACTGCAAAAATTTATACTAAGGCGTAGTCCGCGGGGGTAGATGAGAGAACTAGTCTCCCCTAGTCCTTTATTTCATGGAGTAGATTTATCGAAATCTGTTTGTAAAGATAACAAAGCATTACAAAAAATAAGAACCGCAATATATATACCTATACCAATTTTTTTAGTTTTCCTAGTTTCTACACCCCCCAAAAGCAGTGAATAAACAACCCCACGACACACTACCCCTCGCCTTACCCCCACCCCTTTTTATTTATTGTCTATTACGCGTATGTACTAAAACTGTTACCCGTTATTTATGTTTACATATATTAAAAAAAAATTAAAAATTTAAATTAATAAAAAAAAAATTGCATTTCTATCACGCCTCCTATTGACATGAAATTTTTTTCCCCCGAACAACCATTACTTCTCCACCACAAAACTATTACTGGTAATTTTTTTAACAAGATTAAAAACTTGGGAACTAGACTGTTAATTTAACATACAACTTTCCTTCACTTCTCTTATCGGTGCACCGTTACTCACCAAAACCAAAAGTCACTGACTGCGCTATACGTGGCTACCTTTTAGACTTGTTTGCCCGGAGCCCAACTCGTTCTCGAACATTTCAGCATCGCCTCGACTCGTCTCTGTGATAATTCCCTCAAAATTGCAATGCCCCTAAAAGTATGCAATGCTGCTACGCAATGCTCGTTCAGTGTTGTCGTGCTGCTTATGCTAAGAGACCCGCAATTGCTACACTACCATTGTTTTTTGTAAAAAAAAGCAATAACAATTTTTCTAAAATAAACTAAAATAAACTGATTCAATCACGTTGACAGATTGAGCTCATATTTCTTAAATTAATTAATGGTCTGTTTGGGTGCGGATAATTTGTACAAATTTGTACAAATTTTTACTGGATCCTGTTTGCGTACGCCAAATCTCTTGCAACGAGAGAGAAACGGAGAGGGTAAAGTGACAATTCATTTCGTGAGAACTTTCATATTTTTACTGGAGAAATTTTGTCCAATAACTTTTAGCCAGTAAGAAGAAGAACAAGAAAAACATATGACTGGCTGCCATATGATCGACTGCTAAGACAAAAAATGTTTGCAAACATTTCGAGGCAAATGGAACCAGCCAAGAATTTGTGCGTTCGCAGGTCTGCCGAACCACAACCGTCTTGCTCAGATTTTCCTGCTGCAGCTGAAAGGCAAAACTCGCAGATTGACCCCAACGAACAATTTGCTTTTCCATTAAGGTATCATGGCACGTTAGATAGGGGAATTTTGAATGATTTACAAAATTATTTATTTTTCACCTCCTTTATTACACTGCACAACACAAAAAAAAAATAACAAGGTTCTGACAACGAATTCTGGTAGAGGGGATCAAAAAAAAATATACGTGTATCGGCGTTTTGAAAGTTTACATCTGAATTTTTGTTTAGGGGTGGTCAAAGTTTTCCCCCCTGTTGCACATTCTTATGGTGAATCGGCATACGAAAACCATGTAACCTTACATTTAAGGTATATGATGGGTTCAGCAATTTGATGTAAAATACTACGAAGAATATTTTTGTGGAGCATTTTAACCCTGTAGCTACTATTTTTATCGGTCAATTTGACCCTTTTTTTTTAAATGCCAAAAATGTCCTGTAAAACAGGACTTCTTAAGGAAAAATGTATCACGAAAATATTCGCCATAAAATTCTACTATAGGTCTCTGAATACATCAAAGCTCAGAAATTAACTTCTATGCCAGAATTAAGCCAAATCTAAAAATGTGTTTAAGTGTTTATTTCGTACTTAATCAAACGAAAAAACAAAAAAGATTCATAATTATTAAGCTTTCGGGCACAGGAATTCACCAGAAAAATAAAAAAAACGCTAAAAATAATACGATAGAAGCTTTTTGAAAAAAAGAGTCAAAAATTGACTGCGTTTTTGACCTGTTTTCTCAGAAAAGTACTTTAAATTAAAAATTTTTCTTCAATATTGTGGTGGATTTTTGTAAAAAATAAGTTAATAAAAAGAACAAAAAGATTGATAATAAAGGAGCTGAAAAATAAATAATTTTGTAAATCATTAAAAATTCCCCTTTCTAACGTGCCATGATACCTTAAATGTTTGACTAAACTTAAGTTTCTCTATTGCTTCAAACCTCAAACGAAACTTTTAGATCAGCTGTTTCTTTCTTTAACCCTCCTGTTTACACCATTTTTTTTTATATATTGTGAATGTGCGAAGTCCCACTGGTGTAACCAAGAGTTAAAACTTATTTTTATTATAATTCTTAGAAATTCCTGTTTGTTTACTTTTTTGGATAGTTTGATTTTTGAGAGCGTAAGCTGGCTTACTATTCTGATATTTTTTAATGGATAATTTTTACTGGAAAAGTTCCCAAACAGACCTTAAGTACAGTGCTACCACTTATTCATATCACTTATTATATTTCTCTTTCATTCAAAACATTTCTAGAACATATAATTTCCTTTAAATTTTAGAAAATTAAATAAAAAGTCCCAGTACTATTTTGACAGCATTTACATAGATTGAAATGCACGGCGCCAACACGCTCGCCCAACAAAACAACAAAGAATACGCTGAAATAGCTCGAGGCTGCGCCCAACGACGCTGACGGGAGCAGCGAGTGCGGCCCGCCAAGCCAACCAGTCGGGCCCGCACCGACGCGCACCGCAATCCGCCGCGTCGAGCCGGGCGGCGCGTGCTGCGCTGTCTGGTGCGGCTACGGAGCGGTGACGGGATGGGCAGCAACATTTGCACGCACTTCTTCCCCGGCATTTAATTAAATCTGAAGTTGGCAGTAAAGTGAACAGAATTGTTTTGTCATCTGTAAATTGTAACAAGATGAAATTCATAAAAAAAAAATCGCCAGCAAAAAAAACACGCACAACGCGGTAGCTGAGTAGGTGGCAACAAGCGATATGCGCCATGTGTGTGTGTGTGTGTGTGTGTGAGTGCGCGAGGTCTTTTCGCTCGAGAAGTTAAATGTGTTTGGCTTTTTCAGGACGCGCGGTGAACCGGAGTTAGGGTGGCTTAACTGTTTGCGTTGCCCTGTAGACGGATCCTTGCAAAGAATGCTAAATGCCGTTGCGGATATGCACGCGCATTTACGCCTCACACACACACACACATGTACACCCATACATATTCATGCATGCATTAATATGTGTGTCTGTTCATACTTAAATATTCGCATTATTTTCAAGTGTTTTGCCAAGTGGGAGAGACAACATGTGGCAATGCTGTGATATTGGCACAAAAGCCTTTTTCTGTTTACCAACACACATATGTACATAAACATGTATATGTGTATACATAGCATACTCGTACCTTTGTCATGTTGACAGTAACTTTTAAAATTACACAGATCGATAAAGCGTACATTTTACGAGGCACGTAAGTACCTAAAATTCGCCAAATAATTTCTTGTCGCTGCACTCGACCCCGACCAGCCAAATCGGTTCGTGCACGCCAGGTTCATTAGTGAATTGAAAGCGGCGCAAGTGCAGAGTGAGCCAAGTCCAACTTGTTGCAAATTATTCACTTGGCATTTCCTTTCTACGGGCTGTGTACCTTCTTAATGTTCTAATTTATGGCAAATTTAAAAATCAACTGTGGGAAGGAAAAGTGAGCCTTTAGCGAGACACGCAACAATGCGGTTCGATCAGACCTAAATTACACAATCTTACACCTTGAATAGTTAATAGATAATAAATATTATGCGACTCAACTCGTCTACGCAACTGAAAACCACGATTAAGTCGTTTGGGAGTGCAAATATTTTTGGGTAAATAAATCAACAAAAATGTACAGAAAATTTATATTTAATTTAAAGATATTGTAACGATGAGGCACTCTGTGCTGTGTTATGCATGAATGCTTTTCCAAGCATACTTTTAGGCATGCACTTTGGAGTACGGCAAACTTGCTATAATTCCGATATGGCGAGGATGGTTCGCGAAGGTGATGAGCTGTGCTAGAACAATCGAGACAACTAGAATGTGCAGGAAACATCGACGCGATAAGAAAACAAGTATAAAAGCAGCAGTGTGCAGCGCAAGGGATCGAGTCTTACTTAAATAACCAAAGTAGTAACAAGTGTAGATACAAGCAAAGTGTAAATCTGTAAATAAAGTGATTGTTGGTTTTTGACTGCGTTTGCGCTGAATAATTGAAGTGGTCTTATTTTTCAAGCACAATCTAAAACGAACTTAGAGAAGTCATTTCGTAAAAATATTTTATGATTTAATCTACAAACAACATTTTATTATGGAATAATATCTATGTATATATAATTGTTTGTCCTGACTGACTGATTGATTGACTGATTGTCTGATTGATTGATTGATTTATTGATTGACTGACTGATTCATCATCGCCCAGCCAAATCCGCTGAAGCTGCAAACATGAAATATAAGAAAAGATGAAAAAGGGTTTTTTTTTTTAAAAAGGGTCTAAAAGGGCAAAACATGGATGAAGGTGTTGTATGAAGAACGAAATTTAAAAGACCGATTGATTTCAAACTTGGTGCAAAGACTCTAAATTAGAAATAATTTTACGCGTAAATATTTTGAAATTTTTCGAAAATTGAAATTTAATGGGGTTAACAATGGGTTAAGGTTGTTGTATACGGGAAGACTACGAAACAAAACATGAACCAATGGGCCTATTTAAAATTGGTGAAAACACTTTAAATCAAAAATAATTACTTATGTGTTTTTTAATTTTTTTGAAAATCGAAGTCTAACGGGATGAACCAAGGGTTACAAGTTTGTATGAAGAAATATGATTCTTTGCGCCTTCTAACTTCAAACTTGGTGAAAGTACTTCAAATGTGAAATAATTCGTTATGTGGTTTTAATTTTTTGGAAAATCTAAATGCGACTAGGTCAACGATGGGTTAAGAGTTTGTTTCGAGGAACTGTGAAAAAACATGAAATAATGGGTTTATTGACATCAAACTCGGTGAAAGTACTCTAAGTGAGAAATAATTCGACACGTTTTTTTATTGTTTTTTTAATCAAAATGTAACAATGTGAACCAAAGGTTAAAAGTTTATATGGAGAAACATGATTGAATGAGTTTTTCGACTTCAAACTTATCAAAAGCACTTCAAATGAGAAATACTTCGACACCTATTTCTTATTTTTTTTTAAATCAAAATTAAACGGGGTCAACAATGGGTTAAGATTCGTATACGCGAAGGCTACGAAAAAAACATGAGCCGATTAACTTCAAAATTGTTGAGAAATCAAAACTAATTAAAGATATGTGTTTTTTTTTTTGTAAAAATAAAAACTTAAAGCGGTAAACAAAGGGTTAAAAGTTTGTATGGATTATAAGATTTTGTGGGCCTTTTGACTTCAAACTTGGTGGAAGTACTTAAAATGTGAAATAATTTAATTGGAATAATTTAATTTTTCACTTCTTTGAAAATCAAAATTTGACGAGGTCAACGACAGGTTAAGAGTTTGTTTAGAGAAACTGTGATAGCACATGATTTATTGGACTTTTAACTTCAAAATTGTTGAAAATACTTGAATTCAAAACAAATTAGGCATAGGTATGTTTTTCATTTTTTCAAAAATCGAAATCTGACGGGGCCAACGATGGGTTAAGAGTTTGTATGGGTAAAACATGGTTTAATAAATCAGTTGACTTAAAACATGGTGAAGGCACTTCAAATGAGATATAATTAGACAAGTATTTTTTCATAAAATTCTGACGGGATCATCAAAGGGTTAAGAACTTGATTTATTGGGCCCATTAACTTAAAGTTTACATGCAAAGCCGCGGGGCGCTGCTAGTCTTCAATACATTGAAAGTGCAAATTAGTTCGATCCGTTTTCAAAAGATGGCTCCGACTATTGTGAATGGTTCATAGTGAGAGCTGATTGCAGTGGTTCCGGAGAGTTTGGACATCTCTTAAAAAGATTCAATTAATAATGCATTAGGTTTATTAAAAAATTTTAGATTTTTACTGCGTTAGATAAGTCCAACTTTGTGTTAACTTAGCAGCATTTGAGGTACGTTTTAGTTTTCTGCTTTAATTTGTTAAAAATTTTAGCTGAAGCACATTGAATACTTGTGGAAGTTTATGGAGACAATGCTCCAACTGACAAATCATGTAAAGAATGCTTTCAACTTTTCCAGATTGGTGATGTCAACGTTGAAAACAAGCCTCGCTCTGGACAGCCAAACAATTCGAAGACAAAGAATTGCAGGCATCACTCAATGAAGATCTGAACCAAACGACAGAGGAGCTTGCGGAATCGTTAAAAGTGACACTACAAACAATCTCCGTACGATTGAAATCCATGGAAATAATTCAAAAACATTGGCTGCCTTATGAACTGAAACTATGAGAACGCTCGACTTCATGTTGCAAAAGCGTTAAAAAATCTTTTGAAATAATTAACTCGACTGGAACACTCAACTTTACTTTTGCGAATGGATGCAGGACGATTTTTGCAAAAATCGAAAATTGGCTTCTTGGATCGCTTGGATCACTTGGATCGCTTCAAAATACAAGACATTTGTTCGAGATGGAATTGCCTGAGAGATAGGAAAAAGTAGTAACCAGTGATGGAAAATACTTTGATTCATTCATTTTGTTTTGCAATAAATGCTTTTAAGACCATAAAAAGCGGCCCCAAATAATTTTTACTCCCAATACTACATTTATATTTTTTTATTATGCATCTGAACGTTCCTGCTTTGTTCTCCAGTGAAAAGCAAAATTTACACAGTTTTTTATGTTGAAAATGAAATTTAAATAAACTTTTTTATTGTGTCAAGATTGCATACTTGTACAACAAATAATTCATTTGAAAACGAAACATAGCGCTGCTCATTTTTTTCCTATGCCCGAAAGGTTGCAATTGCGTTTGATTTATTCATAGCGGTGTGCAATTGCAATTTTTAGCAGCAACCCTTTTGTTGTGCGAGTCCAAGGCAGCGCAAATATGGGGTCCCCGTTGCTCGTGCGTGTGCATGTGTTTCTGTGTGTGTGCGTGTGTCTGTGTAAGGGAACATAAATGCAGAATGCTCCAACAGGGAGCTCGATGCAATAAAACTGCTCGGTTCACGAGCCATTAAACACCTGGCTCAACCAAGCACCCTACGCACCCTGCATCCCTCAGTGCAATGAAATTGAAACAAGGACAAGGACGTAAATGACTGGCTCAATGGCTCCGTGGGGCCATTACCACCTTACAATGCAGCTAATAGTGGCAACGCACAAAAACCAACACACACACACATCACACATGACAACATGTGTGCGCACATTTGGGTGAGTGTGTATGTGTGTGTGCGTGCAAATTGACTCCTCAAAGCATTTTCCAAATTACCCAACTTTTACATTTCGCGCTGCACTCCTCCCCCCTTGGGCGCTGATGTTTCGCACACATTTCTGCTTCGTGATCCTGTCACTTTTCATATGATTATGTCTTTTTCATTTCACCCAACAACACTCAGCAACAACAACAGCAACAAACACAGTCAATCAGTTGGCCCAGCTGTACACGGATACATTTTCGCAGAAAATTAAAACAACAACAACAACAACAAGCAACCACTTGAGAGTACATTTTGTTGATTTGATGCGCTCGATACCCGAAGTTCTGCTGTGTGTGTGTGCCCGCGCCACAGCCCCCTCACCCAGCGCCACATGCAGGTGCGAGCGTTGCATCAGCCACTGTTGCTGTCGCTGTCACTTCCGCTGCCACAACGTTTCGCTCGATTTTCTTCAATCAATAATCCCGCATGTGAGTGTAAATCCTCAACAACATTTATTTCACTTGTGCGCCGGCTGATTGGGTTGGGCCGAAAACGAATGCCGCTTGTTGTTGTTGTTGGAATTGAAAATTGTCTGCTTTTGTTTTATTTGTAATTTTTCAGTCACGCGCCAAACACATTTGACAATATGTCATCTATTTAGCATTGCACGCTCGACAGACATGCAAGACAGATGGCGCACTGTCGTTGGCGCTGCCGTTCGATACGTGCACTTGCTGCCAAAACCGCGCCCTCTGCCATTATAAATAATTATGTATGTGCATACGAGCAGCCTCAACGTCGCTGCCACGCACACCAACACAAAACAAGCAAAAGCGTTGCTTGCAAAAAAGTTTTCATCGCAAAAACTTCTCTGTTCTTCTTAAATATTCCGCAAAAGTATGGTTTGCTGGTTTGCAAAGTTCAATACAAATAAATTACATGATTTGTTTTATAAAGAAAATCAAAGGTTGTTGTATAAGTATACCCAAATATTGTAGAAGGAGTAAAGATTTAAGAATGTGTTATGAACTTTAATTTTCGTACTTATGTGTTATGAGTAAATTAAAAAAAAGATTAAAGATTTTCAAACATATTGAAATGCATATAAAGATCTAAAAGAAAATTTGGTATAGTATGAGCTAAAGCCATTACATATATTCACTAGCTAGTATATAGTATACTAGCTGACCCGCCGAACTTCGTCTCGCCCAACATTGTTCTTTTTTTTAACCCTTTCCGACATGAAAAGAAACCCGTTCTGTACGAATTGTATGGGCTGTAGTCCAATATTGGACATTGTGACTGAAAGGGTTAATGAAATGCGCGAGATGGCGAATCTATGGCGATGCAAATTGACGAAGAAATCCAACTAAAGGAAGAGGAGGGAGCTACTGATTAACGCAATCGAGGCCCACAAATAAGCAATGTTGCTGCTAAGTTTCAGTAAAGAAATAGACTGCGCTTGAACTAGATTTAAGTTACATGGGCGGTGCCACGCCCCCTTGTTCAATACCCGTACCATTCCCTCTGTCGAAAGATATGAATAAACGGTAGATTCGTAATTAGTTTCATTGCTCTGCGACTTATAGTTCAGCAGAATATTTGGGTCACAAATAATGTGCCACGCCCTTTATACAACGGCCATCAAATCTTACCAGTAGAATGACACATCTATGAGACGAGGCTATACTAAATTTCAATGCTGTGCACCTTACAATTTCAAAGATATTCCATTATTAAGATTTGGCTTGTATGGGTGGTGCCACGCCCCCTCGTCCAATACTTGCAAATTCGTAGAGTATTTAATTGATGTGTGACCTATGGTTTTAAAGTTATCGTCTGAAAATTTTAGCTGGTCAAAAAGTGCCACGCCCCGTTTTCCTAAAATTTTCTTTCATACAAATCTTGTTCTGACAACTACGAATACACCAAAAAAACCAGCCAAATCGGTCCAGCCGTTCTCAAGTGATGCGCAGTCAAATATGGCAGAGATTTTTCGACTTTTCCAATGGATGGAAAAATCCAGTTGGCGGAATTTGGCGCACAATAGATCCATTGTCTTCAAGGAATCTTTATCTAGAATATTTATATAGAATATATAAAAAAGGATGTAGGAAGGATAAAAAGGATGTATGTGTGTGTAAGCGCATCACACTCAAACAGACCGGCCGATTTCCATGGGGGTTTTTTTGTTGGATTCGTCTTGAGTCAGTTCAGGTTTATGCGAGAAGAAAATTCGGAAAAGAATTCTTCCTACATCCTTTTTTATATATTCTATATAAATATTCTAGATAAAGATTCCTTGAAGACAATGGATCTATTGTGCGCCAAATTCCGCCAACTGTAGAACTTCTCCCATTCAAGTTCTGTAGAAGTTCTCTCACCAAACAAAGTCCAATTGAAAACCATGATTGGTGTTAAAAAGAATCACTGTCCAATAGGTAAAAAGGGTGGCATTGCTTTCTAACCATTTCTGCCGAATTTTCGTGGACAAGTAAGAAGAAGAGAACTCTTCTCCCTATCCTTTCCATCTCCGACCCTCCTCCATGGGCATAGTACAATGGTACGAATGGATTGAGTGCTATCTAAGGCTTGTAACCTTTGTAACCTCAAATCATCATCATCATAATCAAGAAGAAGAGACCATACTTCTCCTTCTATGCACGTTTCCTACACTCTCTGGGAGAAGAAGTACTCACTTCTGGCACTTCTTCCACGGCAAATTTGAGGGTCTAACCGATAGAACAATTCACGGTCTAACGATTTCTGTAGAAGTTGTATGGACGATAAAGAAGAACAAATCATACCTTCTTCACCTTCTACGCACCTGTCCAGCTCTCTCTGGGGACTTCTGGCACTTCTTCCACGGCAAATTTGAGCGTCTAATCGATAGGACAATTCACAGTCTAACGATTTCTGTAGAAGTTGTATGGACGATAAAGAAGAACAAATCGTACCTTCTTCACCTTCTACGCACCTGTCCTGCTGTCTCTGGGAGAAGAAGTACTCACTTCTGGCACTTCTTCCACAGCAATTTTGAGCGTCTAATCGATAGAACAATTCACAGACTAACGATTTCTGTAGAAGTTGTATGGACGATAAAGATGAACAAATCGTATCTATTTCACATTCTATGAACCTGTCCTGCACTCTCTGGGAAAACAAAGACTCACTTCCGTAACTTTTTGTACGACAACGTCGAGTTTCAAATGATAGGACAATTCATAGTCTGTAGGAGTTGCATGGACGTTTCTGTTAAAGTTGCATGGACTATAAAGAACAAAAATTACCTACTTTACCTTTTATGAACCTGTCCTGCAATCTCTGGGAGAAACAGTACTCACTACAACAGAGCATTAGGAGCTGACCTCTACGACAAAATACTCCTTGAACTGCAACTGCAACTTTCTTAGATTTCACTACTTCTTACAGACTTAATTACTTACTTGCTTACTTACTTATGTACTCACTTAACTCTCCATAACAACCCAAAACCGGGTTACTACCTGAGGCAAAAGTTCTCGCCAGGTGCCTCTGCTTTGGACGCGCTTTCTTTAGTTGATCACACCCAATGGGGCGTTCTCCACCTGATCCTTTCACCGAAGACACAATCTCTCTCTTCGCCGTCAACCTCCAACTGCCGTGTCAAGCACCTTCTTCGAAGGAACTTTATTGTCAATAAGAAAGAGATGGCTAAGCGAGCATAGCCGTGGCGTAGGTTGCACAAATGCAATGAAATTTTCGATACAGCAAGTCTCCTTCCCTTTCTTTGAACATTGAAATGTCTACGACAGAAAGTTCTAGCTAACACAACTAGAAATTCAGGTGAACAGAAAAGCTGTACTGAATCCAGAAACATATTCACTGATTACTCAAAATGAAACTGTGGTCTTGGTTTTGGTATTTTCTATGACAAACTACGAATTAACGCTTCAGGGGGTTTGAGGTCATTTTAGACACAGGGACTTAACTATTATAAGTTTTTTAAGAAACTAATTGCAATGTAACTATTACAATGCAACATAAATTTTATTTATTGATTATAATTATTATTTGCGACAATTAATTTTTACGTTGCATAATAACTGTTATGAGAAATAAATATTTTTTTCATTCTGGATAATTATTATTTTGGGATTTTTTTTGTTTACGTTGTTCATAACTTTTATTTATGATTTTTACTTATTTACGTTACCGATAACTATTATTTTGAGAAAATTTTTTTTACGTTGCTTCATAACTTTTATTTATGATTTTTATTTATTTACGTTACCGATAACTATTATTTGAAAGAAAATTTTTTTTACGTTGCCTCATAACTTTTATGAAAGAAATTTTTTTATTTACGTTGCCTTACCACATTTTGAGTATGAATTGATTTTGAATGGTTTAGTTGTTGGTGGAAATAAGGTTTCTGCTGTTAATTTGCGTTTGCAAATTTAAAACAATTAAAAATTAATTCATATCCAAAATGTATTAATTCAACGTAAAAAAATTTTTTTTTCAAAATAATAGTTATCGGCAACGTAAATGAATATAAATCATAAATAAAAGTTATGAAGCAACGTAAAAAAAAAATTTCTCAAAATAATAGTTATCGGTAACGTAAATTAAAAAGTCATAAATACAAGTTATGAAGCAATGTAAAAAACATAAATCCCAAAATAATAATTATCGACAACGAAAATTATACTTGTTACTTATAAGAGTTACATATTATGCAACTCAAAAATATTTATTACATGATAATAGTTATAGGCGACGTAAAAATTTTCTTATTGGGAATAATTAAGTATTATAAAACAATAATTATATAAATTTCTTAAATTAGGGCAATTTTTTCATTCCCAAAAATATGGATAATAATTATTTTAGGTCTCTGTTTAGACATGAAGTTTGCAACATTTAGAACTTAAAATATCGGATTTCCATCAAATCGTTCGGACGAATACAACTGTCGTTGATAACATTGGTTCATCTTGGTTGGGTTTCAGGCTACTACGGTGTCACTAGTAACTGCGAGAGTCATTAAAAAATATCGTATTGCCTAACAAATAAAAATTTGCAGGGATCCAACAAATAGTCAACTAAGCAAACACTTTGTCAACAAATTTTTGGCAAGATTTGGCATTCAAAGATATGCGGCTATGTTCCTTGGAGATTGGTCCAAAAGATTGTGCGATGTTATAATAAGTGATTTCCAAAGTATCGATGTGTACATGAACTTAGTTTTTTTTTTTTAATTTTCCTAAACCCAAAACAAGTAAAAAACACTAGAAAAACATAACGAAAAATAACACTGATCAACAGCAAAATGGCTTTTCTGGTTCTGACACCAGTTCTAGGGTAATTAGGGACCGCTGATTTCGAATCCGCAAACCGTTTTGAAAACTTAGTTTCCGTTTTCGCAAAAAATGGGCGTGTCACTTTTTCGGATTTTCCCTGACTTTTTGCACGTTTGGGATTGTAATTTCAAAACCAATAAACTGGTTGACATGATTTTCACTCTGTGGCATTTACAACACCTCACGGCCTCTTTTCCAATGTAATTTATTTGTATAAGTTTTAAAAATCCACGGAAATTGGACCTCAAAGTCGGAAAATATGGAATTTCAAGGCGTTTTCTTTGATGTTAAAAAACAAAGACATTTTTCGTAAATCAATTATCGAGTTATGTATAACACGAAAGCGGAAACATGAAATTATACAACACAGCCAAATTGTTTGGCGTGAGTCCCATTCTCATCGAAATAATAGCAAAAATGTACCATAGTCATTTTCATAATTTGTGATACTATTTCCTTAAAAAATTAAGGGCCTCAAAATATGCTCTTTTATATATTCCATTCACTGCCTGGAATAAAAGCGAAAAACAACAAAATTTTGCATTTCTTCAAACAAAACAAAATTAAAAACTTTGCATATTTGGAGGCTCTTACTTTTTAAAGGAAAAAAACTGAAATCTGTTGAAAATGACTTTGGTACATTTTTGCTATTATTTCGATGAGAATGGGACTCACGCCAAAAAATTTGGCTGTGTTGCATTACTTGATGTTTCCGCTTTCTTGTTATACATAACTCGGTAATTGATTTACGAAAAATGTGTTTGTTTTTTAACATCAAAGAAAACGCCTTGAAATTCCATATTTTCCGACTTTGAGGTCCAATTGCCGCGGAATTTTAAAACCTATAAAAATAAATTGCATCGGAAAAGAAACCGTGCGGTGTTGATAACGCAACGAGGTGAAAATGATGTCAACCGGTTTATTGGTTTGGAAATTACAATCACAAACGTGAAAAAAGTCAGGGAAAATCCGAAAAAGTAACACGCCCATTTTTTGCGAAAACGGAAACTAAGTTTTCAAAACGGTTTGCGGATTCGAAATCAGCGGTCCCTAATTACCCTAGAACTGATGTCAAACCCAGAAAAGCCGACCAAAAGTCGAAATTTGTTGCCCTGTGTAATTCTCCCTATGAGAAAAATTCTAGACTATTCAAAATCCTTCCATAGCTTCGTTTCCTCTGAAAACCATGCAGCGATTGTCATAATACCAGCACTCTGGCTTTTCTAAAGAAATATAAAAATGTATTACATTTTAAATTTTTAAAATAAAACTGTCACTGACAGCCGTTCGAATATATTTCAGCATTCGAACAAAACTAGGCAACGGCTTAACAATCTCCAAGTTTATCTGCACATTTTGTTAGGCGATTAACTGACAATGCTACGATTGGACAATGGCACAATGACAGTGCGGCAATTACTTCAACATTTACTGACAGCGAATTTCCATGCATAATGACTTCGCTTCATCGAACAGCAAAACGATGAAATGCTAATAAGACGCAACAACACGCACGCAAACATTTAAAGCGCACACGCTGAACGTATTAAAGCTGCCTAATGCTTAAAGGGGCTTAAGAAATGGATTTGCAGGAGACAAATCTGCGGGCGCAAATCCGAAGCCAAGTCGAGTGGCCGTAGTAGACGATTTCAAGGACACACTCTGCCAAATCAAGTCAACCTAAATACAGTCGTCAAGCTGACAGCCGCCATGGCGACATTTAACATTATGGCTGAGTCGTCTTTGACTTGCGACGAATTGACACTTTCTCGTGCGAAATTTTTTAATGGAAACTCCAAACGAAACAACAACAAAGCAAAAAGAACAGAAACGACAAGACTAAGCGAAACGATAGCTGCTGCGGCTGAAGAAGATAAAGAAGAAGAAGAAGAAGCCATGCCGCCAAAAGTAACAACAACAACAACAACTAAAAGCAGCAAATGAGTGAAAGGCAAACTTATTTGAGCGACGCCAGAAGGAAGCGGAAGGATGTGCGCTTTGAAACGAGAACGCGAGTTTTTTGTGTGTGTGTGTGTGTGTGTTTGTGCGTATGAACGAAAGCTGTCAAGCAGTATCGCACAGACATGGCGCACTGCAAACTTGCACATCTGGAAATATATAAATATGTCTGTATGTGTGTGTGTGTGTGTGTGTGTGTGTGTGTGGACACACATACAAACGCACTCAGCGCTCTCATGGCCACAGACATTGCGCCCACCAAAGGCTGTGAAACGTACAAGTTCGCGATTCTGCGAAAAATGAATAAAATAAAATTAAAGTAACCCTCACACACACACACGCACACATACGCCATGCAAATGGCAAAAGGGGGCAGCACAAACGCTAAGCGGCAAGTGTCAACCGAGCGCTTTAAAAGTGCCGCGCGACATCTCCGCGCCATGGCTTATCAATATTTTTGCAGTTTCGCGACAGTTCTGGCGTTATTTTTTCGTATGTATGTTATGTATGTATGTATGTATATATGTTTTTATTTTTGGTGTACATTTTCTTGGTGCCTTTCTTCTTGTTCGGCAGCATTTTCAAATAGCTAAATAAGAAATTCCAATGTAATCAAAAACTCATTGTCGTAACGGCTGCCGCAGTCGGCAGTCGCGTGCGTGATGACAGCTGCGCCCAACATGACAACATTATTGCTTCGACTGCGGCCGCGCAACTGTTCTCCCACACACTGAAAGCGTTGTCAATGCGCTTTAATAACTTTCTCTAAAGTTTACTTTTTGATAAAAGAAAATTTCAAATAACATAAAAGAAATCATAATGTTTGCTTAAAATGGCCACAAAATTTTTACACAATGAGCATCGCACACACGCACACACCGCACCACGCCCCATTGCTCGTCGCACTCGCCCTACTGCCGTCGTACACGCCAAATTGTGTCACATTATTATTTGTTGTCATGAATGCGTCACACTCCTTGCTCCAAGCTTCTGGCCGACACTCCCGCCTCCCTTACTGCTGATGGCCTTTTCCGTATTTTTCCTTATCACTACACCCTACACTGTGGAGTTGCTGCAGCTATGTTCAATAATCTGTTCGTAAAAGAAGTAAATTTCAAGTGAGTGTTTTTTTCATGAACAAATTAATGTTTGAAACGATAAAATTACTTTAACGACCTAAAGTAATCCGCATAACCTAAACTGATTTTCGTGAGAAAGATTGTCACAGAATGATCTTCTAGGCCCGTAAAGATCACGACCTAAAATGATCTTCATGAACTACAATGAATTTCGGGACCTACTACCTCGTACAATGACCTTTATAACGCAGAATGATCTTTAAGATCCGTGCACAGCTCGATCAAAAATTATCTTCAGGTCCTAAACTGATCTTCGTGGCTTGAAATGAATACAAAAGCTTCATCACGTAGAATTATCTATTAAAATTATTCATCTAGTTACAAGGATCTTTCGAACCTCAACCGATCTTTGTGGATTTAATTGAATATTAAGGCTTTTATTCGTCTTTATAATGTAGAATCCAATGTATATCTATTTAGAATGACCTACATGATCGTCATGGTCTTGAAAGGCTTTCAAATTCGTAAACATAATAACTTAACATGATCTTCATATCCCTAATAATCCATACTGATATTCATAAGTTAGAGTGATGTTTCAGGCTCATACAAATTATTGTAATATTTAGAATCATTTTTGGAACCAAAAATGGTTTGCATAACCTATAACCCATATAACAAATCATTACCTAAAATAATCTTTATGACATAAACGATTTTCTTGAACTAAATTTGATTTGAACACCTATAATGATCTTCAGGATGTGGAGTGATCTTCCAGGTCAGTAAAGATCTGCATCTACAAAAATCTATGTCTCTATCATTACGACTTGAAATCATCCCCATAACCTGGAACGATTGTCAATACTTCAAATTTATTTTAATAGGTACTTAAAGCGTCTTCCCATGTAGACCGATCTTCCAGACTCGTGAAGACTTCCATTTCGAACGAACTTCATGACTTCTTATGATCATCATTTACATGACCTATAATCATGTCATGACGTAGCTTGTTCATCTTGGTCCATTAAGTTCACAACCTAATAATCAATAATAATCTTCATGACCTATAATGAACTATTAGGCTCATATCACCTCAAATCACCACATAAAATAATCTAAAACGATTGTCATGAACTAAAATAAATTTCAACACCTATAATGAATGATCTTCATGACCTACAATGATCTTCGAGGCCAGTAAAGAATTGCATCTTCAATGATCTTTATGACTTAAAATGATCTTCATAACATAGATGTCTGCTCCAGACTCGTGAAGACTTCCATTTCGAACGATCTTCATGACTTCTTATGATCATCATTTGCATGACCTATAATAGATTGTTTATTTTGGATCATAAAGATAGCAACCTAATCAGATGGTCATGAACCTAAAAATCTTTAGTGATCTTCATGACCTATAATAATCTACTAAACTCATAAAAATCATCACATAAAATAATCTTTACGACGTAAAACGATTTTCATAAACTAAAACGAATTTCAACACTTATAATGAATGACCTTCATGACGTAGAGTGATCTTCCAGGCCAGTAAAGAATTAGATCTTCATTGATCTTCATGACTTGAAGTGATCTTTATAACTTCAGACTAACGTCAATACTTAAAATGCATTTCAGTACTTAAAAAATCTTCACAACGTAGACGGATCCTCAAGGTTCAGGTTCATAGCAGTGGTTTTCAAAACATTATATTATTTTTATGACCTATAATGATCTACTAGGCTCATACACATCACCATGTAGAATAATCTTTACGACCTACAACGATCTTGAAGAAATAAAATAAATTGAATGACCTACAAAAATCTGCAAGGCGTGAAATTATCTTCGAGGCCAGTAAAGACCTAAAATGACTTTAATTACCCTTATAATCTATAGTGATCGTAGTGATCTTCTTAACGTAAAATTCTCTTCTAGACCCATAAACATCACCAGATAGAAAGATCTGCACCACCTAATGTAATCGTTATGACTTGAAATGATTTCCATGACCTACAATTTTATGATCTTCACGATGCAACATGATCCTCCAAAGTCAAAAAGATCCCGCCTAATAAACTAATTAAGATCTTCAAGATCACTACCAGATAGGAAAATCTGCACCACCTAATGCAATCGTTATGACTCGAAATAATTTCCATGACCTAAAATGTAATGATCTTCACGATGCAACATGATCCTCCAAAGTCAAAAAGATCTCGCCTGATAAATTAATTAAAATCTTCAAGATCGTCACCAGATAGAAAGATCTGCACCACCTAATGTAATCGTTATTACTTGAAATGATTTCCATGAAATAAACTATAATGATCATCATGATCCTTTTAGAAAGATCTCGTCTAATCAACTAATTCATATCTTCAAGATTATCACCAAATAGAAAGATCTGTGCCACCTAATGTAATCGTTATGACTTGAAATGATTTCCATGACCTAAAATTTAATGATCTTCACAATGCAACATGATCTTCCAAAGTCAAAAAGATCTCGTCTAATAAACTAATTGAGATCTTCAAGATCGTCACCAGATAGAAAAATCTGCACCACCTAATGTAATCGTTATGACTTGAAATGATTTTCATTACCTAAAATTTAATGATCTTCATGACCTAACATGATCCTCTTAGAAAGATCTCGTCTAATCAACTAATTCAGATCTTCAAGATCATCACCAAATAGAAAGATCTGTGTTACCTTACGTTATCGTTATGACTTGAAATGATTTCCATGACCTAAAATTTAATGATCTTCACGATGCAACCTGATCCTTCAAATTCAAACAGATCCCGTCTAATAAACTAATTAAGATCTTCAAGATCATCACCAGATAGGAAAATCTGCACCACCTAATGTAATCGTTATGAATTGAAATGATTTCCATGACCTAAAATTTAATGATCTTCACGATGCAACATGTTTTGATCTTTCTAACGAAAAGTGCTGAGCATGAGAATCAATCCATGTTATGGTCCTCAAATTCGTGGACCATAAGGATTATAGCTCAACCTGAAGAGATCTTCATATTCAAAAGAAAATAAACTGCATGCATGATCTTCATAGCCTAAAACACTCTTCATAATCTAACCGCACGTCGTTACAAACTGACTGCTTACATCTTTCTTTCTTTCTTTTCACACTTCCACTACTCACAATGTCAGCTCCACTAACAACGCCAACAAAACTAAGTGCCTGCATCTATTCGGCCCATTCGATGTGGACATTTTTACGGTTATTGTGATTATGGCTTATTGACACTTTAAATAATTCGCCGAAACTTTGCTACTCTTATGTAATTTAATATTTAAGTGGCGCAGCCGAAACAAAAAATTGAACAACACAGCCAAGGACAACACATACAATTTTATGAAAGCCTTTAAATATTTTTCATGGCAGCGGCCAAATGAAATTTCGGCTGCTATCTTTTACTATTTTATGCCATTCAACAATTTCGAAACGATTCTGGCGAGTGCGTTCAAGTTTAATGGGTTTTGTTGTTGAACGTTTTCGACGCGCACACTGCTACCGCCTTGCGGGGACTTTTGCGACTTCCGAGTGTTGTCGAGATAAGGCAACAACAAACAGAATTTATAACTTTGCTTACTGTGCAGCGGCAATAAAGCACTCGCAACATTTGCAGTTAAGTGACATTTCAAGAAAGTTCTCCGCCCTCACTCACTCTCCGCTTTCACCCCCTCCTCTCTGTTCGCATGTATGGACAGGCAGCGGCGAAGGGTCCCACACGACTGTCCTGTTGACTGACTGGCTGGTCTGGCTGAGGGCCGAACTTGTGGCCTTCAAGCGACTGCGAAGACAAACATTAAATATGGCGAAAAAATTGAGCTTGTCCGAGATGGCAGCTTCTTGCTAATTTATGCACACTTTGCGTAAAAGTACATACGGACATGTGTACAGTGCATATGTATGGCATGTACACTCACACATATATACATAACTACAGAAGTGTATTTGTGTGTATTTTATGTTTGTGTAGAATACTTTATTCTGCAAGAACTTAAAGTGTAGTAAAATATTGGCAACACGCGTCGTCAGTCGGCATTCACACATAAATAAATTTGTGTAGAAATGTGTGAATAATATATATACGTACATATATATGTATATGTAAGTGATACAAATGCTGTCTTGTCGAATGTAAACTTCAATCGTAACTGAAGTATAGCTGCTGCTAAAGAGATATTTCAATGGTTATGTAGAGACACACACACACACACACACTTGCACTCCACATACATATTTCCCTGCGAAATTTGGTCCTTTTGTTTTTCTATTCACCTTGTAATTAGCACTAGCAACCGCCAGGAGCCAAACGCCTTAAAAAAAATTTATTACATTTACACAACGATGCCACTGACTGAAGTACTTAATTGGTGCGATTACAACTCTATTACACAGATGAGTTGGCTAAGTAAGTATGTATTTTTTGATACTGTGTTTTATTAGGTGTTCCAAAAAACTATTTAATAAGTGTTATCAGAATTGCTGAAAATTGCATACAACTAACAATTGCTCCGTTGTTATTGTGATAGTCCTTACTCAAAAATGAACATAAATATTTACTTAATTTCTAAGTGCATGAACACAGGTTTTTCACTAAAAGCCAATTTAATAGTTAATGATGACTTTAACTACTACTAAATACTTACTAACTTAACTGACCATAACAACCCTTTACCGGGTCACTGCCCACCACAAAAGTTCCCTCCAAGCGATAATAGGGCATTTTCAGCTTAATCCTTCTATCGTCCTTCCTCTTCGTCATCCATCTACAATTAGTTCGGTAGGTAGATTGTAGTGGCTGCCTCTGTATGAGACACAATTAGGCCCAAATCCAAATTCGAAGTGACAGATGCCAAAAGGCGTCAGTGTTGCCAGATAAGGAGATTTCCTTCTAGATTTAGGAGATTGTTGGCCTTTTAGGAGAATTTTTAGGAGGAAGAATTGTTTAGGAGAAAGTTTAGGAGATTTATATTTTATGTTAGGGGATTTTTCGGATCCTTATAAATAAATTTTTGGGAGATTTTTGGATAACGAAGTATGATGTATTGGGAACACTGGCAAAAAAACATATTTTGGCAATTATTTTAACAGTCAAAGCCCCCCATTGTGTTAAAAATTTGTAAGCTTACAAAATGTAAGCTCGTTCTATCTCAAAAATGGCACTTTTTGTTTAATTTATTTGTTATAGGTTTTGTTTTGTTAAGTTTTAGTTGTTAAGCTGAAGATGAATAAAAAAAGGCTGGATTACAAAAATTATATGTATATATTTTTATTTTTCATGAGAAGTTTCATTCCTTTAAAATGACGCAAATTATAAAAAAAATTTAGGAGATTATTTTTTAACTTTTGGGAGGAAATGTCAGTATTTTTTTTAATTTAGGAGAAAATCATTTCAGGTATCTGGCAACACTGAAAGGCGTAGTGAAACTGAAGATGAATAAAAAAGGCTGCATTAAAAAAATGATGTGTCTATATTTTTATTTTTATGACAAGTTTAATTCCTTTCAAATGACGCAAATTATAAAAAAAATCTAGGAGATGTTTTTAACTTTTGGGAGGAAATTTCAGTATTTTTTTTAATTTAGGAGAAAATCATTTCAGGTATCTGGCAACACTGAAAGGCGTAGTGAAACCAAAATATCCGTGGTGAATTTTTGAATTTAGACAAATCCAATGAAACTGACATCCATTCGTTGATTTGATATGGGAGTCTCCCTCCCCCCCGCCCTTCTCAGAAAACATAAATGAGCAAAAAAAAACGTCCAACTATTAACGTATTCGGCAACCCTAATTACAAAATGTAGAACACGTAACTCTTTTGTTAATCCGTTTTAGTAATTAATGCTAAATTATTTTCCTCACATTTTGCTTCGGAAAAAATTGTAGTAGTTTGGGTCCAGTGTTACCGCTCAAAAATTTTCGAAAGTCGCAAAAAAAGTGTCACAGCCGAAACAAAGTGTCATCAAGTGATCTAATTTTTTGTATACCATGTAAATATATACCTTCATTATTTTACCTTTCGAACGTCATTATTTTTAATAAATTGGTAAAGGAGATCATTTTCTGTGAAAAACTGTTTTCCCTTAAATTAATTGATGAGGGATATATTAAAAAGACACAATATGCATGTTTTGGATTAATTATGAAAACAAAAAAGTCACAATTCAGTAAAAAAAAAGAAATTAGTAGATCATAACTATTATTATATCTGTGGCAATAAAACAGAATAGCTTAAACCAACTTAACCCATTAAAACCTGACCCCAGAAAGGCTTGTGCGATTTCAATAAAATTTTACACAATCTTATAAATTGACCTAATAAAAAAAAAATCAAGCAAAAAATTCATACCATGTTTTTTTTTGTCATGTTTTTCGCAAACATTACACAAATAAACAAAATCAAACATTTGCGGAAAATAAAATGTGCCAATAAAATATCAGCTGCTTGGATTTTGACATTTTCACGCGTTGCGTTGTATGAAAATTGGCAATGAAAATTGGCCCAACGTTGCATTCGCGCAACACAAAACTTAAAGCATATTTTTTGTTTAAAAAATCAAAAAAAATCATTTTCAAAACTTATTTTTAAATAGTTTAGCATTGCAAAATGCAGCCCACTAAGGGATTTTGATAGGTTTGAAGAATAAGTATTTTTGATTGAATTTCAAAAATTCCCCAAAAAAAACCTTTGACTTTGGATCGAAAAAAACGTATGAATATTTAAAAATTTTTTAAATTTGAGTATGGCAGAATCTAAAACGATCAATTCTAATCCAATTCTACCCATTTTCAAGTCTTATGTCTTTATGAATTACTTAATATAGCGAAATTCCCAAACGTTGCGCAAACGCAACGCTCAGGGCTTAATGGGTTAAGATGGTTTACCGTATTTTAGCTTAAATAAATCTGCCGTAAAAGTACAAAAAAGTATAAAAAGGCGGACAAACGTCGCATGATTTTGAACCAAAGTGTCAAAATAAGCCTATTTTTAAAAAGTCGGTGTCAGGGGGCATTGATCTCCAAAAAGTTTGAATTTGACACTTTAGTCGCACAACGAAAAATTTGAAACATTTTTGAAAAGCGTAGCGAATTCACTACGATCTTAGCAAAGTCCGAAATCTGGCTAGGAATCGAACCTAGAGCCTCTGGTGTGAGAAGTCAACTACCTCCAACTACCGCGTCGAATGCTTTTTTCACCGGAGTTTCATCTTCTATACTGAAGCCTAGCCGATGTCTTTAAGTAGCTCAGACAGCTCGTTGTTCGTGCGTATTCGAAAGTTGTCGCCAATACGAACAGGGCTAAAGAATTGCGAAGCACTTCTCGAAGGTGCCCCAAGGGACGCTAGAGTGTCCATGCTTCAGCGTCATAGAGAAGCACGGACAGAACGAGCAACCTATGGAGTGCAAGTTTCTCTCAGTCAAGAGAAGTCTCTTGTCTACTGAGAGCCATTCTGATATCATTGCTGCTGTTTAAAACGAATACCTTGACAACTTCGCAACGCAAAACCCCAGTCGCTGCCAGTCCCAGTCGTGTATACTTCGTCCTTGCCTCATTTACCACCAGACACACTTTGGAAGATTCTCTCTCATGCCAATGGAAATTCGACTATGAAATGTTTAATCACGACGTCAAGCATTAAATCTCTCAGGCCCTCAACAACGCGTTGATTAGCCTGAAAGCGAGATGATGATGATGATGAACTGTTGCCCGATTAGGCCTCGATTTCAACGCTGGCAGCAGCCATTAACATACTGATTGCCAAAAAATTGCGACTAATTGACTAAATGAATAATTTCGTTTTTGGCTCATAAAAATTCAAGAACCCTGCCGATTCTGTTCTAAACAGGAACTGACACAAACACACACACACAGAAGTTCAAATTTGCTGTAACTTGTAAGTGCCGCATGCGTTTGCGTGTCCATATGTATGAATTTGCTAGGCTGTGTGTTGGTATGGTTGTGCGTTGCTTTATTACAGTCGTCGTTATTTTTGTGCTGATTTTGTTGCGATAAAAATTAAGTCCTTGCGTAACATTAATGCGCCGACTGTCACAGCGGCAACGCAGTCGACGAGCCTCGTCGCTAATGCAGCCGACAATAAACCAGCCGCCACCGAAACCGGGCCAACTGTCAGTGGCACAGCCCACACGAACGTAGGCCCAATGCGTCGCACAGTGGGATAATATATAAGTAAAGTGCCGATTAATTCAAAAACGAAAAATTAAGATACAAATATGTTTTTGGTACCGGGTTAAAGTGGATGAAATTCTGCATCACTATGTGAAAAAGTTGTTGCAAAATAGTTAACCGTTTTCGCGCAAAGCGCTCTGAAAGTTGACATTTATTTTCAGTTTTTGTGCGAACAGCGATAAACGCGTTTTTTCCTTTACTTCAAAACGATTTCTTTTTGTGAATTTCAAAAAGTATTTCAAAATTAATTAAGCAACCTTCATGTCCCGCTATTTCAGTAATGCAGTGTGTATTTTGTTTTGTTAAAAAATGTTTATAATTATTTTATTTGATTTTTTGCTTAAAAGCTTAATAATTATTCAATTTTGAACCTTTTCATAGACATATAGTTGTGAGTCTTGTGAGATCGAGCAAAACTTTTTTCAGTAGCGTATAGCTTAGATATTTCAGTAACAGTTTATAAAAAAAATAGTTGCGCGAATGTTGCGCACTTTTCCAGCATTTCGATTTTTGTGTGCGAACTCATGGGCCATGTATGAGAACAAATAGAAATGTGCAAAATAAATTTTGTTAAATTATTATTTTTTAGATGAAAACAAATAAGCAGAAGGCTTTACTGTTGTTTTTATTGTTTTTTCAAAATGCAGAAATATCTGCATCAATAATAGAAATCGATGTAGACTTGAAAAAAACATTCACACCATTTTATGGTTGTTTCTAGTGAACATCAAATCGAAATAGAAAAATTTCGCAGCTATAGATTAAAAACTGTAAAATATTTTGCCAGGAATATAAAATTTCCACAAATAGTTTTTGTATCGACCGCAAATCATATCGCATGCTTTATTGCCAATCGGCCAACCTTCGGAAGAAGCACGGAATAACGATTTCAAGTGTGGCAGGGAGAATTTTTTACGAAAGTGGACTGAAAATACCATTGAAAACATTTTTAATAGATTTTTTTTTAAATTCTGACCCCATTGTATCAAGTATGAGAAAATTGCCACAAAAAAGTGCATCGTATGTATATTATGCCCAAAGTTGCTAGCTATGGAGTTGATACTAATGAGCAGGGAAAGGATTTTGAGGACCTAAAAACCTATAAAAAAGGCAACATAAAATAGCAAAAAAAGCACGGAAAGGCACCAAAAACTGCCAAAAAGGCAGAAAAAGGCACTAAAAACTGCATAAACAGGCAAAAACAGGCATTTAAAAATAAGAAAAGAATACTAGAAAATCTAAAAAAAAGGGGAAACGGTATGTATTTTTTAATAATTTTATTTTATCTGACGTATGCAACATACAGGATTTTGAGGATTTTGAGGACCTAAAAACCTATAAAAAAGGCAACATAAAATAGCAAAAAAAGCACGGAAAGGCACCAAAAACTGCCAAAAAGGCAGAAAAAGGCACTAAAAACTGCATAAACAGGCAAAATAGGGCATTAAAAACTGTTAAAAAGGCAAAAACAGGCATTTAAAAATAAGAAAAGAATACTAGAAAATCTAAAAAAAAGGGGAAACGGTATGTATTTTTTAATAATTTTATTTTATTTGACGTATGCAACATACAATGTTTATACCTCGTTTTTTTGTAAAAAAAACGCTCGACAAATCTTGAAAAAGGCATTTTGTGGCATTTATAGGTAAAATAGGCACTAAAAACGGCATTTATGGGTAAAAAAGGCAAACTGCCTTTTTAAGGCAAAAAAAGGCAAAATAAAAGTGGTATATTTCTAATCAGGAGGGCCTAATTCGTGCTCATTTTCAACCAGAAATGCTCTATCGAGCAGCAAACAAAAAAGGCAATTTCCACAAAATCCTTTCCCTGCTAAAGATTAATGATGATAATGGTGATGGTGAGGCTTATAATGTTGATGATGAAGATTATAATAATGATAATCATCATCATAATGATGATATTGAATTGGCTGCAAGAGGTGGCGATGAAATGTTTCAATTAAACTATTCAACTTAACTTTCATTAGAAAACAAAAACATTTGTTTGTTACTTTCTAATGTTCGATTAACTAAACCTAATAGTTATTTCATATTTCATATCATTTCATTTCATTATTTCTGGGTGAATTAATTGGCATTTTCGGTATCAATTGCCCCACTGTGCGTCGGTTCGCCGGCCGGAAAAGCGGGTAGAATGGCGCTCGACAGCAGGCAGCAAGCAACACCGAGTCGACCGAATGTAACTTTGTGGCAATTTCGAAAGAAATGTCATGTGCAAAATGGCTTAACTCGATTTTGTGACTGTGACACATTAAATAGATTATTTTGCCATTTTTTTGTGTTGTGTTGTTCCGTTCGTGCCGTTTACTGCCCGACCGCCACCTCGGCCGTTCGGCTCTACCGTTGCCACCGTGGCTGACATTTATGCTGACATGTTGACATGACAGCAAATGTCAAAGCGAACATCTATGCGCCGCAGCCATTCAGGCTTCGACACAGCGCCGGAGGTGGGCACGAGGTGGCGGGCGCAGATGGCATAAGACTGTAGGGTTTTTTGTGTTAATTAAATAAAATCCACCTTTTTATTTCGCATACAAATATTGCGTACAAAGAGCTCGAAATTTAAATGCAGACGAAAATTCGCTACTTGTATTTAGTTTAATTTGCGCTTACAAGTGCCTTTGGAGCAGAGGACGAAGAGGGAGCCGAAAGCTCGTTTGTGCTAATTGCATGTGGGATTAGGCAGCACGAAGCGAGCGTTTGTTGAATGGCGCATACACACACACACACACACGCACACTTGCACGTATTCTATGTTGTCTGTAGAGAAGCGAAACCATTTTAAATGAGCCTTTTTTTGAAAACACAATTCTGCTAGTTTAATAGAAAAAATGCTAATTTCAGTTTAATTATCAGAGATGAAAGTGTCGACTCCTTTACGCTAAGATGCAAAGCACCATGGGGAAACTTTATGGGCGCGAAGTTTATACATATTGAAAAGTAAACTGCGATATACAAAACTTTTTGCAAGCTACGACATTTTTCGTTGAAAGGATTCCTCAACAAGCAACATTTCTGCATTTGGAGAAGGGCTAAATAATCCAAAGTTTTATCAAGAATCTTCCGCATATGAAAAAAGGTACTGTTTGGTGTGAATGTTGTTCAAGTGGGAGAATACCCATAGGGTGACCATCAAACAGTTTCGAACGGGGATAACTGACTATTTTGGCCTCAATTTGATGACATGGACCTGGGCGACGACACAAAGTGTCATATCGGGTTGTTGCAAGAAAAGTTGCCAGACACGACGGTTGGTAGGTGGGTAGTAGGGATTGCAATCCCGGACCAGTTTTGCAATCCCGGGATTTTCGGGACTGAAAACCGCAATCCCGGGATCCCGGGATTTTTTTCGGGATTGCATATATTATTTTAAGGAACTGAACCAGACATCTTTTTCCATCAAAAAATTTTATTTTCGTATTAAATACAATTCTAAGTTCCTACTTTAAAACTAAGAACCAAATATTCATGACAAATAACATCAAAATGCATTTAGGGTTTGCGCACGATGAAATCAGTGCACAAATAAATTCAAATTACTTCTGAACTAGTTAACATATTAAAATGAAAACAACGTTATATTAACAGAAATTTTATTCATGTTTTGATTCATCAACAAACTATTTTTTTAAATTAAGTTTTGACAAAAATTTCGATTTTTTCCGAAATGCCTCGCATTGAGCTTTTTATAGGGTTTTCAGAAATTTTTTTACTTGATGGCAGCTACTTTTTGGAAAAACTAGTAATGTGGTCAGCAACCTGTTTTGTGCCTTGTATGGTCGTTTTTACCAGAGCTCAATATCTTTCTACTGGTCTGAGCTCTTGGCAGTTAAGTGGATTCGCATATCTGGGTACAAGTGTTGCATTATTCTTTTAGTATCACTTAACTGCTGCTTTACTGTATGGCACGCAGCCAAATCAGGCCAAAAGAAGGTAGAAACTGCGTGCTGCTTTGTGAATGGCAAAAGTTTTTTTGCAGATACTCCTGGATACATATATCGGTGTTGATTGTCCCAGTTGTTACAAATGAACTGCTTCCTATACCACAGCTACAGATTTCCTGCCACACCAAGAACTTCTTAGGGAATTTAGACTTCTTATGAGTCTTATACTCCTCCCGTACATTTCCTCTATGATTTACAACATAAAAATCCACACCTGGAAGCTGTGAAAAGTCACCCGTACTTAGGTTTCATCGTCCATAATGCAGCAATCAAAATTCCGTATGAAATCACGGTACAATATTTTGGCTCGCTCTTTTTCCTCGCTGTTCTTCTTCGATTTTCTGTCTGAAACTTTTTGGACCTTGTATAACTTCAGCCCTTCCTTCTTCTGAACTTTTCTAACAAAATTTTCAGAGCATCCTAGTTTTTCAGCCACTTTTGTGCCTGAAGCATTTGGATTTTTTCTCAAAATTGCTATCACCTTCTTGCCCATAGCAGGGTTACTTAGCCCCTTTTTTTGCCACTTCTTTGTTTTCTACTAATAGTCAGACGTTCATTGTATACTTTAATAACAGATAAAACGGTATTTCGTGAAATCCGTGCTTTTTGAGCAATTGCTTTGAAAGTCAAACTTGGATTTTCATTGCGCAGTCTAATAATTTTTTCACGCACTTCTACTTCGCTGCTCATTTTGAAGGCAAAAACTATCGAATGATCTCAAAACTCGACCTGAGGGCTTGGACATGTTTAACAAAACTATTTCTATAAGAAAAAAATTTTAAATTTGAACTAATAGAACAGTATGATTAAAAACGTATGCACTAATTTCATCGTGCGCAAACCTTAATTGCCAAACCACCTGGCAAACCTACTGATAAAAACTTGTTTAAGTAACTAAGTAAGCTTGTTTAACTAAGTTTTTGGAATTTTCTGGTTGTTTACTTTTTTGGATGGATTAATTTTCGGGATCGTAAGCTTCTTTACTCCCCTGATTTTATTATAGCTACCGGCAAATTTTAATGGAAAAGTTTCTAAACAGAGTTAGTGTGTACAAATTAGTACAAAGTATCCGTACACAAACAGAGCAATTCTTGCATTGAAACTTATTCAAACGCCATAGGCAGTGTTACTTTTTATATTAAATAAGAAGATTTGCCTTTTTCGAAATCAACGCACAGTGATTCGTTACATAGACAAAATTAAAAAAAATGTATAGTCTCAGAATTTAACGATTTTGATGTCATTTGAAAGGTAAAACTCCAACTAAGAAAACCCCAAAAAATCTGTGCAAAAAATTAATTAGTGTCTGTGCAAAAGTGGGTCAAAGTTGAAACTTTTTTCACAAAAAAATTTAAACACATATTTTCTGTTTTTTGGTCTATTGAGTAAAAAAAATTATAAAAATACATGGTTAGTACGAAGTTGCTGAAACCTTCAATATAGATTTAAAAATGATGTGGCCATTTTCGCTTTTAATGTTTTCTCAAAATTTGCAAAGCTGAGGCTTTTACTTTACTTTTAATTCAAAATATTTTTCTAAATTAAAAATCTGAAAATTGGCACAACTTAGAGGAAAATATCTAAAAATTGTGAAATGTGAAAGTATGTTGCTGGATATTTTTTAATTTTAAGAAGCATTCTTTCTTTGTCGGATAATGTAATTACATCCTCCGATATCTTCCGATCTCAGAAAATAATTCAATTTGAAAAGTGGTCTAAACACGTATTTTTCGACAAAATTTATTTTATTTATGCCTAAAAGTATGCAATTAGCACGAAACTGATAAAATCTGCAAAAATGCAAAACATACATCTATAATTATCGTTTTTATTCCAAAACCAGAGGGTCCCGATACAATTTCTGTTACTCTTTGGAATAATCAATGTTGATTTTACCGATTAAGTGTAAAATCTGAAAAATCTAGCCAACACATTTGGTGCTATAGCTATCCAAAAATTACGAAATTTGCAAAATTAAGCCTCAGGCATTGCCAAACTACAACAGTTTAAGAAAAACCAAATGGAGATTTCAATTCAGCAGACTATGATTAACTAGTTTACCAAATTTTATGAAGAACGGACCACTCCTTCTAATTTTGTCCCGCGGTTGTATGGAGTCGAATTACTGTGCACTGTCTCAAACCAGCTAGAAAGCTAATTAGACTGTTCCCTAAGGATTTTAGTCTTTTAAATGCTAATAAAATGTACTCTCATTGCCTTCCCTGCAGAATTGTGAGGAATCCCCAGTCTCGCCGCATGTAGACCAATTAGCCAGAGACCCGTGATCACGACTGTTAGCCTAGAAACATTCCTACGAGAATTTAGCAGCAGGAAGTTGTAGCATAGCCAAATCTGTCGAGCCACTCTTCAGCTGGAGAGATTGTGCCACCTACTATCCGCATTCCACAGGAAATAATCCTTTATTTGTCTTATGTGAGTCCATGGCAGACCTCACCCTGACCAGCTCATCAGCTGACTCGTTTCCGCTCATGTCCGCGTGACCGGGTATCCAGCAGATGGGTAGATCCACCCAACAACAACTCACCAGCCTTAGCAATTCCTTGCAGCCTTAAAGGCTGCCTGGCTGTCTGAAAAGATGTAAACCTCCCTACCTCGGACTTCTTGCTGTAGGAGAATCCTGCGATCTTTCCTTATTGCAAAGATTTCCGCTTGAAAGATATTATAGAGATCTGGTAGATGAAAGGCTTTTTCTACTACCAAATCCCCAGAATAAGTACCTGCACCGTGAAGGTGGTATTTTCCATCTCCATCTTTGAACCGTCCATCCATCTTTGAACCGTCTGTGTACAGGTTGCTACTTTCGTAAAAGAAGATTCATACCACTTTCATTACCTTCTCGAAGGAAAGAACGTAGTAAACCTAACATCAAGCTCAGCACCACTTGCGGTGTGGTCCGTTTCCCCACTCAAGTCTACTGGAACCTTCGTGAGAATATTACTGTGTCCGTATGGTCTTTCCGCCCATTGCGATGATTCCCTCAGTATCAATGCGCTCGAAGAGACTGTCCGTCTTATAAAAGATTCAATTGGCAGCAGATGGAAAAGCATGTTCAACGCCTCAGAGGGGCAGAACCTCGAGGCGCCTGTAATCCCGACGCACTGAATCTGTTAATATTGTGATTCTTCTCAAGACACGACGGTAAGCAACCTTCAAGATTTTACAATTTTAAGCCCATAGGCTTTTCCATCCAGGGAAAATATTGATCAACTATAGAACAACAACAATTAACCCGTTGGTTAGATGCTACATAACTTATGCAACACAGTCAACAAAATTGCATCACTCGTAGCGAGTCCTGTAAACAACGCTGCAAAGTCCATTTGAATGATAACATTTTAAAAACATAATCGAATGGTCGATTAAGTGAACTTTAATTGTATTGAATGTTCTTAACCCTCAATAGAGCTAACCGTCGTGTCTCTCGCACAAGTCTATTTGTGTTGACAATTGTGAGGTTAGGTTATGGTGGCTGCCTCTGTAAGAGACACACTCAGAGTCCTATTAACACTAGAAACACGGCAAATTTTCCATACATACAAAGACTACATATTGTATCCGCTGATATCTCGAAGAGTACACATCGGATTTGCCTAATTGTTATTGTAGAACCCTAATTGTAGAACTAATTGTAGAACCCGATAAAAAAATAAAAGTCATCAAAGCAAAAGTTTATAGAAATACTAAGGAAAATACATATATTTAAAAATTAAAAATTATCAAACAGACCGCAATGGTATTTCCAGTGTTAAAAGGCCCATTGTGATACCTCATTTGCTTATTTTTAGTACTGAGTGAAGCCATGTCAAGTGGGACCCCCAAAAAATCACGAAATCACCGATTTTTGACATAACTGTCTTAATTTGTAGCGGGTATGATGCTGACGACTTGGCATTATTATTTCGTTAAAATTCAATTTATTGTTAATGTTATAAACAATCAAACTTTTTAGCCAAAAAAAATTTCTTAATTTTTTTCTCAAAAACTATTTTTTTTTTTTAAAAGATGACCACGCGAATTTATAATTAACTGTTGAGGCTATCTATTACAATTTTTTTTCACGCCCAATTAGTTTAAAAAATAACTTTTGCATTAATTTTTTATAAACAATTAAGTTTTCTATAGTCTTCTTCACGCTGCAAAAAAATAAAAAAAATGTCATCATATGCGGAAAACGTTCCCCTTTATTTCAGCGTTCACAGAAGTTTGTCGGTCTGCGCCGTTTTTCAAATATTAATTTTTTTATCTCCCGCGGCGTGCGCTCTCTAGGCGCAAATAAATATAATATAAATATAAAATAACAAAAATATAAAAAATAATATAGGTATGAAAGAGAAAATGCTCAAGAATTTAAATAAAATTAATTTTATATCTATTTGTAAAAAAAGGATATGAAAAAGGTCCTTTGAAAACTTTAATCCTTTATATCCTTCAAAATTTACATCGAATTTTCTTGAAAGGTAAGTATGTTAAAACCCCAAATCTCCTTGATCAAGTGTCAAAATTTCATTACTCTATCTTTATTAGTTCGAAAGTTATTAAAAAAAAGGCGGAAGCTGCAATTCTAATAAAGTACAAAAATTCTAATTTATTTGAGTATCAGTATTTTAAATAATAAAAAGATACAAAATCAATGAAACGAGAATAATGAAATTTTGACACGTGATCAAGGAGATTTGGGGTTTTAACATACTTACCTTTCAAGAAAATTCGATGTAAATTTTGAAGGATATAAAGGATTAAAGTTTTCAAAGGACCTTTTTCATATCCTTTTTTTACAAATAGATATAAAATTAATTTTATTTAAATTCTTGAGCATTTTCTCTTTCATTTGATATATATACCTATATTATTTTTTATATTTTTGTTATTTTATATTTATATTATATTTATTTGCGCCTAGAGAGCGCACGCCGCGGGAGATAAAAAAATTAATATTTGAAAAACGGCGCAGACCGACAAACTTCTGTGAACGCTGAAATAAAGGGGAACGTTTTCCGCATATGATGACATTTTTTTTATTTTTTTGCAGCGTGAAGAAGACTATAGAAAACTTAATTGTTTATAAAAAATTAATGCAAAAGTTATTTTTTAAACTAATTGGGCGTGAAAAAAAATTGTAATAGATAGCCTCAACAGTTAATTATAAATTCGCGTGGTCATCTTTTAAAAAAAAAAAATAGTTTTTGAGAAAAAAATTAAGAAATTTTTTTTGGCTAAAAAGTTTGATTGTTTATAACATTAACAATAAATTGAATTTTAACGAAATAATAATGCCAAGTCGTCAGCATCATACCCGCTACAAATTAAGACAGTTATTTCAAAAATCGGTGATTTCGTGAATTTTTGGGGGTCCCACTTGACATGGCTTCACTCTACTTTAGAACATAAACACAGAACCTTTTTTTTTAATCTCCCGCATTGTCGAACCTCTTTTGGATTCTGAATGAAAATTTTATTTATTTATATTCCGAATAGCCTAGAATTAAGTAACAATTAATACCGACTAACAAACAGTAAAACCAACCAAAGTACCAACGTCACTACCACAAATCAACTTCACTATCACAAATCAAGTCACAACTTTGAAGAGGATACTTACCTATAACACCGTGCAACAGCATTTTTCACACCGGGAAAAATCCATATGTGCATGAAACTAGAGACCAAATATAGTAATACTGCGTACTCAGTTTTTCATTTCTATATCCTTTGTTCTTTTAAAAGGACTACAAAATTTTGAAGGGGATAATAATAAAAAAAATATAAAAAATACTTTACCTTATTAGAATATGGCAATATCTATATCAAATGAAAGAGGAAAGGCTCAAGAATTTAAATAAAATTAATTTTTTATCTATTTGTAAACAAAGGATATGAAAAAGGTCCTTTGAAAATTTTAATCCTTTATATCCTTGAAAATTTACATCGAGTTTTCTTGAAAAATAAGTATGTTAAAACCCAAAATCTCCTTGAATTAAATTAAATTAGAATTTGTGTACTTCATTAGAATTTCAGCTTCCGTCATTGTTTCAATAACTGTCGAACCAATAAAGTTAGAGTAATGCAATTTTGACACGTGATTAAGGAGATTTCGGGTTTTAACATAGTTACGTTTCAAGAATATTCTATTTAAATTTTCAAGGATATAAAGGATTAAAATTTTCAAAGGATCTTTTTATATTTTTTTTTTTTAGAAATAGATAAAAAATCAATTTTATTTAAATTCTTCAGCCTTTTCTCTTTCATTTGATATACATATCGCCATATTCTATCCAGGTTAAGTATTTTTTATATTTTTTTATTTTTTTTATTTTTTATCCCCTTCAAAATTTTGAAGTCCTTTTAAAAGGACAAAGGATGTAGAAATTAAAAACTGAGTACGCAGCATTACTATATTTGGTCTCTAGTTTCACGCACATATGGATTTTTTCCGGTGTGAAAAATTTTTTTAATTTTTGTCACACGGTGTAATCATTGAGTTTTATTTATTTTTATTTTTTTAATATCTTACCAAAATCTTCAATCCATTTTGTTTTTATTTTCAAGCCCAAAAAAAATAACAATTAAAATACTCAATGCCCAAGCAAACTTCTCCCAGCACAAGCGGCTTGTGATAACTTTTCCATTACACAACAGTTAACATTTCAGTTCAATTCTTTTGGTTTTTCGAACCAACTTTAGTGATTAATGCGACTAGTTGTGCATCTGATTCCATGTACTTACGACCACAATGGCCGCACCGCTCCGTTCGAAATGCCATTCATTTATACTGCAACATCATTCAGAGACTGAATTTCAGAGCGAGAGCCAATTCATTTTCGTACTTTTGCAGCTATCACTCGCCATGCGAACGTGTACACTTCAGTTTCTTTGCATAGCTCAGTCCAACGTCGACAAACAACGGCAACATACACAACCCAACAGCGACGTCTCGGTATGCATTCATCATTTTGAAAATTCAAAACAGCATTGGACCGACGCACGTAGCGTTCATTGCCGAACATGTTGCTGCCCGAATTATTGGCAATACGGGCCAAAGTCAACGCATTGACAATGCTCAGCACATAAGCAACCTCAACAACAACAACAGCAACAATAAGCGATAGCAACAACCAGACGCTCGTAAAAATGCTGCGATTCATGTGCTTTTCTGCACTTGTTCGCATTTCAGCAATTGAAGTGCCCGACAGCAACAAAACAACATTATTAACAACAACAACTGCAGCGCCACAACTCCATACGAAAGTAACTACAATTCCTTCAAAGTTGTCAACATTGCTGCAGACTTTATTACGGCAGCTGCCTGCCAGCCAGTGTTGGCAGTCTAATAACAAAACAGCAACAACAATAACAACAGCAACATGCAACAGCTGCACCAATAGCCACAACAAGCACAGCAACAACACCAACGACAATATAGTTGTGTGGCAGCTCTTGCATACGCACAGCATATGGCACAGGAACAGAAACAGGACGAAAGGACAACGTGCAGCGGACGACATGCGTTCCGAAGCTCGCATGCGAAAATGTCTGAAATAAATTTCGTCGGTGCTCGATGTGCTGCTGTCGAGGTGCAGCAGCATGTGCCACAATACTCGTAGCCACAGTCGGACGAATAGTTAGACAGGCAGACAGTCGAGACAGACGGACGGTTGCAGGGACTGTGCGCCATGTGGCAAACAAACTTTGCTCGACAACTGCACATAAAATCATCAATGCGGCTGTTGGTGCTGCCAGTGGCACTGTTGTTGTTGTTGATATTGTTACTGTTGTTGTTGTTGTCTTTAGTGGCATTCTTGTGCGTTGTGTTGGCTGCCTTCAAGTGTCGCTGAAGTGAACCACAGCCAGAACAAGACACTGTCGACGCATTTTGTTAGGTTCGTTGTCGCCATTTAAAGTTCACTTACGCAACCGATTTCGCTTCGAAATGCAAATGTTGCCGTTATGCGTTTTAAAGTAAACCAAATTTGGAACTTTTGCATCAAAGCGGCACATCGACTTGTCCATGTTATGGCAGCAACAACAAAAAAGGACCTCTGAATGCTTGAACAAAACTGAGAAAATGTTTCACGAGTATGTCAGTAATTGGCATTCGATGCTGAATTTTGGAATTTTGAATTTTGATTTTGGTAATTTTTATGTTAAAGATGCAGCAAAAGTTAACCGTAGTGGACTGAATTTCCATCTGCAAATTACTGCTGAATTGCAACAAAATCTACTCATTTCTGAAGCTTATGGTGACTGATGATAAAAAGTGGAGCACTTACGGACAACGTTAAATGAAATGAGGACAGTTCTGATTGAAAAACGGTGAGCCGGCGCAAAGGGTGGCCAAGCCAGAATTGAACATCGGGAAGATTTTGCTGTGTGTTTGATGCAATTAGGAGGACAACCCAATGAGAAAAGCGAAGGCAAGATGGAATAATGCTTGGACAAATCAATGAAGCGCACACTAGATTTTTTCTCTCATTCCCAAGGAAGGACTGTAGAGCCATCGCGGTTTGTACTAACGGGGCACTGCACGAAAGATTGATATAACGCAGGTGGATGAATGCAGAAAATATAAGAAAATGTTTCCTAGGAAACCCTGGATCACATTCTTTGCTCCTGTTCGGCCATCTCAAGACTATGATTTACTCATTTAGGGAAATTGTTCTTTTCTGGGTTAGAAGAGGTTCCCAAGCAAGGCATTAACACCCACCCACATTCTCACCGATCAGTTTTACGTCGATCCGCAACACGAAGGAGCTCTAACTGGTATCGATAGGGACCCAATAAGGGTCTATGCGTGCCCAACTTGGACAGCCAGCATACCTAACCTAACCTAACCTTGATGTGATTCGCAGGGTAGGGGTAGTGGTAGTGGTAGGCGAGTACCCTATGGCCAAACTCTTAATTCAGACCTCCACTGTCAACAATTGGAACGTCTTAAAGAAGCAATCAAAGCTGCAAGCGTTGGACAATAGGAAAGGAAGTGTGTTCTATTAGAACAATGCAAGGACACTCACATCGATAGTGACTCGATAGAAGCTCCGGAAGCTTGGTTGAGAGGTTCGTTTGCATCCACATTATAGTCCGGAACTGGCACCAAGGGATTACCACCTCTTCCTGCCTATGGCGAAGCAATTTTCTGCTGAAAAATTTGCCTCAAGAGAAGTCTGTGAAGTAAGACTGTCCCAATTTTTTGCAAATTGAGATGAAGGTTTCTATGAAAAAGGCAGAAAGCAACTACCTTTAAAATGGCAACAAGCTTTCAAACAAAGTGGTCATATTTAGTCTAAATTGGATCATTCGAACTATGCTTAACACAGCCTTGAATTTCGTTTGTGTTCGCTACATAGAAAAACTTGAATCGTGGCCACTACTTCTTCTGATTGGAATGGTAAGTTCTTATGTTTAATTTAATTTTTTGTTAATTTTTCTTTACATTGAACAAGCTTAAAGACACTTTAAGAGCAAAATAACTTGTAGTATCACCATAAAAAATTTATAAAAATAAAAATAGCCAAACATATTCTTCTCCATACTAGAATAACCCGCCTTAACTGGCCTCCAGCGCCACTACGAGCCAACCAAACGCCAACAACTGTCCAGACTTTTGAGTTTGTTGCGTGGGTTTTCTTACTGCTTCTTTGAAAAATGTGCGTTTCTTATTACATTGACGCATAGAATGCAATATGTACAACAACAACAGTTCATCCTGTGCTGCTTCCGGCACGCGACACATGCAAACATGAGCTGCTCCCTAGTTACTGTGTGCGCCACTCGTAGCTCCATTGCAACTTTAAAACACAGCACACAATTTTGCACTCGCCCCCACGAGCCCGGCTTGCAACAACAACAACAACAATAAAGACATGAACTGTACACTGCGCTGACACGCGCCTGACACAGTGCACTGCCAGTGCGTCAGAGCGCTGTCACACATGTGTTGCGAGCGTGCGTTGTATTTGCGCTCACTCGTCTCAAATTACAGCTCGACACACTGAAATCGAGGATGAAAGCAGCCAGGAGAAGCGCCGCAGCGTCAGCGGCGCAAAAGAGAAAGCAAATGCAAACTAAACGTCAAAACCATTAATCCTGTGTGTGAAGGCATGCATTCAAAAGCAACAACAACAACAACAATACAGCGTCTGCATTAAAACTGCAGCTTGCCAACGGACCGAAACGAAAAGAACAGCTCGCAGCAGCGATGGCAGCAACAAAAACGACAAAACGATAAGCGAAATGTTGCATACGGCAGGGCGCCCGGACGGTTTGGCTGGCTTGCAATTTTATTACAAAGATGTAACATTACAATGGCGCATTTGTATAAGAATAATGGCAGCTGCAACTAAAAAAATGAAAACAGACCAAAAGCAAATGAAAGCACATGAATGCGCGAGAGTGAAAGAGACGCACTGACGAACAAGCCGGCTGGCGCTCAGCCGTGTTTCCGTTCAATGCACATTCGCGTGCATTTGCATGACAGATGCTGTCGTTCAGGCATTTCGACTGGCAAGTGCAGATCCGCACACACACACACACACACACGCACGCCATATGCACCGACAAGACTTCCCATCGTTTCGCCTAAAAGTAGATCAGCTTAAATGTCAGCACAAGACTTGCGTCGCGCAACTTGCGGTGCTGCTATCGTTGTCGGCTATTTTTCGACTCTATGCGCTGCTTGTGTCCTATGGCCTTAGATTTGTATTCAAAGCTAATTAAAAGCGAAATCTTCCACCAAAATCCGTATGTGCCAGACATTCGAATGTGCGTTGCGTGTTAATGTGTGGCCAAAAAAAAAAAACACGCACACAATGTGAGTTACATAGAACGTTGATTAAAATTTATGAAATGCATTTACCACTGCCAACGGCAAAATGCAGCTACACACGTTTTGGCCAATCGGCACACTCGACAAAAAATGTTCGACATAAATATTAAATATTTCATGAATAATGTTAAAATTAAATGAAAAATTGTTAGGGTTCAGTCGGCAATTATCATGAAAAATATATCTTTTTCCAATTCTTGTTTCGAAAAATAAAAACAAATATCAATAAATGGTCTACACTTTGTCACCGCCCAACGATTTCAATGGTAACACATTCAATACTTTTTTCTGTACCTGAAGCTATTCAAAAGAACAACAGCACCCATGAATATTGATGGATGGATGAAATGTTGATGTTGTTAAGTTTTACCACATCTTCATAAATCATTAAACAGTGCGTGATTCATTTAGATGTGGTTCACGTTGCCAACGTGAATGACGCCAAAGTTTTTCCAAAGCGCAAAGTGTTTCCAAAGTTTCCTCTCTCTCGAACGCCACAGTGCTCAACGTTGCTTTGTGACAATATTTATGCTTTTTTATCACAAAAAATACATAAACTAAACCATCTCCTAGGAGCCTCAATTGTCTTCCAAAACCACAAAAGCACCTCTTGGCAAGATTAATGTTCCAATTTATCTTCAGGTTATGGGCACTAAAACATTTTAAATTTTTTCAACGGCATATCTCAGAATGTGGATTACATGACACCCAGATTTTTCTTTGATAAGGACTAACACGTTTCAATTCCATCTAGAACCGAATGGGAACTCAGTATTGCTCCTACAAGCGTTGATATTGTTACGAAAATTAGTTCTGCTGCCTCAGCGCAGGCGTAATTCGTTTCTCTGGATTGTGCTCAAAAATTAAACACACTAAATCCCTCAACGCAATTCACCATTAGTCACTTTATTTAAAATTTTTCACTTTACTGTCTCTAAACTTGTTACTCATTGCGCCATCTGTGCTACTCCGTGTTGCACTGCTGCTGCTCTCTTCTGCGCTGGATCTGTTTTTTTTGTTATTTTTTTTTTAACACGAACAAACGCGCAGGGATGACCCCTATTAATGCAGTCGCCGTGGCTCAGTTGGTTAGTGCGTTGGACCGCGAGTCGAAGGCAGCAGGTTCAAATACTGCCTGTAATAACAACTAAAAAAAATAACGGGAAAACTCGTTTTCTCTTTCGGTGGCTGTCCTCTCAGCTGGAAATGGCAAACCTCTGAGAGTAAAAATTGCTTATGAAAGAGCTCCCAACCTGCCGTTCGGAACCGGCATTAAACTGTCCCTTCAACCCGCGTACAAATTCACACGCACAACACGGGTAGTTGTGGGAAGCTAGGCCTTAGTCTCGCGTAAGCGGGCTGTCGTGCCAGTCAATTATTATTAAATCCCTCAACGCAATTCACCATTAGTCACTTTATTTATAATTTTTCACTTTACTGTCTCTAAACTTGTTACTCATTGCGCCATCTATGCTACTCCGTGTTGCTGCTGCTCTCTTCTGCACTGGACCTGTTTTTTTTGTTGTTTTTTTTTTAACACGAACAAACGCGCAGGGGATGACCCCTATTAATGCGAAGCATTGCGTTTGTTCTGGAAGGATATAAAGGTTAGGAGATAGGGTTATGAGTGAAGTGGTTATGGACTCTTGCCTTGAACTCATCGAGATCATAAGTGCTGGGAAAAATATCCGCAGGGAGACCATAACACAACCGCGCTGTACGGGCCAGAAACGAACTTTCTCTGAAGTGTGTAGTGCGCTGGAACATCGTTTCGACGTGGAATGCATGGGCGCCGGGGGAATACCCGGAGTGATGGCATCCACTGAGCAATTACCGAAAAAGTATCGGTAAAATAACACCACACATGCCACATTTCGACAATGCTCCAAGGAGTCAATAGATCTGGATGCCTTACTGTCCTCTATAAGTTTAATCGCGGAGCTCCAAATGGGTTTTTGATGCCCCCGCCCATAGGTGCGAGTTAAACTCCATTTTAGGTCGGATATAGGTAATGTAAATAATGCGGAGATCAGACGGAGTGAAATATTTTTTGCGCCGCTTTAGGAAGCCGAGGCACTTGGCTGCTCCTTTCGACACGCCAAAAATATGATCGTTCCAACAAAGATCGTTCTTAATGGACATGCCCAGAACGTCAAGAGCTGCCGATTCCGCAATACTTACACCACCCATAACCAGGGATGTGTTGGGATGTGGGGAGACTCGCTTGTGGGATAACAGGCAACATTGTGTCTTGCGGTTATTAAAATCGACCATGTTCGCTTAACCCCACTTGGAGATGGTTTGTAGGTCGCTATTAAGTGTGTCATTCATACGGCGCCGTTCTCTCTCAATCTCCACAGAGCTGGGACGCTTTGTGAAGAAGTATGAATGACAAATGGTGCTGTCATCCGCAAACGAGTAGATGGGATGCTTCGTCGACGACAAGTGCTTCCAGTTCAGCTTTTTCTCGTTCTCAAATATCCCAGGATTGCTTCGCATTTGCACAGTGACGGCAAGTTTTATCGAAACAATATATATATGGACAGATCCAAGTTGCTTGACAAGGTGGGTTGTGGTATCAACTGTAAAAAAATAAATTTAAACTTAAAGCTCCTTACTGCAGTGTTTTTCAGGCCAAGGGTTAGGGTCAGCGAGATATCCTGATGTGCTGTTAGGGTTCTGGTTGCAGTTGCAATAACATCAAAGACTGCACTAAACTGCAGCAAATCTCTCAACGAGACTGCCAGGCAGGTTCACATTCACCTAAGCTGGATTCCGGGGCATAGAGATGTTTAAGGGAACTGTAGAGCTAACGACTGACCAGCAACGTCATGAAATAATATCTTTTAACTTGCAAGACTGGAATCTTAGATATGGATAAGTTTTATAGTAGAAGTGACAACTCGTAAAACCGAACACACTTACGTCAGCGAGTCCCATTTTGATTTGTACCATAGGACCTAATCTCTTCTCCTTGAACTCGACCTCAACCTTAACAAGTAATATTTAAAACAAATTTAAGTCCTTGATGTCAAACCTCGTGATATCTGCAAGCAATGGCGTACACAGGGGCGAAGGTTTGGGGGGTCAAACCCCCCCAAACACAAAAATGTCTGGTACAAAATATGGTTTTGAATGGTATTCGACTCAAAAGTTGTACGCAAGTCCCCCCAAATTAAATCCTGTGTGCGCCACTGTCTGCGAGTTTAGGTATAAAATAATGCATCAACTAATTTCTGTGATCAGATGAATCCAATGAGAAGCTAAGTCTGCATGTGACAACGCTTCTGTAGCAAGACAGAAAAATTGCTATAATTTAGTGCAGTTAAGTTGAATTTAAGTGTGGCACAAACTTTCGATCGAGCCGTAGCTTCTCATTAACTTCTCGAAACAATCAGGAAAAGCCTGAAACAATAAATTTTCTTGAGTCTACAACTAACGGTGCTACATGTGCTGCAGAATTCTGTCAACTTTTTGCGCCCGCATAAGGACGTGTCTGCCACATGTAGCAACTTCCGGCTGGAGAACAGGGTGGCTGTGCTGTTCGCCTCCTTTGGCCACAGTGCTGCATGGAAATTGTGTAAAAAAAAAACACACAAAAAAAATAACAACATTGCCGACACTGGTTGCATTTTAAATAATTAATTTATAAAATCCTTGCGAGCTGGAAAGCGAATGGCTGTGCGCGTGTGTGTGTGTGTGTGTGAATTTGTGTGCATTCGTGACGCCTTTGTGCGCGCACAATGAGCCAACATTGTTATGCTGGTCTTGGCGTAAGCATAAAAAAGTGTTAATCCGCCTGCTGCAACACCACCAACACACACACGCACACATAGACAGAAGCCGCTGCCGCAGCACTTGTGGAAGCATGGGGACGCGACATAAAGTGCAAGAAACTCGCAATATTTAGCTATGCGTTGAATGTACGCATTACTTATACACATAAACATACATACATACAAACAAACACAGTCATAAAAACGCGCAGCCAGCAGACCAAGTAGCTGAAGGTTTAGATTTTAGTTTTAGTTGTGTTTCGTTAAAGGTTCCTTTGGCGCATTGACGTTGTCACTGACCTTTTACGAACACACACACACATACACACACAGACACACAACAAATGAGTTTCGCACTAGAAAAGTTATGGTTCACATTTTAATCACTTGGCCGCTTTATGTTGCGCCACGCGCTGCACACTTTGCGACAGTGACAGATTTATGCTCTTTGCCAAGTACACGTGCACCCAGATTAAGTGAGAAAATCGTTTACAAGTGCGCGTTCGCACGCGTGAGATGTTATCACTTAACTTTTGTGTTGGCCTAACAATGATTTAACCCTTTCGGTACATCTTTTTACTGCGGAAAGTTAAAATTTTAAATTTTATGTTTTAGGCTTCTATATGGTTATATTAGCAACAATCCATAAGAAATTTTTAAATTTTTATACTCGGACCCTGTATTTTAGAGTGTTTTTCTATGAGAGCAACCACATCGTTGTGGCTGTACTAATTACTTAAACGTAAAACTTTTTATGCATAACGAAAATTTGAATATTTCTTCATTTACTTCAGCCAAAATTTTTTTAAAAAAGTATCTAAATTGAAAGAAAACGGCAAATTAAAAAAGTTATCTAATTTTTTCTGCTTCTTCTTCTTTCACTATCTCAAGATATACCATTAAAAAAACATGTATACTTCTCTTCTCTCAACTTAATTATTCAGTTTATTAATTTCGTATTTTTCCTAAAACTTCAAACTATTCTAAGGAACAAAAAAAATATAGTATCCAGAAGTTTTTTTACCTAAAACAGGCACTGAAAAGAGACTATGCCATATGGCATAGAATAACCGAAAGGGTTAAATGAGAAAAAGAAACTGAAAGCGCGAAAGAAGAGCGGCTGTCTGTTCACTTGTTTTGATTATCCTTGAAGCTAAGATAGCATGTGTCGGCTATCTAAAGTTCTCTCGCTATTCACTCATGAAAAACTAATTAACTCATAGAATATATAGAATGTTTTCATGGGCAAGTTAGAGCCTAATGAAAGCGCAGTTACGACAGGTGACGTTGTCAAGGAGATACAAATCAAAAATGGTTATTTCAGTTACCAAAAGTTATCATATTCAATGACTGCTTACTTCGGACAAAATCAATTTGAAGGGGAATATATAAGTAGGTATAGGTTAAAGGAAAATTGGAGATCCTGGAGCCATATCGGCACTTCAGGGCACTTCTTCGGAGATAGGAGATCCTGGAGCTAATTTGGCACTTTTAGAAATTTCAAAGCAGATGGATAGGAGATCTTGAAGCCAATTCGGCACTTCTTCGGAGATAGGAGATCTTGGAGCCAATTCGGCACTTTTAGAAATTGCAAGGCCCTTCTTCGGAGATAGGAGATCCTAAAGCCAATTCGACGCTTTTAGAAACTTCAAGGCACTTCTTCGGAGATAGGAGATCTTGGAGCCAATCCGGCACTTTTAGAAATTTCAAGGCACTTCTTCGGAGCTAGTAGATTTTGGAACCAATTCAGCACTTTTAGATATTTCAAGGCAGTTCTTCGGAGATAGGAGATCTTGGAGCCAATCCGGCACTTTTAGAAATTTCAAGGCACTTCTTTGGAGATAGGAGATCGTGGAGCCGATTCTGCATTTTTAGAAATTTCAAGGCATTTCTTCGGATATAGAAGATCTTAGAGCCAATTCGACGCTTTTAGAAAATGAAAGGCAATTCTTGGGAGATAGGAGATCTTGAAGCCAAGTCGGCACTGCTAGAAACTCGAAGGCACTTCTTCAGAGATAAGAGATCTTGTAACCACTTCGACGCTTTTAGAAACTTTAAGCCACTTCTTCGGAGATAAGAGATCTTGGAGCCAATCCGGCACTTTTAGAAACTTCAAGGCAGTTCTTCGAAGAAAGGGGATCTTGTAACCAATTCGACGCTTTTAGAAACTTCAAGGCACTTCTTCGGAGATAGGAGATCGCGGAGCCAATCCGGCACTTTTAGAAGTTTCAAGGCACTTCTTCGGAGACAGAAGATCTTGAAGCCAATTCGGCACTTTTAGAAATTTGAGGGCACTTCTTCGGAGGTAGAAAATCTTAAAGCCAATTCAACACGTTTAGAAACTTTAAGGCACTTCTTCGGAGATACGAGACCGTGGCACAAATTCAGCACTTTTAGAAACTTCTTCGGAGATAGTAGATCTTGGAACAATTCAGCACGTTTAGAAACTTGAAGGCACTGATTTGGAGCCTAGATAGGAGATAGGAGATCTTGTAACCAATTCGACGCTTTTAGGAACTTCAAGGCACTTCTTCGGAGATAGTAGATCTTGGAGCCAATTCGGACTTTAAAAACTTTAAGGTACTTCTTCGTACATAGTAAATTTTGGAGTAAATTCGGCATGTTTAGGAATTTCAAGGCACTTCTTCGGAGATAGGAGATCTTGTAACCTATCCAAAAAATTCGGTACTTTTAGAAACTTCAAGGCACTTCTTTGGACATAGTAGATCTCGGAAACTTGGAGACTTAAAGGCACTTCTCTGGTACTCTCCCCCTCAGAAGCACACAAAATAAACTTCCTTCTGTGATCCTATCTTGTATTCAATTCTCACTTGACATCATATAACCGAATCTCGCCTCACTTTGTCCAACTACAATTAATCCCAACCACTTCTAATGGTAAGCTGACAGCCTCACTTCTCACTCTACAAGGTGCAACCCAAAGTAAACAGGACTTTTATAAAATAAAGAAAACGGATGATTATTTTTGTATAATTCTTTTTATTTATTCAAAATACTCTCCTTCTGCTTCGATACAACGTTTTGCACGGTCCAAAAGCATTTGGAATGAGTGTTTTAGGTCATCGGCCGGCATCGCCTTCAGAATGTTGGTACAAGCCTTTTGGATGTCCTCAACGTCCTTATAACGGTTTCCTTTCATCGGCAAATGCAACTGACCGAATAAGTAGAAGTCACAGGGAGCCATATCAGGCGAATACGGTGAATGATTGATGGTAAAAATGCGATTTTTGGTCAAATAATCGGTCGTAACTAGGGCTCTGTGAGCCGGTGCATTATCATGCAATAAACGCCAACTTCCTTCCTCGCGATATTCTGGCCGAATACGACGAATGCGATGCACCAAACGCTTCAAAACTTCAACATAAAACAAAGCGTTAATTGTTTTTCCCGGTGGAACAAACTCTCGATGAATTATTCCCTTTGAATCGTAGAAACAAATGAGATGAGTTTTGATTTTTGACTTCTCACGGCGGGTTTTTTTCGGATTTGGCTCATCTGGGTGCTTCCATTCGGCACTTTGACGCTTTGTTTCGGGATCATATTGAAAGCACCACGTTTCGTCACCGGTTACGATGTTGAACAAGAAATTTGGACCACGTCTGGCTTCCCGAACGATGTCTTTTGCGTGCTCAATTCTCTGCGCTTTTTGGTCGTCGGTTAAAGTGTGCGGAATGAAGCGAGAACACACTTTACGGAGACCCAAATGTTCGGTTAAAATGCGATCAATTGATGTTTTGGAGATGTTCAATTCCATTTCCATCAATTCCAATGATGATTTTGGCTGCATTTTGATAAAATCACCCACAGTTTTGATGGCATCGTCAGTAATCACAAATTTCGACTGGCCGACGTGTTCGTCGTCATTCAAGTCTTCACGACCATTCTTGAATCGATTCAACCACTCATTAACACGGCCACGCGATAAACAATCATCACCATAAACTTGCTTTAACAATTTAAACGTTTCGGTAAAAGTTTTACCAAGTTTAAAACAGAACTTAATATTAGCTCTTTGTTCGATCGACATTCTCGTACCAAAGTTAAAAACATACTGTCACATTGAGCGGGATATTTCGGCGTCTACTAGACCAAATGTCATGAAATTTAGACAGTATGTGAATGAAAGATGTACCTTTCCAACGCATGTCCTCACACATAGATGGCGCCACCAGAAACGTCCCTATTGCAAAAGTCCTGTTTACTTTGGGACGCACCTTGTATAAATTTCACTTAACCTCCAAAATAAAGAAAAAAAAAGTCGCATCTTTCACCTCATTGAGTTTCGCTGCAACACAATGTTACTCGTATTACATGCAAAAGTACGCGCTGCTCTGCCCACATCAAAACAGCCAAAAAATTACAAATCCATTTGCACAAATGGACACTTCGTAATGATTGGAAACAAGTAAATAAAAGTTGCGACCAAAAGTCGAAACGGTTCGCGGCCGCACAATGCTTGCGCAACTGTTTAAAATGTCATTAGTTTGAATTCGGTTGCAGCGAAAAACTTGAACAAAGTTCCGGCGCTGCCGTTGTTATTGTTGGCACCTTGGCATGCGGCCAAAACTGGTGAAGTGTTGGGCCACGTCCGGACGTGGCACACTGCACAGTGCCAAGAAGCAACAGTTGGTGTGGCCGACCAAAAAACTGACATGTTGCTGTTTCGTGGTAAATAAATTATTTTTCCTGGCCGCACGTTGCAGCGCAACAAGTGCAACAATTTAATTGATGGCTTTTAAATGTGATTGCACAGCGCGAAAAACGCCAACTTTATGACACTTTGATGCGAAACATCGCATAATCCAATATCGAAGCTTCATTAAGTCCGGCGCCATTCGTCGCATTCAAGTGACACCATTTCGCAGCGATTTGCACGACGACGATGGCCTGTCGAAAGCAACAGCAGGCAACCAATAGCAGTGAGACAGATAGAAAGATAAGTTGATGGGCATAGACGAGTTGATGAGACAGAAGCTAGCATTCGTTCCATCGGCTGTCATCGTTCAATGTCACTGCGAAAGTGAATAAGATTGTCGCCGCACGCAGATAACATTCAATAGTCTAAATTTGAAAGTTGCTGAAAGTTTTCCAATCCGCATTCACATCCATAGCGAACGACTTGGCGTCGACGGTCCTGCCAGCCCGTCGGCAACGCAAAAGCACCGACATAGACGACTCTCAGCCAGATTTCGGGTTTATATACACTGAAACAAAAATTGCTTGCAAAAGGCTTTAAGCTTAATTAGGCTTCTTTTTACAGATTGAAGACTGAAATTGTTTTATGGATCAATATTGGTTCCATAGCGTTGAATGTATAAATGAATGTGGATTGAGCGGAGAATCAAAGCTATGAGAGACGTCTTTTGCCTTCGTCAATTTCTCATTTTTGTTTTGGTTCGGTCTATTGTGAATGAATTTGTTTATCGATAACAGGACGACACACGGTTTCATGGCAAATCGAACTCAATTTATGGTAAATTTAATGCTAATTGCAATAAGCTAAATTGAGATTTTTCTATGACAAATTGAGCTCAATTTAGAGCTGAATTGAGGGTATTGAGAAACTGTCTAAATTGTGCAATTTTGCTGGCTGTCTAAATAGAACATAAGACATGAATTTTGTATTATTTTACATGATTGATCAAATTGATTAGAGAGCATGAAACGCAACTCTGCAATGTTTCGAATTATTGTTCTAAGGCTCAATTAAAACACTCAACACTCATTTCAGTGATGACACCTTGTTTGGTACTGGCTTCAATAGCAACATTGGAATTCTTTCAATGTACGTAGAAAGCCTTAGTCCTTTCATTCCTGAACGCCCACTAGAAAGGCCTCCCACACAGTGGCCGAACTTTTGAACATGGAGCTTCCTTAATCAATCATTTGAAAGCCTATTTTCTCATCAATAATTAAACACTGGAGGCCCAATCAGGAGCGCATGTGCACATTTACCACATCCATAAATCCATCGAATCACACAAGTTTTCTTGCAGTGCCTTAAAACGCTTGATAAATGTCCAGGAAGGAGGCAGTGCACGGCCTGGAATCTGAAAGCGCGTTGAATGCCGGATTGCGTAAAGTGTCTTAAGCCGCACTCGAATGCCAATTTCGTTGAAAATCTTCGACAGTGCGCACTGCAGCCGTGCCGCCCGCAGGCACTGGGCCACGCGCGCTCCGTCGCCTACGTTCGCACAGTCGGCGTCGCTGCCGCGACGAGCTTATGCTACTTAACCAATCCAATGAAACTTTCAAGTGTGCGGCAAGTGCAAAACTTGTGCCGCCTCGGCGCGCTCCGAGTACACACATTTTAAATTTAGCAGCACCAGCAGAAGCAGCAGCGGTGATATGAGGAATTCCAGCAATCTTTGATATTCCAATTTGCCAGCGTTGGCGTCGGCATCAGTGTCGCCGGTGCCATTGCGCCTTTTTCTCATTTTCACTTGGCAGTGCAAAACGAATGTGCAAAACATTTATTGAAATTCCTTTTACTTGTATTTGCGCCCTTTTTCCTACCACTACTGCTACTAGTACTATTTTCTACTACTATTTAAATTTTTTTTTATTTTTATTTCTTGCTGAAATTACTTTGCGTCACTTACTCGACTGCCACACCCACACGCCCACACTGCCACCAACCGAACGCCATTAGTGCGCACCGAGTGCAGAACGGCCAACAACAACATGAACGGCAGCAGCAGCAACAGCCAAGAGTTAAACGCAAAGCCTCAAGTGTACTTAAGTCTGAGTGCAGCATTTGCAGCAGCGACGAATTGCAGTGGCGAAAATAAATCATTTCCATCGGAAGCAGCCAGCTCTTGTTTTATTTTAATATTTAAAGAAAATGAACGCACCGAGTGTGAAGCGAAATTAGGAACAGCGTCGGGCGGTGGATGGGCGAGGCAAGGCGGTACAATTGTGGCGTGCGTACGCAGCGAAAGCTGCAATCGTACAAATTGAAAATTGTGATCCATTCTTGGGAAGCAGGCAGCGAGGCGGGCGGCGTGTGCATGTGCTGGCCTGTGTGTTTTATATTTGTGTATGTATGTGTGTGTGTGAGGTGTGATTAAAACGACTGTGTGGAGAAAAATTATCCACTAATTGAGGTTAAAGTAGAAATCATGGCAAAAGGAAGCGCATTGAGAGGAAATTTGCACGACTGCAGCACAGGCACACGAATGGATGCAAGGATAACTCAAGCGAAAAACTTACATATATTACATACAAACATGCAATGCTGTAAATTAAATATTTCACATTCACATTTCGTTTTAATAGAAGACAGTTAGTTCAGTATGCTATGAAATGTATGTAATGCGGTTTTAGGTTTATGTTTCTTCCTATAGAACTGTAAGCGAGAGACATGGTCCTTACGCACAGGAAAGACCACCCAACGTGTAGTTGGAATGAGTGTTGAACGTTTAACACTAGAATGCCCGACAATCTGACATACCTAAAATGTCCATATGTAATCATTTTGACTACATTATTGTTCACTGACTTTTTTTTTAATTTTATTGGTTTTTAAGTAGCAAATATAAATAAATAAATAAATACGAGATTAAACTAAAATAAGCATTTAGTTTTTATGTATTTATGGTTTACAAATTAAATTAATTTAAATAAAATAGCGTAATTTACACATAAATGGGATAAAATGGAATGAAATTTGGAATTTGAAATTTTTGAATGAATTTCGAATTGAAAAATTTGGGAATTGTCACAGCCTACTATGATATTTTTTTTTATATTTGCAATTATTTGAAATTTTCATATTTCGCAATTGAAGTCATTTTGACTACATTATTGTTCACTGACTTTTTTTTTTAATTTTATTGGTTTTTAAGTAGCAAATATAAATAAATATATAAATACGAGATTAAACTAAAATAAGCATTTAGGTAGTCAAAACAACTACTTTTGGGCATTTAAGGTAATTTTTGCAAAATTGGGGTAAAAAATTGTTTTACAATTTTTTTAATTTATTTATTCCATTTAGCTTTAAAAATTAATAAAAGTCACGTAAGATATTTTTTTAGAAAGCGATGCAACAAAAGTTATTTACAATAAAAGATCTCAATGTAGTTAAAATTACTACCTTGGGCATTCTAGTGTTAAATTCTAAGATCAATAATTTTAATGTCTAGGTTTTTTTTTATTCATAAAGAAAAAAGGAAGTCTGTCCAGGAACTAATGCTCCATCAGTTTTAAACCACAATTCTCTAAACTCTGCATCCTACTTATTCTTTTTCTACTACAACTTCTAGTTCTACGTATATACCTACAGATTTTTAACGGTGTATCAATGTTGAAATGAAATAAAACACAGTATGACATCATCTTATACCAGGACCATCTTATACCAGGACCATCTTATACTAGGACCATCTTATACCAGGACCATCTTATACCAGGTACGGACTGGGTATCCAGAGGTGTAGGAAGTACTATATACTAAAATTCCTCTTGGATACTGGACTCTCTGACAGTCTTTGAAGTCCAAGGAGGGCGCACAATAGATCTACAGGTCGCAGTGCATTATCCTCATCAATAATAATAATAATGACATCATGTCGAGTAGTTATAGGACATCGTTCCAATGTTCGTCTCAGCTTTGCACAATGGTATTGATCTAAAGGGTTTTTGATCCGATTGAATTTGAGTTCGGTTATGTTGAATTTAAGGGCATCGGTCTTATTGGTATAGACCTGCGACTTTAGAAAACCTCACAGGAAAAAGCCTAGAGAGGTTAAAACGCACAACACCTCACAACCTCAACTCACGTCACCTCCACGACAGATAACCACATATCGTCAAATCGTTAATGCAGAATGTCCATCGCGCCGTTCATAGCGTCATCTGTTGTGTATATGAGGTGACAGCAGGATGGTTGGGAACTTTGCTAAGATCGGTTTGGTGCGCTGTTTTTTGCTAATCTCGCTTCCCCTTACAGGCGTTGCTGGTGTACGGTGTAGCTGTATATTTGTTTTCTTTTCTTTTTGCATAGGAGTAAGTGGGAAAGAATCATCTGAGGGAAGGAATTTTTTAGAACAGGTTTTGTTGCTGGCCCGGGGAATATTTAGAGGAGAGGAAAAATAGGAAAATTAAAAGAGTGCGGAACCATGCACCAGGTAGGAGTTGAACCCACGACTCTGGGATGATAGGCTAGTGCACTCACGTTAGGCTATCGAGGCTGCTGTCGTCCTTGTACATATCGTTTAATTTGGGCCAAAAGAAAATGGTTTATTATCGAACTGTAGGTTAGGTTAGGTTTAGCTGGTTATATGAATTGGCCACGCATTGACTCTGTTAGAATTTCTTAGGCCCTAAAAGCTGCTGAAGTAATGATCGCTTAGGATGCCTGTGTTCTTAGCGAATTTGATCAGTGATTTGATATCAAGATTAGGGACATCAACCAACCCAGGGAAGTACAAAGCTCCCAGGCATCTAAAGCGAGATATGGCTATAGCAGGACAGTAGCACAGAATATTTTCCAAGGATTCTGCGACGTGATTCTGTTCACATTTCCTGCACTCATTCAACTCAGTCCTCTCTTACGCTTAAGCTGCATTCATCGATCTGTAGCACTGTAATTCTTGTGAACTATGAGAAATTAAATCTCCTCTGAGAATCTCCTGTACTCTTTCGCGGGCAGCGTCAATGTTCTCAGCCGATTTGGGGTTCCTTTGACGAACGGGTGTTGGCTGATTGTATACCGAGTCAGTCTTTTTGAATCGACTCCACTTTGAATTGTGAGTCTACTTCTGAGCCTCTACGAACATTCATATTGAACAAGTTAAAGTTTTATCATATGAATCTTATCACTGATTTGGCTTCAGTGACTGAATTATAATCAATACACTTCACGGATGCCATCCAAATAAAATGGCCGCAATGGCAGTCTATCAACATCGATGAATCTTTGTTGAAAACCCCTATAATTCGACTCTATCTACCATTGAGAGTCATCATTTGAGCCATTGCAGTCCGCTTCGTTACGGTTCTTCGCTGAAGGCAGCTACCAAACTGGAGTGGGCAAAGACTTCGACATTGGGTTGGCGCAATCTTCATTTTTAGAAGTGCTTTCCGAAGTGTTGAGCGTTTTAAGTAGAGCGCAAATTGTGCCCGAAATCGATACAAATGCAGAAGACCGCAAAGGAAAAAAGTGCCACTAAATTGCACTTTTACAACAAATTTAAAATCCCACATTCGGATCATCGGCCCTCCGGAAAATAAGCATTTGTACTATAACCGGAAAGTGTTTTATAGTTGCAGTAAAATTAAAATAAATTTGAAATTAAACTTAAATTTTTCGGTATAACATTTCTTTGCCGCACAATTTGTTGATGGAAATCACAGTGAAAAAATGAGCGAGTTTTTCCATCGGAATGCCTTTCACGATTTTTCAAACATGCTTCACGATTCCAAATTTCGGAGAAAGAGAAAAATTCCAAGGAAATTTTTGTTCGCGATCGGGCGGAATGTACCAAAATGAGAAGATAAGAATGTGGAGTTCAAATAAAAATCTTCTAAAATAAATACAAAATATATATTTGTAAATAGTTCAAATCGTAAAGGAATTTCCTTCTTTTTAGCCAACTTTTCTAGCCTCATGAATTACATTTCAAACTACTACTTTTTCTTTTGCTTAATTGGCTCCCAAACCATAGAACGTCAGCGCCCGAGTCACGGCAGTCTAACATCGTTCACGGTTCTCGACAAACTCTTTTCAGCTTGTAGAACCTCACAATATGATTTCAGCGACCAGCTGGTCTTTTAGAGTAAAATTTTAATGTTCTTAATGCCAAATGTTGCGATTGGCGGTTCAGTTAGTCTTTCATTTGCCATTTCCCAAAAAAGGACAATTAAAATTTAATTGAAATACAATATTTCTGATAAAAGTCCAGTAAACTCAGAGTGTCTTGCAATAATTTACACACCTCATTACCTGCAAAATATCTGCTATTCACTTCATTTCTGCACCTCCGCCAGCACAAAAGCATCTCATCATTTTCTTCCGAGTCATTTAATGAGCAGATTAATGACCTTTGTACACCCTACAACGAGTCGCACACTAATTAGTTCACTCATTAGTAGAAACAAAGAAGACAATAAAGAAATGTCCATACATATTTTATGGATTCTTAAACACTGCTCTCTGTTCTCTTTCACTTCGCATGGAGCAGCTCTCTCTTCTTTTGTGAACAAGTTCTAATTTAAATTGAAGTTCCTTATTGTTCATGTAACGCACTTAAAGTTCCCCTAATGCCGCGCACACTTTCGTCTTTCTTGCTTTCAACTGAATTGAATTTTCCTTCTCATTGCACTATTAATTGTATAAGGATAAACAAAAACAACAGCAGAAAAATCACCAAGCATTAAGTGTCCTTTTGCTGCTGCGCCAAGGAACAACGTCAGACTGCTTGGCGCAAACTTGTCTCTGTCAGTTCTTTGTTTTGTTAAAATTTAAAAATATGCAATTTACTTGTTGTCTGCATTTTATATATTATTGTTGTATTGTTGTTGTTATTGTTTTATAAAGCCATTAATTAACACATTCACACTGGAGTGAATGCGCGTCCAAATTGCAATTATCGTCCACTGAAAATTCATTTGGCATGCAGCAAACTGTCATTCATTCATCCAACGCTGGAATGAAGCGTTAACCCATTCCGCCGCTATTTGAGCAGCGCGGCACACAGAGTGACCGTTAAACTCGTTTAGTGTATTTCAGTTTCCGGTTTGAAATGTCAGTAAGAACACATTTGGCATCGGAATTGTGAAAGAATTAAAAGAGTTAAGGATGATTGTAGCAGTTTGAACAAATGTTATTATTATTAAATGGTGAGCTATGGCGGTGTTCACGCTTTATGACAAAATTTAAAAAAAAAAACACAAAATTAAGGAGAGCCGATATCACAGTAAAAAAGCTTTAAAATTAATTGATATTTACTTAGTTTGCTTCAAAATGATAAGCTTAGTCGCGTTAGACTACTGGTGGACATATCCTTTCAGCATTCATGTGATTTTATATGATAAGATTAATTTGTCTCATTAAAATTGTATTGTCTGAAAATATTTAATAAAACATATTTCATTACAAATTCTTATTCTTACTAATCTTAATACTTATACCATTCTTAGTTCATTATTATTTTATGTGCAAGCCTGGGTCTGGTGGAAAGACATTTATAGTTAAAATTTAATAGTTTAAAATTAAATTTAAATAATTTAATTAATTAATTAATTTAATTTAATTAATTTAAAATTAATTTAATTTAATTTAATTGAATTTAATTTAATTTAATTTAATTTAATTTAATTAAAACTTAAGACGTCAAAATTTTTAGAATACCGAAAGTGCAGACTATGATAAGCCTGGCACGAATGTGTTGTTGCATTAACTGGCTGGATTTATCTGGTACTGAGAATGATTTTAAACAACTCCCACTTTCAGAAAATACAAAGGGATCTTTTTTACTGACTGATGAGCAAGCTGCAAGGGCACTCAACTTAAGCTAGCCTAGCATATCTCTAACTTCTGATCCACTATCTTTTAATTTCTAACTTTTAACCCCCAACGTATAATCTTCAACTTTTAACCTTTAATCTCTACTCTGACTGACTGCCTGATAAGCGACCAGACCGCAATCCCATCCGAACTCAAACTTTTATCATCTAACTTCTAACATATAACCTCTAACATTGAATCTCTAACATCTAACTTCTAGCCTTTAACTTCTAACTTCTAACGTCCAACTTCTAAACTCTAACTTGTAATCTTTAACATCTGACTTCTATCATCGAATTTTTTAATTCAACCGACTTTCCCCCTCTTACTCCTATCAACCAACTTCTAACCTCTAATCTCTGACTACTGAACAAGCTGCCTCAGAAACCTATTTACCTACCTCTACCTCCTTTCATCTAACTTCCAACTTCTAACCTCCAACTTTTAACCCCCAATTTCTAACATCTTTCTTTGTAACTTAAATTTCCTCTAACCTCCAACTTTTAACCCCCAACTTCTAACATCATCCTTCAAACTTCAATTTCTGACTAAAAAGCGAGCTCTCCTCAACCTCATTCTACCTCTAACTGCTATCATCTAACTTCTAGTCTCTAACTAATAAACGAGCTACCCACAAAACCTACTTACCTTTGTCTACTTTCATCTAACGTACTCTTCTTCTTTTTTTCTTACCTCTTACTTCCAAACTTCAATCTCTGACTGATAAGCGAGCTCACCTTAACCCCATTCTACCTCTAACACCTATCATCTAAACTTTATCAACCAACGTTTAACCTTCAACTTCTTCCCTCTAGCTTCTAACCGCTAACTTCTAAGCTCTAACTTCTGAACTCTAATAAACTTCTAATCTTTAACCCTTTCGACCCCGAATTTAACCCTGTGCCTCGATATTACTTTTTGGTATTTAAATCAGAAAACAGTTGCCTAAAAAATGTGCACACGACATTTGAAGTCGGCACGCCTCTTTGTTAGAGTTCTAGAGCTAGTTTACTTTTGATCAATTTTAGCTTAAAACGGATTAAATAAATTTTGTATCAATATTTTTTAACAACAGAAAAATTATTTAATATTTGTGGAAGAATACAAAATTATCACTTTTTGATTTTATTTAATCATTATTAAAGAAACAAGGTTTTGATCAAACGCGCCCAATTCGTAGACTTCAATTAGAACACAAACTTTCCCTGATATCGCTGCTAATTATTGGAAATTATTTTGGGGATAACAGTAAAATTTTTGTAATTTGCTTTGAATTCACTTCTAAAAATATTAATTTGTTGGTGCCTACTTAAATTAAAGCCATAAATCAATCGTAGCTTTTGCTATAAGATGACAAATAAGTAAAGTTGCTCTCAGGCAACTTTGGGGTCGAAAGGGTTAACTTCTAACTTCTAATATCAAATTTTTGAATTCAAGCGACCTTCTCCCGAACTCAACCTACCTCCTACTCCTATCATCTAGCCTCTAACCTCTAACCTAATGAACGATCTAGCCTCGAAACTGACCTTCCTCTGTCTCCTTTCGTCTAACTTATGTCTAACCTTCAACTTCTATCCTTCACCTTCTATGTTCTTACTTCTATATTTTAATCTCTAACTGATAATCGAGCTTACCTCAATCCAATTCTACCTTTAACTTCTTTCAGCTAAACTCTAACATCCAACTTTTAATCTCAACTTCTAACCTCTAACTTCTAACCTTTAACTTCTAATCTCTGATCTATTTTGTCTAACTTATTACTTCTTATCCATAATTCTTTATTCTTATCTCCAGTTGATCACACCAAGTGATGACAGGGCCTCTTCAACTTGGTCCTTCCACCGGAGACACGGCCTCCCTCTTCGCCGTCGACCTCCAACCATCGCATCGAACACCTTTCTCACCGGAGCTTCGTCGTCCATACGGCAGACATGACCGAGCCAACTTTAGTTTCTGACTTTAATTTCTGACTTATCAACTTCTACTTCTAACTCCTATCATCTAACCACTAACTTCTAACCTCCAACTTCTAACATCTAACTCCTAGCCTCTAACTTCTAACCTCCAACTTCTAGCCTCCAACTTCTTACCTCCAACTCCTATCCTCTTGCTTCTATACTAAGCTAACTATCGAGCTAACCTCAATCCAATTCTACCTCTAACTTCTTTTATCTAACCTCTACCATTCAAATTTTAACCTTCAACCTCTAACTTCTAACCTCTAACTTTGAAGCTCTGATCTCTATTATCTAACTTGTTACCTCTAACTTCAAACCTTTAATTCTTTACTCCTAACTCTGGATGAAAAACAAGCGGCTCTCGATCTCAAACTTTTAACTTCTAATCTAACCTAACCTAACCTAACCTAACCTAACCTAACCTAACCTAACCTAACCTAACTTCTAATCTCTAACTTCTAACCTCTAATATTTCAACTTTAATTTCCAACTCTGACTTTTGAACTTTAATCTACTTCTAACTCCTATCATCTAACCACTGACTTCTAACCTCCAACTTATAACCTCAACTTCTCCCTTCCCCCTTCTAACCACTCATCTTAATTCTCTAATCTCTAACCTATATTGTTGCCATAGATCATGAAAGCTGCCACTGATTCAACTGTTCGGAAACAAATGGTCAGTCTGTTTTTCACACATCAACATGCATCCAATTTGTATGTGTATGTGTGTAAGTCCTTTCGGGTTTTCGTGAATGTTTGTCTGCGTGCATGTGTTGCTTTGTAATTTGCATTTATTTTTTTCGGCGCGAGCGTTATTTATGCAGCAGATTTAAATACGGCAGCTGTGACATGTCGCCAGTTGTGGCACTCACACATACGCACACACGCACACACGCAACTGCGCAGTTGGCCGCTTCAGGCTGCTCACAGCTGCTGGTCCGTGAACGTGCGTCTGTCGCAATATGTTCGCTCAAACCGTTTGCAGTTATTTATTTTGCTGCAATTGTTTTTACAGTTATTGTTATTGCAGCTGTTTTTTGTTATTGTTGTTATTGCGGTGCGTCGCTGTTGGGCGCGCCAGTAGCAGCGGTTTTTATCAACGCATCAGTTTGCCGGTTTGAAAACGATGCGACCGACGCAATGCGCGCTGTCGCTGTCGACGATTCAAACAGCAGCGAGCCGCTCGAATTTCCATTTCGTTGAGTTTATGCGCTGCTGCGGGTTAATTTTTGTGCGAAACACCAACAAATACAACAACAACAGGAAGCACTATGAATCACAATTGCTACAAACTTTCGGGCGCATTTGCTGTGTGTGTGTGTGTGTGTGTGTGTGGGTGTGCTGAAGGTGCCACGTCGACTGCGCAACTCCGCCAATGCAAAACGCCGCACGGCTGCGCTCATAATTGCAATAGCTGCAAGTTATTATTTTTCAGATTAAACTTTTGATTTCGCAAACAGCGCAAAGCTATGTAAATGCAAAAAAAGTTGCCGTTTATTTACTGCCAACTGCAGCGGCAACGGCAACAACAACACAAACAAATGCAGCCTCGCCCGCAGCGGTTCACTGGCGGGCCAACGCTGTCACCGACATCCAGCGCATGCTGCCAGTCTGCAGTTAATGCAATTAAGTGCAATAATAAATTGCAAAAATATTTGAAATTGGAATTTGGAATTTTAACTTGGCTTAGCTTGGACTGTAAATAAAAACCGTTGACTGCATTGCGACCCAACGAAGCAAAAGTTGGCAAATGCAACACTGAAACGGGGAACTTACGGCAGCAAAACGATAAAGTGAAGTAAACAAATGGCAAAAGCAACAACTGGGAATTTTTAGAATTATTCACGGTGCGTTTGTATTTGCGTGCCACACACAGACAGACGGCTGCGTGTTTCTGTGGGTGTTTCTTATCGTATTTTGATATAAATGGGGAGCATTCCATGTTCTGTTAGGTAAAACGCAAGAAATTGTGCAACATTTGTTAAGCAATAACTTTACGATTTTTTTTTTTAGATTTTCCAAAGTCAACCTCTGATTGACTCATAAATGGATTGAACGTTTGTATGAACCTGCATGATTAAATGCGTTTATTGACTTAAGAATTGGTGAAAATATTTTAACACTAGAAAGTTTTTCATCGTAACTTTTTCGTACCTAAAATGACTACATATCATATCCGCTGATATCTCGAAAAGTACGCATTGGATTTGGCTAATTGTAATTGTAGAACTCAGTGGCGCACACAGGGGAGGGTTAAACCTCCCGAAATATCTTTAAGTTAGTACGGAAATTTAATTTATAACCGTCGCATATATATTCAATCATCAATATTCAATCATCAATAACACTACTCGATACAAAAAATTCACCTAAAAATAAAAGTGTTTTCTAGACTACCTTTGGGCCGCTGAACACAAAACTGAAAATCAAAAAATTTGTGTAAGAAGCGTTTTCCAAAAATCTTGTTTCCCAGTTGTTTCAGTTATGAGCACATATCTCGTAAACGAATCACCCGACTAACACAAGCTGCCCGTCAGTCAGAATATAATACCTTAGCCTTTTCAGAGATATACAGATTGTTCAAATCAGATGAGATTTGGAGAAATTACTGCCGGTGAAAGTTGTAAAAAAGTACAATTTTCGACCATTTTCAAAAATCATAAATTTTCGAATGTTTTCTTTTTATAGATAAAATAACATAAATTATCTCCTTTGGTTTTAAAATCGAAGATGAAAGATATATTATTAAGTCTAACATCAATAGAATCGAAAGAAAAATTATAAAGTTATGATGCACTGAGCGAAAACACCAACTTTACATTTATTACACTATGCGAAAAAACAAATTTGTTTGCCGAGACCCATCCTAATGTTGATATAGGCGTGAGACTAGAAGTCTGACCCAAAGTCCCTTTCAAAGGACCAAAGTCCTTTTTAAAGGACTTTAAAATATTAAGGACATACACATTTCAACAATTTTTTTTTAATATTTGCGGTTGTGCACTGATGAAGATATGGGAATCAAATGAAAGAGAAAAATTGTTTCCTTTTAACTAAATTTTCTATTTTAAACTTTCAGGACCAAAATCTGTAAAACATAGGTACATGTTTTGGATCTCAGTCTGTAGATTCATACATCTAAATTTTATTCTGTTTCACAATTCTCAAAAAAGTTACACAAACCTCCCCGGAACAAAATCCCGCGTGCGCCACTGGTAGAACTGTAATTGTCAAACTAATTGTAAAACCCAATAAAAAAATAAAAGTCATCAAAGCAAAAGTTGATAGAAATACTAAAGAAAAAAAAGATATTTAAAAATTAAAAACCGTCAAAATGGCTGCAATGGTCTTTCTAGTGTTAAATTAGGAATAATTTGAAAAATTTGTTATGTGTTTTCAGAAACCATATCTACTCTAGCCAAATTACAAAAAAAAATGTATTGAAAGTTTGTATAAAAAAATTGTTTTTATTAGTTTTACTGACTAAAGTATTGGTGAACGTATTCCAAATTAGAAGCAATTTCGCTTTTTAAGCCAACTTTTCACTGAGTCAAACATGGATTGAAAGAGTTTCAAATCAAAAACAATTCAAACAAAATGTTTACATTTTTCGGAAGCCACTTCTAATAGAGTCGAAGAGATTTTGAATGAAATACACTGAATAACTACTGGTAGGGTTGCCATACAACCATTTCTGTCGTGGAAGAAGAAACCTTAATCCACTTTTTTGTGATGTTTGTGCCAGAAGAAAACCAAAATTCTTAAACTTCCTAAACTCGGTTTTTGAATCTAGATATCAAAAAGATTGTTGTTTCGGAGAGAAAGAAGAAACTTTCTTGTACGTAACCTTTCTGTCCGTCCCTGGCCTGGAGAAGACTAACATTCCTAGACTCCTTGTTTGGTGCAAAAACGAGCTTTAGTTACTTGTCAGAGAGATTTTTGTTCCCAAGAGGAAAAATAAACCTTACTCCACTTTATTGTGCCTTTTGTGTCAATGTCCGTCCGTTGACCAAAAGAGGACTCATGTTCTTGAACGTTCAATTCAGTTTTCGACTTTATCGACTTCGACGATATCAAAGAGATTGTTGTTCCGAAAATCCGCTCCTGGCCAGAAAAAGACTAACATTTGGAGACTCCGCGTTTTACACTAATAGAGCTTTCAATTTTAGATAGTCCTGCGCTTAATGTGTTCACTTCTGGACGGAAGAAAATTCAACGACCTTCGTTATTACACCGTGCGACAGCTTGAAGTTGGTGCAGTTGGTGAAACTAGAGACCAAATATAGTAATACTGCGTACTTAGTTTTTCATTTCTACATCCTTTGTCCTTTTAAAAAGACTTCAAAATTTTGAAGGGGATAAAAAATTAAAAAAAATATAAAAAATACTTAACCTTGTTAGAATATGGCGATATGTATATCAAATGAAAGAGGAAAGGCTCAAGAATTTTAATAAAATTGATTATCTATCTATTTGTAAACAAAGGATATGAAAAAGGTCCTTTGAAAATTTTATCCTTGAAAAGTTACATCGAATTTTCTTGAAAAATAAGTATATTAAACCCCAAATTCCCCTGATCACGTGCCAAAATTGCATTACTCTAACTTTATTAGTTCGAAAGTTATTAAAAAAAGGCGGAAGCTGCAATTCTAATGAAGTACAAAAAAAGATACAAAATCTATGAAGCGAGAATGATGAAATTTTGACACGTGATCAAGGAGATTCGGGGTTTAAACAAAGGATATAAAGGACTCAAATTTTCAAAGGATCTTTTTCATATCCTTTTTTTACAAAACGATAAAAAATGAATTTTATTTAAATTTTTGAGCCTTTTTTCTTTCAGTTGATATACATATCGCCATATTCTAACGAGGTAAAGTATTTTTTATATTTTTTTTATGTTTTATCCCCTTCAAAATTTGGAAGCCATTTTAAAAGGACAAAGGATATAGAAATAAAAAACTGAGTACGCAGTATTACTATGTTTGGTCTCTAGTTTCACGCCCATATGGATTTTTTCCGGTGTGAACAATTTTTTTAATTTTTGTTGCACGGTGTAATAGATAAACCAACTTTCAACTCTAAATATCAGAGAGACAGCGTGGTTCATATTGGAATATTCATGGTTCCCAGTGCCATAAAGGAGCAGTCACACCATCCTCATTTGGTACTGCAACGTCCATCATTTTGTGCTTAAGTGAGATTTTCAGAAGGACTCTACCTCTTCAATCTAAACATAGACATTTCATATTTCTTTTGCACATTAAAGCAAAGCAAAGAAAAGTCAGACTTCCTCCAATCTATTTAAAGCAATTTAGCCGTCTAGACAGATTGAGAATATTAAAAATCAATTATAATGAAATTTAAATTTTTGGTTAATATCAATTTTCAAATTGAAGCCTACTCAATGTGGGTAAAGATTTCAAAAAGATCTAAAGTTACAAAAATTTTGACGCAACAGTAAACAATTCAACAACAAGAAACTCGTTGTAAAATTTGTTAAAGTTGAAAATTATTTGATTGAGAGTGAAACATAATATTTGAAAATTGTATGTAATGTAATAAAATTTCTTTGGCTTAAAAGCCAAAAGCCTAACAGAACTTAACGCTTACGTAAACAGCAATTGGAGGCGCGTAGGTTTGTTTCAGTGCCAACGCAAGCTGCCGAATCTGCAGTATTCGCAACTATTTCATAACAGCATAAAAGCGACTTTTAAATATTACACCAACTGCACTTTAGTCGAATCGCCATCAGCTTCACTCCCCTCTTAACTTAATTGCAATTAAGACCCAGACAAATCTTTCTCACCTCTCACCCTTTGCCGTCAACGAACCGCTATGGCTGGCATTAAGAATCGCTGCACGTAGGGCGCTTCAAATAAATCTCCTTAAAGCATATCCTTGAAAACTGCATTAGGCACCAATAAAACACACCTCCGTTTATGGCTATGCAGATTTCTTAAGGCGCACAGCGTCGCTGTCCCAAAAAGCTCATCCCAAAAGCCAACCAACTCTCGGCGCGACTCGCCACTCTCGCACTCACTCGGTCGCCACACTCCGCGCCAGGATGTGCAACAATTTTCCAGTCGACCGCGGCGAGAGCGAGCCAGCGTGCGTGAGCGGCAGCGAGAGCGCGAGCCTGCGCGCTGCGCCGCATCGGTTTTTGATTAGGTGGCTTCCCGTGGATTTCCAGCTAACACAAACAAATGTCGGCTGTTAAGCGGCAACGTTGGCGGGGGCGAAGCGCAAGCAACAGGCTATTTGCTCGGGATTAAAGTCTGAACTGCAGCGGCCAATTTTCGAATAGGCCGCTGTGCGATTGCATTCGGCCGAAAAGATGTTATGAAGTTTTCAAATTGCCGCCGCCGCAAATGTACTTTAACAACTATTCGCTTATGCGGCGCAACGGTGCGGAAAAGCCGAGTGTGGCAATTCCATCGAGCCGCCATGGCCTCGTACAGCGTACAGGTGTGTGAGTGTTTTTATGGCCCAGACCCCGCGGGTGTAAGTATTCACTTTGATTGAATGTTTGTGAGTGGTGTCGAGCGGCGACGGCAACTGTTGACTGTTAAACGTTTTGGCTGTGACAGCTGAGTGGGGATTTAGTGGGGATACATTTATTTGAAAACCTAATAACTCAAAAAGTTAGTGTAGCCAACATTTGATTTAAAGACATTGTAAATATTTTTTGTTGAAGTGGAGTAGAGTAAGTTATGGAAACAGCTGTGGGCTTAAATGCAGAATACCACACCCCACAGTGATTCGACTCCATACAACCGCGGGACAAAATTAGAAGGAGTGGTCCGTTCTTCATAAAATTTGGTATACTAGTTAATCATGATCTGCTGAATTGAAATCTCCATTTTGTTTTTCTTAAACTTTTGTAGTTTGGCAATGTCTGAGACTATAGCAACGAGTGTGTTTGCTAGATTTGCCAGATTTTACATTTAATCGGTAACGTCAACATTGATAATTGTAAAGAGTAACAGAAATTGTCTTAGGACACTTTAGTTTTGCAATAAAAACGATAATAATAGACGTAGGGGAGAGTGGGGCGAATCGTTACAGAGCGATATCTTAAAAATGACGCCACCATATATCAAATGTCGCATAGCTAAATGTTCGTCACCTTCAGCCGCTCATTTGTTTCGGTGACATTCCAATTCTCATTAGAAAACTGACGCTTGGCAGGGTAAGACGTGTTTTGTGACTTGTAAAATTCATATTTAGATGTCTACAATTTTTCAATTTTGAGTGCTAAATAATTTTGTGATCAATCGAAAGTGTATGTTTTTTATCTTTATTGTGTTGCCTTTCGCGCAAAAAAAGAAAATTCGCAAATATTGTTACCGTGTCTTTGCTAAGCCATTCCATAGCAAACATGTCGCAGTGGGGCGAATCGTGACGGTCATTTTTTATGCATTTAAGCGTCTGACGCAATTTTGAAGACTGCGTTATTGCTTGTGTTTGTAGAAAAATCATCTGTGTTGTTCGTCATATGTTTTTTATAATTTTCGTGATTTTTTTTAATTTTTCATTACTTTATTGCAACTTTGCAAAAAAGGTAGCTAAATCATCTGAGGCAGCACCGAAACGCATAAGCCAGCGTCGAAGCGCCATCGCTGCGATTTATTATGCTGATGTTGAGTCAGATTCTGATTAAAAATCAACTTTTTTGCTTTTTCATTTTTTCATATATTTTTCCACCATTTTCTTTTGGCATGTTGGTCAATTTAACCATCAAACATGTATTCGTTTTCTTAATAAAAATGAAGTAAATAATTGAAATATTATTTGTGTATACATATTTTGATTTCAGCGCCTCAAAATTTGAAAAAAGCGAGTGTAACGATTCGCCCCACACTTTGTAAAATGCCATTTTTTGGACACTTTGGGAATATCGACATAACTTATTTCGTATTTGTCCTACACCTAAGTGTTTATAATCAAAAGTTGCGCAAAATAACAGGCTTCAAAACGATATATAACATGGTCGACAATTTTTTCGCAGATAAAAAATATTGGGCTTACAAAAAAGCGTAACGATTCGCCCCACTCTCCCCTATGTTTTTTTTTTGCAGTTTTCTCAACTTTTCATGCTGATTGCATACTTTTAGGGATGAAAAAAATCAATTTTGTCGAAAAATAGGTGTTTAGACCACTTTTCAAATTGGCTTATTTTCTGAGATCGGAAGATATCGAAGGATATGTTTACATTATTCGACAAAGAAAGAATGCTTCTTAAAATTAAAAAAAATCCAGGAACATACTTTCACATACTTTTTAGATATTTTCCTCTAAGTTTTGCCAATTTTCAGATTTTTAACTTAGAAAAATATTTTGAATTTAAAGTGAAGTGGAAGCCCCAGCTTTGCAAATTTTGAGAAAACATTAAAAGCGAAAATGGTCACATCATTTCTTACTACATACTGAAAGTTTTAGCAACTTCTTGGTAACCATGTATTTTGACAATTTTTTTTACTCAATAGACTTAAAAACAGAAAATATGTATTTACATTTTTTTGTGAAAAAAGTTTCAACTTTGGGCCGCTTTTGCACAGAAACTCATTAATTTTTTGCACCGATTTTTTGGGGTTTTCTTAGTTGGAGTTTTACCTTTCAAATGACATCAAAATCGTTAAATTTTGAGCCTATAAATTTTTGGAATTTTGTCTATGGAACGAATCACTGTGCACCCGCTTAAAAATTTTATTTTTTTTTAACGGAAAGAGGAGTATGTTTTTAGTCAAAGAAACTTAAAATTTTGCATTCGCAGAGGACGTGGTCCACTCCCAAAGTCCCAGTTATATATCCGAATTTCTCAAGAAATTATCAACCGATTCTAACGATATAGGTGTCGTATGAAAGGTATTTTCTTCCTCTTTCGAATGATGTATAACATTAGGAATGTAATATGTACCAATAATGATTTAAAAGTGAAACAATTTTTTGTTTACAAAAATTTTTTAAACACGGAATTTTTTCTCGAAAAAAACTTTTATGAAGCTATTATAAGTTTGCTACCATTATATAGCCTGTGAAATTCCCTTTCCAATGAAATATAAAAATTTATAATTTTATGTTTATAAGTATATTTTCAATTTTTCTAACTTGACTCGTGGTCCAAAAAATTTTCAACATCACCTTCGTTAAGCTTTGTTTAAATTTAAGTTTGTTAGACTAAAAAATACTCCACTTTCCGATTAAACAAAATAAAATTTTTTTTAGAGGGTGTGGTATTCTGCACTTGTTCCCAGCTGTGCACAGGAGAAGCTGCTGGAATAATCTGTCTTTATTTGGTGCTAGTTGAACTGTGATTCGAGCCCACGAACTGCCAACTTGTGGTATTAGACATCAAGCAGTGAACCTAAACGTTGCCGGCGGTTCCCCGGTAAAAAAAATGTTCCTTTATTTGGTGTTGGCTGAGCCTGGATTCAAGCCCGTTGACCTGCTGATTTGTAGTTTTATACATTGAGCAGAGAAGACTTTACAATGTCTCGGAAAATTCGCATTAAACGTCTTGAAGAACAATTTAGCTTCATTTGTTGTTTGGCTGATTCGAGATTCAAGCCTCTTGACTTGCTGATTTGTGATTTTATACATTGAACAGTGACTTCAGATGACTTCACAACCTCTCGGAAAATTCGCATTGAACGTCTTGAAGAAGAATTAACCTTCATTTTTTGTTTGGCTGATTCGAAATTCAAGCCTCTTGACTTGCTGATTTGTGATTTTATACATTGAACAATGACTTCAGATGACTTCACAATGTCTCAAAAAGTTTGTATTGAACGGCTTGAAGGAAAGTTTTCCTTAATTTGGTGTTGGCTGTGCGGTTTCAAGGTCAACGACCTGCTGACTTGTGGTTTTTCACATTGAGCAGTGAACCCAAGACTTCACCTTGCCTCGGAAAATTCGTACTGAATGGCCTAAGGAAAAGTTTCCCTTCAGTTGGTGTTGGTTGATTGGAAATTCATTACCCTGTGTCTTGGTCATGTCTCTGCAAACTCTCATTCCACATCTGTGTATTGGCTTGAAGAAAAGGATTCCTTCAGTTGGTGTTGGTTAATCTAAACCCAATGACATGCTAACTTGTGGTCTTTCACATTAATCTGTCAGCGTATGTCTTGGCCATGTTTCCGCAAACACACATTCAACGTTTGTGTGTTGACATGCAATGTTATTAGAGCAAACAATAAAACTGCAGCCATAAAATTAGGCGACAGAAAAGTTGAAGAACAACAACGAAGGAAAAGACTGTGTCTCCTTAAGGTGTATGAAGTCATAAAAAAAATTAGAACTCACAGGAGTTAAAGAACGACAACGAAGAGAAAGACAGTGTCGTTGTTGGGAGCAGAAAGTCATAAAAATGTTATATGTACAAGAGTTGAGGAACGCCAACGAAGAGAAAACAGTGTATCCATTAGGTGCATAAAGTCATAAAAGTTCAGGCATAGCTTTATGTCAAATCTGATGAATGAATTGAACATACAGTCAGTGGAACTTTGGTTCGAATGACTGTTCAGCTAACGTGCCTGATGGATGTATTTGTCAGACATTGCGCCTTTCAAGTACCAGTTTTTCAGGTC